>OY992878.1:160318871-160373871 GCA_963921405.1 Cepaea hortensis
CATGTATTTCACACCCCAAACCCTCTCGTTCTCCTCATTCTTCCCGTCTTTCTTCAAACAAACCTTCTGTATTTGTTCAGCCTGATGCCTCGCTGAGCCTTAGTTGTTGTAATACATTCTTGCTGCGACGTTCAACGCCAGAAGTCCCTGCGGGTATTTCATAATAAGCTTCATTATTAGCGCTGGTAGTTTCCCTTGATTAACTGGGTACCCCGCATCCTGCGCGTCTCTGCTTGCACCAGAGACTCAGAGCGTAACGTGACCCGCAGCCGTCTAGATGGTTACAGGCCTCAGACAAGTTTACGACATTCTCCACAATGTTGTTTGTCTGACAGGCTTGTCTGTCTGTCTGCCTGCCAGTCTGTCTGCTTGTGGGTTTAATTGTATGTTTTTACGTATTCTGCGTGTCTGTCATATCTTATTCTATACTATCTGCCTCTCTCTCTCTCTCTCTCTCTCTCTCTCTCTCTTTCTTTCTCTCTCTCTCTCTCTGTTCCTTGTCTGTCTCTCCTTTCCTAACCAACAAAGTATGTCACTGCACTGATATGCCTGTCCTATGTCTGTCTGTTATTTTGCTGGTCTGTTTGTCATTCCTATCATATCCTCCCTGTCTGTCCCTTTGCTCGTTCTACCTGTTACTCTGCTGGTCCGTTTTTCTGTCCAATTATATCCTGTCTGTCACTATGCTAGTCTGTATGTCTGTTTGTCCTATCATATTCTGCCTGTCTGTCACTTTGCTCGTTCTACCTGTTACTCTGCTGGTCCGTTTTTCTGTCCAATTATATCCTGTCTGTCACTATGCTAGTCTGTATGTCTGTTTGTCCTATCATATTCTGCCTGTCTGTCACTCTATCTGTCTTTACTATCATATCTTGTCTGTCTGTCACTCTGTTTATCTGTTTTCCTGTCTGTTCTATCATATTCTGTCTGTCACTATGCTGGTATGTTTGTCTTTCTATCTCTCTACCTCTGTTTTTCTGTCACTCTGTTTGTTTGTCTGTCCTATCATTTTTTTTTTCTGCCTGCTGGTCTCTTGTCTGTCAGTCCTATCATATTCTATCTGTCTACACTCTACTTGACTGTCTGTCCTACACATCCTGTCTGTCAACTGCTTGTCTGAATATATGTCTGTCCGGTTGTCTTCCTAATTGTCTAATCATCTCTCATTGCATCTGACTGTTTGTCTTTGAAACGAATTATTGCGTAGACTCTTGTATAATTCCTTCCTTCTAGATTGGTAGTTTATAGTGATCACTTGGCTCTGAGATCGCATGGCTCTGAGATAACTTGGCTCTGAGATCACATAGCTCTGACATCGCATGGCTCTGAGATCACTTGGTTCTGAGATCACTTGGTTCTGAGATCACTTGGTTCTGAGATCACTTGGATCTGAGATAGCAGTGTCTAGCACATTGACTGGTCGACTCGGTGGTCCCTGGTCGACGCAGCCTAAATGGGCTACCAAGAAATGTGGAAAGTACATTCAGCCTGTGTAATATTGACCACATCGCCCATCGAGTCCTGAGTGGTCTTTTGGAGCCAGGATCACACATCACCTATAGAGTGCCGAGTGATCTCTTTGGTGTGAGGACCACACATCACCCATAGAGTGCCGAGTGCTCTGTTTAGTGCCAGGATCACACATCACCTATAGAGTGCTCTGAAGATGGTAGACAAAAGAACCCAAGTCTTGCACTCATCGCTTGGAGAACTCGACGGCGTGCTCGGGCTAGAGCTACGTTATCGTCAGTCCCGACAACAACAAGTTCAAGTGCTTACAACTCGATTCGACTGTGATCTGAAAACAAAAAATAATGCGTATAGTATGTTGCTCATCACATAAAATGGACGAATGTTAAGATTCGTAGAAACAGTTGCTATTCGTGTTGCCAAGTCAAATTTATGTAAAACAAAATAGAAATGATAGTCAATTTAGAATTGCAGTGATAAGCAATTCAAATTACTGTGGAAATACGGCTCCTTCATATATTCAGCTTGAAAGATTCATAGTTTTGCTTTAGTTTATGTTGCTTGACTTAAGTAGTACGCACCTGAAGAAATGCAATGAAATATGCCGGGCAATGAATTGTGCAACCTACAGTTATATGTCTTCATTATTTAAAAAAAAAAAAAAAAAAAAAAAGCGGTCACCAATTATTTTCATCAAATCAGCAGCCTTCTCCTCTTCCAGTTTGCTCTCTAGACTACCTAGATATCCCGAATAAATACAAACGGTGACAGGCTTGATATATTTCCGCTAAACGGCAGTTCCTAGCTAGGCGGGTTTATCAGCACTTCACCCACTCTGAGAGCAAACGGAAATCTGAAAGCCATAAATCACTACTTTGGAGTGGGAGACAAGAATCCTAGCTTCAGATCTTCTGTTTCCTGATAGATCATTGTCGCCGCTGTAACTACGGCATAATATACGTCTGCGTCGTTGTCATGGTACTAGGCCCTCTGTTGAAATTGTAAAAAAGAAAATAATACTAACTGTTGGTATTAGGTTCAAAGAGCCGTGGTAGTATAGCGGGTAGTGAGCTTGCTTGCCAATGAAGTAGTGCGGATTCAATCCCTCACAAGGGGCAGGGTTATTCTGTTCCGATCAGTAGGGCGCTTGTTTCGAGCCAACTTCATACACTTTGCACAGTAAAACGATCAGGATTTTCTAGGAACTGCCAGAGAATGACAGACAATGGGGAAGGGAACTGGCTAGCGTACTCCATTTTGCCGTGACCTAATGTATGTGAAAGTTTAACACTGAACACCACAGGCAGACCCACCCAGCTGCCGTGATCTGATGTATGTGAAGGTGTAACAGTGAACACCCCACCAGCAGACCCACCCAGTATGTGAAGGTATAACAGTGAACACCCCACCGGTAGACCCACCCGCCCACCAACCGACAGACCCAGCCACCCACCCGCCCAGATGCCTGTTGTTCTTAAAGTTGTGGTTCGATCCCTGATCTCGTCATTCGCTTCACGCGTGCAGTTTTGTTTGGAGACTGCTGGGGGTCGTCGTTGGAGCTACGGAGTTCGTGCTCTGTGAGTCACCGTGCAGAGAGAATTACGTATGTTCTCTTGTATGTTCTCTTATATGTTCTCTTGTATGTTCTCTTATATGTTCTCTTGTGTGTTCTTCTTCTTCTTCTTCTTCTTCTTCTTCTTCTTCTTCTTCTTCTTCTTCTTCTTCTTCTTCTTCTTCTTCTACTTCTTCTTCTTCTTCTTCTTCTTCTTCTGCAGCTCTGTAGTGTACTTTAATGTACGTTACTTTACTTTACGTTACTTTACTTTATTGACCATATATCATATACATCTCATGGCGTAGAGACCTGCTCTTTACATTCACTTACCATGTACCCGATACATCCTCAAGGCGGGCAACTAGGCCCTTTACACCGCTTTACAAGGACTCACACCCTCAAGGTGGGCAGTGAGGCTCTTTACAACGCTTTACAAGTTCTTACACCCTCAAGGTAGGCAACGGAGGTCTTTAAATCCCTTACAAGGTCTTACACCATCAAGGCGGGCAATGCGGCCCGTTACACCGCTTTGCAAGGGTTTATATCCAACATTAGCCAACACCTCGCGAAAACATCAAAGGTATTTCGCGCTCGACGATCTAGTTACCTGACAAACGGTGACTTTGCTAGACTTGGCTTCTTTGATGTCTTGTGTACTTTTATGCCATACTAGGGTAAAACCCAGTGCAATCAAGCCGACTCTCTGGACCTTAGTAGTAGTACTTTAGTCTGTCGATACCTATGTACTTATGTGCCACACGGGGGTAAAATTCGGTGCAATCAATTCGACGCTCTGGACTTTAGTTCATTAATGCTAGAACTTTAGTAAATCTATACTTACGTAGTGTAAAAACAAATATAACGTTACAGCCAAACCCAGAACCTATTCACTGTTTGTTTAGTTCAGTAGTTTGCCATTACTTTCTGAATGGACCACGCATCACACCATTGACATCAACGCAAGGCAATCTGCGTCCAAATCTCACGAGGCAGGTTTCGAACCATCGAGTGGGTGAATCGGCTCATGTGTCTCGGCGCTACCGCTGCTCCATGCGTATATTGTTATTGTTGTTGTTATATCTCCACATATATCTTGTTAGTGTTATACCTCCATAATTATCTTTTTTATTTTTTTTTATTTTTTTGTATAACACTACAGTTATGTTGATATTATTAGTGTTATATCTTCACAATTATCTTGTTATTATTGTTCTTTTATCTCCACTATTATTTTGTTATTGTTAAATATCCACAATTATCTTATATTATTGTTGTTATATCTCCACAATTATCATGGAATTATTGTTGTTATATCTTCACAGTTATCTTGTTATTGTTAAATCTCCACAATCATCTTGTTATTATTGTTATTATTCCGGATGTTTGTTAAGTTTCACTACATTTTGTATGTCGGTGCCGCTTCAGACGTGTCGTTGCAGAATGTATTTGACAATATGAAGAGACGTGTACAGTCATGCCTTGAAGCCCGTGGTGGACATCTATATCTATAAAACAAAGTGTATGTATGTAAATGTGTATGTAAATATGTATGTCCTTTATTTTTTCGCTAACGGCCCATCCGATTGAGATGAAATTTTCTACACGTCTTCCTTTCATTCCAGAGCTGCCAACTGTGATATTTTTTTAGTGTGAAATCGCCTGCTTACTCAGTATTATTTCATTTTTCATTTTTCATTAAAATTTATATATAGCTAAGGGACTTAACTCTAGAAAAAGTTATTTCAAGGGGCATAACTTTTAATAACATTGTTGTATAACTTATAGTCATATTGTTGTATCGTTTTCAAAGATTTATAAACTCTTTGTCTATAGTTATGTACCGGCATATGAGTTATAATAAATAATGATACAATCTTTTAGACATTTTCAAAGTTTACATAAAAATAATGCATAATGCATAACATTGTAACTCATCTTTCTATACTTAAGAAGTTATCTAAAAGATGTTGAACAATATCATCGCATATTTAGTGATTTCCGCCATCATATCGACACGATTCGCCAGACAGCACTTCTCAGCGCTATCAAGCCAAGACGCCTTACACATTTCAAGCAGCGGGGGGGAAATGGCACGTCGTAATAGCACAAAAAAACAAGCAGCTTCCAAGATGCATAGTGAGAAAACCGACCAGACTATCAAGAAGACGAACCTGCCTTTGGAGAGTCTGCATGCAAGCTGTAATAAAGTATCTGAACCTACAGTCAATGAAACTACCAATAAGAAGAGCGACGACTACCCACAGACGAACACAAAAACTTGTGAGAGGAAGGAGGACCAAGACACCAGAATCAGAAACACTGATTCAAACACAGTCAGATGGGTGGTCAAGCGGCTAAACATGGAGCTCACTGATCAACAAATACAGAAGCAGCTGCAGGAAGAAAATCTTCACGTCAACATTTTGAAGGCAGAGCGGATTCTTACCTACTCAGAATTAAATGAGATGCTCCACACCAGGGACTGGGCGAACCCGGGCCGGGTCAGACAGGCAGACAGACAGACAGACAGACAGACAGACAGACAGACAGACAGACAGACAGATAGATAGATAGATAGATAGATAGATAGATAGATAGATAAATAGATAGACAAAAAGACAGGGAGGGAGGGAGGGATGGAGAGACGGAGGGAGAGACGGAGGGACGGGTAGGCAGACAGACAGACAGACAGGGAGGGAGGGAGGGATAGACGGAGGGAGAGACAGAGGGATGGGTCTATTAGACAGACAGACAGACAGACAGACAGACAGACAGACAGAGATAGATAGATAGACAAACAGACAGACAGACAGACAGGGAGGGAGGGAGGGAGGGATGGAGAGACGGAGGGAGAGACGGAGGGACGGGTAGGCAGACAGACAGACAGGGAGGGAGGGAGGGATAGACGAGTGAGAGACAGAGGGATGGGTCTATTTGACAGACAGACAGACAGACAGACAGACAGGAACGGGAACGGGAGCTTATATGACTACTTATATGAATTAAATGAGATGCTCCCCACTAGGGACTGGGCGAAGCCGGGCCGGGTCTGCTAGTATCCAATACATGTTATTTTGAATACTACGTTGGTACTTTCCAGCATCCCCAAAACAGCGTTAGACTATAGCAGTGACTATTGTAAATAGTTTAATGAATTGTTTAGCACATTTTTTGATGACGTCATCTACTTCATTTTTCAAATGTATTCTACATACAAAGTCTAGTAAGACTTTACAAATATTCGGTATCTCCACAATTATCTAGTGAGTATTGTTGTTATATCTCCACAATTTCCTTATTATTTTTGTTATATCTCCACAATTATCTTGTTATTATGAACCTCTTGTCGACACGAGTAGCTGCTCGACCAGGGGCGGTAATTTGTGGCTCAGTCAGCTGTCACCCTTGGACACATCTGAGGTCGGGGATCCAGTATAGGTTTATCCGCTCCCAGACAGCCGACACAGAATTGGAAAGCTGATGTCAAGATTTATTAATTATAGGCTGTTGCTGGCCTTTGTGTGGTTTTGGTGTTTGCCCTAGGGCTAGTTCAGCAGGGCTTACTCATTAATCTCTCTGTGGTTGGGTTCACAATGGATTTTATGTGTGTTACCTGACAGGGTCGTTGCTTTGGCGGGCTCTAACACGATCTCCCATTGCTTTCTGTCTGTCTGCCTGTCTCTACTCTCTCTCTCTCCCACCCTTCCAGTCGTACGCGCGCGCTCTCTCTCCCTCTCTCATCCCCCTCCCTGCCACCCTAACTCTCACTAACTCGCTCTCCTCCCCTCTCTCACTTCCTCTATTCGTTCCTCCCTCTCGCTCTCTCTTCATCTCTTTCTCTGCCTCTCTCTCTCTTTTCCCTCCCTGACTCCCTCCCTTCCGAACTTTCCCACCTCTCTGTCTCTCTCTCTTTTCACGCCCTCCCTCTCGCACTCTCCCTATCTCTATGTTTCTGTCTCTCTAACTCTGCACTCTCTAACTCTCTCTCTCTCTCTCTCTCTCTCTCTCTCTCTCTCTCTCTCTCTCTCTCTCTCTCTCTCTCTCCTTTTGGGGCTATGTATTTTGAAGGTAAACCTTATGCCTCTAACTCAAGATGGTCGTTAAGGAATCCATATACAATCTTAGTTGCTAAGAATCAACACCATACCATATCTGACAAACACGTAGATACTCTTATATGCTCACTTGTGTTCTTTCTTGTATGTTCTCCTTTCTGTTCTCCCGTATGTTCTAATGCATGGTCTCTTGAATGTTCTCTTGTATGTTCTCCATTCTGTTCTCCCGTATGTTCTAATGCATGGTCTCTTGAATGTTCTCTTGCATGTTCTCCTTTCAGTTCTCCCGTTTGTTCTAATGCATGGTCTCTTGAATGTTCTCTTGTATGTTCTAGTTTCTGTTATCTCGTGTGTTCTAATGCATGATCTATTGAATGTTCTCTTGTATGTTCTCACATATGTTTTCTTCAATACGTTCTCTTGTGTGTTCTCTTGTGTGTTCTCTTGAGTGTTTTCTTGTAGTTTTTCTTCTATGTTATGTTATCCACTTTCTTGTATGTTTTCGTTGTCTTCTCTTATATGTTTTAACATACCTTCTCTTGTATGTTCCCTTGTGGTGTTATCTTCTGTATTCTCTTATACTTTGTCTGACAAATTATCTTGTGTGTTCTATTGTGTATTCTCTTGTGTGTTCTCTTATATTTTTTCTTACATATTCTCTTGTGTGTTCTCTTATATTTTTTCTTACATATTCTCTTGTGTGTTCTCTTATATTTTTTCTTACATATTCTCTTGTGTGTTCTCTTATATTTGTCCTTACATATTCTCTTGCATGTTCTCTTATATTTTCTCTTACATATTCTATTGTGTGTTCTCTTATATTTTCTCTTACATATTCTCTTGTATGTTCTATTGTCTGTTCTCTTGTGTGTTCTATTGTCTATTGTTCTATTGTTCTCTTGTGTGTTCTCTTATATTTTCTCTTGCATATTCTCTTGTGTGTTCTCTTATATTTTCTCTTACATACTCTCCCGTGTGTTTTATTGTCTGTTCTCTTGTGTGTTCTATTGTCTATTGTTCTATTGTTCTCTTGTATGTTCTCTTATATTTTCTCTTACATATTCTCTTGTGTGTTTTCTTGTATGTTCTCTTATATTTTCTCTTACATATTCTCTTGTGTGTTTTCTTATATTTTCTCTTACATATTCTCTTGTATGTTCTCTTATATTTTCTCTTACATACTCTCCTGTGTGTTCTATTGTCTGTTCTCTTGTGTGTTCTCTTATATTTTCTCTTACATATTCTCTTGTGTGTTTTCTTATATTTTCTCTTACATATTCTCTTGTATGTTCTCTTATATTTTCTCTTACATACTCTCCTGTGTGTTCTATTGTCTGTTCTCTTGTGTGTTCTCTTATATTTTCTATTACATTTTCTCTTTAGTGTCCTCTTATATTTTCTCTTACATACTCTCTTGTGTGTTCTCTATTTTCTCTTACATATTCTACTGTGTGTTCTCTTATATTTTTTCTTACATATTCTCTTGTATGTTCTCTTATATTTTTTCTTACATACTCTCCTGTGTGTTCTATTGTCTGTTCTCTTATATTTTCTCTTACATATTCTCTTGTGTGTTCTATTGTCTGTTCTCTTGTGTGTTCGCTTATGCTTTCTCTTACATACTCTCTTGTGTGTTCTCTTATATTTTCTCTTACATATTCTCTTGTATGTTCTCTTATATTTTCTCTTACATATTCTCTTGTGTGTTCTCTTATATTTTCTCTTACATATTATCTTGTGTGTTCTATTGTCTGGTCTCTTATGTGTTCTCTTGTGTGTTTTCTTATACTCTTTCTTATGTGCTCTCTTGTATTTCCTGTTTTTGTTCTCATGTATGCTGTCTTACACATTCGCTTGCATGTTCTCTTGAACATTTTTTTATTTGCCCCTTTGCGTGTTCTCATGTATGTTCTCTTGCACTTCCTAGACTGTTTGATTATTCCTATAATACCTCCTGGTTGCTGATTATCGATTACCAGAAGCGACTGGCCGACATTCGAGATGCACCAACAAACGTCCGACCCCCTTCAGCAAATACCCCAGTGTATGAATGCTAACGACCCCCTTTGCTCGCTGATTGCACAAACTTCTAATATGCGCACGTCATCGATATGAAGATGATACAGCATTGATTGCAAACAATGAGCAGGATTTGCTGCATTTTATGGATTCTATTATTGCACACAGCGAGCAACCGGGGTTAGAATTACGTTGTAAGAAAACGGAAATCATAATCATCTCAAGGATAAAAGTAACGCCACAATGTAAGATCCTAGTAAATGAGATAATTCTTAACCAGGTGAATCGATACAACCATCTTGGACCAGTCATAACATTTGGGGCGAGATGAATTGAAGTGATTAGAAAAAGAATCAAAAGTAGGCTTTTGCAAGATGGAGAATATATTAACCAGTAAACAGCTGTTGACGGCAGTGAGAAAAGGAGTGTTGGCGTATGCATGTGAAACATTGGCAACAAGCAGATAAGCTGAGAAACATATAATGTCGAGGTATCGGGTTCAGTTACACGGGTCAATTGGACTGAAATGTTGACTTCTCGTCCTTGACTTGGGGGAGTCAATTACAAGTACCTCAGAGCCGGAGTTAGCTCAACTAATGGCGAGCAACACTGGTAATGAGGAAAGCAGATATACACACAAAAATCAGTCCAGTGGGTTAGAAGCGATAGCTCTTGTGTGGACTACGCTTGAGTGCAAAGCGAGATAACGCCAAAATGATAACCGTCAACACCCGCCAAAATGATAACCGTCAACACCCGCTCATTAACTCAAAAATTATAGCCGTCAACACCCGCTCATTGACTCTAAAATGATAACCGTCAACACCCGCTCATTAACTCCAAAATGATAACCGTCAACACCCGCTCATTAACTCTAAAACGATAACCATCAACACCCGTTCATTAACTCCAAAATGATAACCATCAACACCCGCTCATTAATTCCACAATGATAACCGTCAACACCCGCTCATTAACTCCACAATGATAACCGTCAACATCCGCTCATTAACTCCACAATGGTAACCGTCAACACCAGCTCATTAACTCCACAATGATAACCGTCAACACCCGCTCATTATCTCCACAATGATAACCGTCAACACCAGCTCATTAACGCCACAATAACCGTCAACACCCGCTCATTAACTCCAAAATGATAACAGTCAACATCCGCTCATTAACTCCAAAATGATAACCGTCAACACCCGCTCATTAATTCCAAAATTATAACCGTTAACACCCGCTCATTAACTCCACAATGATAACAGTCAACATCCGCTCATTAACTCCAAAATGATAACCGTCAACACCCGCTCATTAATTCTAAAATTATAATCGTTAACACCCGCTCATTAACTCCACAATGATAACAGTCAACATTCGCTCATTAACTCCAAAATGATAACCGTTAACACTCGCTCATTAACGCCACAATGATAACCGCCAACACCCGCTCCTTAACGAACCTTCATCTTTAATAAGCATCAGACAGTACGCTCATTTTAGAACTGTTTCATTGGTTGTTGAACAAGATGCGTTGGAAATGTCAATCAGTAGTTAGACTCTTTGAAGCCTGGAATCCGAATCAGCACAGACTATGACTAGGGAGCTCAACGACAGGAATAACTCACACAGATACAAGACAACGTTTCGACCCAAGTATTTATCAGCAAAAATAAAATACATATAAACAAGAATACTTAGCTGAAAAACACTGACATACTGTCACAATCCCAGAAGTGTTGTTGTTATTGTTATTGTTGTTGTTGTCGTCGCCGTTGTTGTTGTTGTTGTCGAGAGCATAATTGTTATAGGATCAGGGTAATCCAAAAAAATTTTTTTTAACATTTTGGTAGTGAAAATCATTGAGCATCATTGTTATTATTTTGTGTTCTTTCAGATTCTAATACTATCTTACAGTTGTCAATCTCCTTTTTTCGATACCATGTGACTTCTACTTAATAACGTTTGCTTGCAAAGTTTACACTATGATTGCGAATGCATTGTAAATCCAGATATCTACATTTCCTATGAAATCTTTCCATAATTAACTTGATCGATGTGATATGATATGATGCTTTGCTTGTGATCTTTCATCGCTAGCTTGCTGAGTGCCAGCTTAGATGTGAAACTTTCTTTGACATATCTCCATCATTTATAGAATCAATGTAAGTTTAGATATCAGTACATTATTGAAATGTTTACGTTAGCAGATCAATCTGAATGTGCTGTATGAATTGCAGGAATGGGCTTTGATGAAAAGGGTGGAACATGAAACTGGGCCTTTGGAAATGTGGATCTACAGAAGACTGGTCTGAGTTACAGTGGAAAAGAGACAAATAAGGAAATTCTAGAAGAACTCGATAACAAAAGGGGCGCAGACGAGAAATAGAAATTTAAAAAAAAAAAAAAAAGATATTTTGGTTCACACCAAACAACACAATTTTCTGAAAATTATATTGGAGGGAAGATTTGAGGATAACAGAGCTATATAACGGAGAAGATATAAATGAACAGTCACAATCAAGATACGGGAGCAGTGGTAGCCTAGTCGCTAGACTCTCACCCGCGCGGCTGGTCATCATGGGTTCCAGTCTACATTGGGCGGATGATTCAAAAGTGACCTGTGCTCTTAGGTTGGCCAGGCCTAAAATAGATACTGTAATTTGTTTTAGGAAGTAAAGGCGGCCGGCTTGATATTGACTCTATCACTGACCGAGAGTGGACTTCTAGTAATAAAACTTCCCCTGGTCTCTGGGTAGTGAGATCGGACGCCCGTGTGTGTTGTTGAGCACGTAAAACAATCCATTCGCAGTTGGAAATCGAAAAAGAGCAGCCCGGGCAAAATTTCGAGTTAAAAACCTACCCAAGTATTTCAGGATC
This sequence comes from Cepaea hortensis, assembly GCA_963921405.1. Taxonomy (NCBI): domain Eukaryota; kingdom Metazoa; phylum Mollusca; class Gastropoda; order Stylommatophora; family Helicidae; genus Cepaea; species Cepaea hortensis. Next base: position 160,330,857 of record OY992878.1, read on the forward strand.
CTCGCCGGTGCTACGGAGTTCATACACTGAGCTGAGTTTCTCTAAACTCAAATTTGAGTTAGGGGGAGAACGGAGCACTTATGGGTTACACCCGTCTGTCGTGATGTTGATCCGTCGACTTGCTTGCTTGCTTGTGTTCGTTGGCTTGAGCTCCAACGCGAAGTCCTGTATGTCGGATGAAGGCATCCTGTTGTCCAACATCAGTGTGATGTCATACAGGACCTGAGGTTTGCGTGAGTATCCGTTGTCCCATGTCTGGCTTATTGGTGTGCAGACTGGTGGTTCCTCGCCGTACAGGCAGACACTTTCCGACTTCGGAGGAATCGGCGATCCTACTGACCTTAGCCAGGACCCCGAAGGGACCTGTTGCCCAGGACGCTCGACGAGGACGCGTCAATAGGTCTTGGCCAGTATATAACCCGGCCCTGGTGCCTTGGAAACACCTCTGCGTCCCGATCCGTCGACTAAACTAAACCCACCGAGAGCCGATTGATCTAACATAAATAGTCTAGCGCCATATGTTCAATTCCCCAAAGGCGTGTCAAAGGGTTCTTTTCTTACTTAATATCGTGATATGGCCACGATATTTCTAACATAATGTACAGTGGAGTTCTGGGACATAAACTGCAGCTGGTCATTCACCTACGTCCTAGCTTGACAGCACCGGCTGATGATGTGACCTTGATGATGATGATGTTGAACACGGCTAATTATATCATTATTAGTGTTTGGATGTGTGCGTGAGTGTGTGTCTGTGTGTGTGTGCCTGTGTGAGTGAGTGTGCCTATATGTGCGTGGGTGTGTGTGTGTGTGTCTGTGTGTGTGAGTGTGCCTATATGTGCGTGCGTGCGTGTGTGTGGGGGGGGGGGGCTGTCTTATTTAGTTCGCTCAGTGGTCCATACAATTTATCTACCACTGTTATTTCTCTGCGCCAGAGAGTTTGCCTAGATATGTCATATTTTGGGCAGCCTTGGAGTATGTGATCTGCTGTCTGTGGTGCCATCCCACATGTGCACATGGCTGATACGCCAGTCTTGACTTTTTAATTCATGTGGCAAATGAGTCACTGTTAATGACCTGGTCTCATAAGCCATTGGCTATACAATGTGGCCAGTCAGCTGGACAAGTGACACAAACAAATACAAAACGCGTATTTCCACAAGTCTTCCTCGCACAATCGACTGACAACAAGAATACTTAACTGGAAACAGAAATACTCTAGTGCACAGAAATCTACCCGGATATGACTATGATTTCATAATGAGCCACGCCGACTGGCTTAGGTGTTCATCGCTGTCTACATTTCTCGGTCCTTCGTGTTCTGAATCAACTCTGTTGATGATATTCACCCATTCACCATCTCAGCATCATTTCTCTCGGTCTGCTTTTGGCTCTTTCCCAGCTGATCTGTCCAGTCCTCACGATGATTTACGACGCCTCTCTTCGCATCACATGACCGAAAAACGCTGTTTGTATCTTTCTTATAATTGTATGTAATGTTCTACTTTCATTAGCTTCTGCGTTGTTATTTGCTCTGAAAGTCCAAGGAACCATATCCCTGAGGCACCTACGCTCTTCCTATCTAATTTGTTATTCCCATTCCATAGTTGACTACAGTGAAATAGATTGACGAGAGAGAGAGAGAGAGAGAGAGAGAGAGAGAGAGAGAGAGAGAGAGAGAGGGGGGAGGGAAGAGAGCGAGAGAGAGTTGAGTTGAGTCAAACACCGACATCACATGACTGGGGACATTCCCATGGGCGCTACGTGCGCATCTCCAACAACCACGAGTCCCAATACTGAAAGTACAAGTCCAGTTGCAGTCAATTCCCTCGGAGTCCTGAGTGTCGGTCAGATCCTCTGATCACTTCTTGCTGCACCATTCTCTCCAGGCAATGATGGTGTATCTGTTCTTGCACATCAGACACGATCCTAAAGGAACCTGACCACATCTGCCTTATCGTGAACCAGTACCTCACCCAGCGGTGCAGGCCCAACCAACCTGTCCACTTGCTCGTTTCCCAACACACCAACATGTCATGGGGAAAAGATCCAATGGATGCTCCCTATCTCTGATATTTCTTTTATAGAGTAGGCGGGCGAGCTAGCGAAATTAATAGCGGACTAGGCTACTAATGATCTGAAATAACACAAAATTTCGTCCACTAGGGGCCTTTTACTGACACCGACTCATGCATTGTGCGGACGGCCACCGGAGCACCCCTTAGTTTTCACTCTCGGACAACCATCACATCTCCATTGCTTCCAGTTTCCCGCATGAGTTACCATCCAGCACCCCGATCCCCGGGGAGCTGAGTGATCTCGAGGTATGGTGTCCGCCTCGAGTGCTAGAGGTCCCGGGTTCAAGCCCCGGTGAGGACCGAGATTTTTTCACGTGGACTTCTAGTAACAAATTTCCCCTGGTCTCTGGGTAGTGAGATCGGACGCTCGTGTGTATTGTTGCGCACTTAAAAAAATCCCTTGGCAGTTCGAAATCGAAAAAGAGTAGCATAACGGCGCTGCCCGGGAAAAAAATTTTGAGTTAAAAATCTACCTAAATTATTTCAGGATCTTCGCCGGTGCTACGAAGTTCGTGCACTGAGCTAAGTTTATCCAGACTCACGCTTGAGTTAGGAGAAGATGAGTAGCAAATAATTGTTTATTGTTTTTTATTTTTATGTTCACTTTCTCTTCATTGTTTTCATTCCCACCCCCACCCCCACTCCCCACCTCTATCTTTTTATTCTTCTAATCTCGTTCTTATACGGTATAGTGGTCACTAGAGGGTCTTCTCCGTGACTGTATGTTCTGTTTTGAATATGCATTTGTTTGCTGATTAAGGCTAGTCGCCGCAACGTCCTGTATGTTTCATAATTCTGTTCCTTAAAGTTTCTGTGGCTAAGGGCTTGCGAACGCGGTATGTGAGCCCGTATACTCGGGTTCGAAACACGGCGGTGCTGGTATTTTTCGAAGAAGGTATAGGAGCCGGTCGTTCAGAAAGCAATGGCAAACTACTGAACGTAAAATATGCCCAGGAATCACGAACAGCGAAAATGCTGGGGTTGACTGCTACGTCATGTGAAGGACATGCAACTTAATTTTTTTTTTTTTTTTACATGTCCACAGCTTTACCGCAGTTCCACCAAATTTTATTCATATTTTACTAATGATATGAGCACTGTCAGACCCGAGTTCGGCACTTGGACTTATCGCTTGTCGAAGTGAGGGGAAGATTGGCCAGCTATTCCTCCTTGCTCTCAGATCTACAAAATATGATAGGGCTATCACTCCGCAGATGCACAGCAGAAAACTGCTTGGAGACAAATAAAACAAATAAAAGAGGGACGGGAGGGGGAGAGAAAGAGAGGGAGGGAGGGAGGGAAGAACGACAGACTTGTAGTCACATGACTGACTATCAACCATCTACTGTTGACTTTTGCAGGTGTCCATGCAGACGTCGTCCATTCCACAGATACAGCTTCTACTGACGGCAGCCGAGACGTGTCCGCCTGATAAGGTAGGTTGCCGCTCAGGTGTTTGCTCTGTCACACACATGTGTAATTGACGCCTTAGTTTACTTGCTTTGGGAGGAGGGGGGGAGAGATGGTGTGCTACTATTGTCATACTCGCGGGCTGTCGAGGGACTCACACCTGTGCTCGTTAAGAGAGGTGAACACTGACCACATATTCCTCTGTACAGTCAGGTCTAAGATGCCGGGTTCTGCTTCCGGATACCCAGGTTCGAATCCTCGGTAAGGTATGGATTTTTTCCTGTCGGGGGCAAAAAGGAAACCCTAACCTGCACAGTTCACGGCGACTGCCCTTGCCAGACGACCGTATCTATTAGGCTCAAGACCTACCGGCTGCCCTACACCACAAGGTGATATATGCAAAAGATATTTGACAGTTTTGACCGACAGTCAGGTCTACACGAGACCCATCACAGATCCCTGCCTCGGGAATTGTTTGTGGGAGCCTCGATAGGGTAGTGGCTAGACTCCTGTCTACCTGTCTGGGAGCTGCGATAAGGTAGTGGCTAGACGCTGGATTTAAGACACATTTGTTATATGGTGCTAAACCCACTTGGCTCGTGACGTGGGTGCCTGATGTTCCTAACTCACATCAAGCTAATTACTAGTGTTCCAAGTCGGTGTATCGAAGCTGTTCTGCGGCCTAATTTACAACCAGCAACCGAGTTCCTTTGTCATAAACTGTCACATGCAAACTTCGCTGTGTAGCCCATGGGCACACGCAGTGATCAAAGAATTACATTCAAGCGGTACTCTACAATGTAGAATGTGGGGAAATGGTGTTATTACGGTAACCACAAGATCGACAGCTGCTCCAGTTTTGCCTTCATGTTTATGGTGTATTCGTCTTTCATTGAGATCTCCGATTACTGTATGTGTTCTCTTTTCCAAGTGTCGTATTTTCCCAAGGAGAATTGATTACAGCTAGTTGTTGGCTGCGGTTCAAGTTATAGGCAGTTTATTGAGGCGTGTTTCTGTGTATGTTGTTTTTGTTGTGAGTTCACCGACACACACATACGTACACACACGCGCGCGCGCGCACACACACACACACACAGAGGGGGGAGGGGAGATGAGAAAGAGTGAAGACGAGAGAAAGGGCGAGAGGAGAAAAATAGATAGGGGAGGGTGTGTGGCAGATGAGAGAGGGGAGAAAGAGAGAAGGGGGGAGAAAGGGAGAGGGGAGAAAAAAGAGAGAGAGAGGGAGGGGTTGAGTGACAGGGAGAGGGGAGAGAGAATAAAGAGGTGGGGGGGGGGGGGGGTTGAAAAGAGAAAAGATAGAGGAAGATAGATAAAAGGATTGGAAGGCACGTGTAAAAGTTAGCAAGAAGGTGAGAGAGGAAATAGAGAAAAAGAAGAAGAACCTACATTATGTTATGTTATGTTGTATTATATTAAAAATATTATTATGATGAATGGCAAGATCAGTGGGAGGAGAGGCATAACGTAATATGAAACAACAAAACATAACCTGCGATAACATAACATAACATGAGACAACATAACATAATATATCATGAGACAACATAATATAACATCATCATCGTCGTCATCATCATGTGCCATGCCGGAAAGCGTGGGCGGTCATGTTCTGCCATCTCACTCGATCACGAGAGTCGTGGACCAGCTCCGTGTTCCTGTCTCGACCATGCCACGTGGCCAAGCCATCCAGGTATTTAATTCTTGGTCTTACCCTTGGCATGTTCCCTTCGATCTTGCCAGTTGTCACCAAGTTCTCCAAATCATTTCTTCTCATAACATGCCCAAAAAATTTGGACTGTCTACGTCTAATGTCTCTAATCAATTTACGATCTTCATTTGTTTCTTGAAGGACTTTTTCATTGGTTTTTCTGACTGTCCATGGTATTCTTTGCATTTTCCTCAGAAACCACATTTCCACAGTCATCAGATGTTTTGTTTTTTTCAGCGTGTCTACTCATTGTCCACGCTTCACATCCATACAACAGTGCATGTTCTATGTAGAACTTCAACACTCTTTTTCTCGTTTCAGTTGATATATTTTTATTTGTCAGTATGTTTTTCATCTTGCAAAAGGCTACATTCGCAATGGCAATTTTTGTTCTAATTTCTTCAAGGCATCTCCCATCAGATGTTATGACTGTTCCGAGATAACTGTACCGATTCACTTGTTTAGGAATATGCCCATTTACTCGTATATCGCATTGTGGTATTTCCTTCTTCCCAGTGACGACCATAATCTGTCTTCTTACAGTTCAATTCTAACCCCAGTTGTTCACTGTTGTCGTGTGTGTGTAAAGAACGAATGTCGTATTAGTTACTTGTTCTTCTTTACCACTTTAGTGTCGTCCCTGGAGTGAAGAGAATCGATACCCACATTTGTTTTAATTCAATATCTCTATTCTGGAGAAATCCAGCAGACTCCGTCCACACACTTCCTCAATCTGAAGACACCTTCCTCTCACTCTTACTCACCCCTGGATCATGCCCCCTCTCATTCTTCCCCAACATAACATACTTGACAACTCTCGCTTCAACAAATAAAAAACAAGAAATTTATTAAAGCAAAGAGTATATGTAGGAGAAGTGTGTGTGTGTATAAGGTGTAGAATGTGTGACGTGTATTCTAATGGTAGACCAGTGATTTAGAAGCAAAGTCTGTAACATCATAGTGCTTAGCACACAACAGCACCATTTTTTCCGGACAGTGAACCTCACCCAGAAGATGACGACTTTCTCCAATCACTCGAACAAACAGGATGCTGGTAATCCGATAGACACTGTTGATCTTGGTCTTCACTCCACCACACGGTGAAGTTACTCTGTTTCCTAATATTTGTTTGAACTTATAGTTCTCCAATTAACTGAAATGTCACTTGGGGGAACTCTACTGTTTATTAGTTTCTGGTTATAACATTTTCCCCTCTTTTAGAACACAACCTATTAATGTTTGTTAGGTAGATGTGTATATAGATATATATATATATATGTCCTTAGTATGCGAGTTATTAATCTTCGGTGATGAAGCTTATCACTCATTAAACACAACACTTCTGTTCATACAAGTCCACTCAGCAGAAGCCAGGTTCCCGCAAACCAACTTGGGTATAAGCCCTATGTAGCGGCCTCTCAGCAACCTCTGTCTTCAGATGCTGAGCCATCATTGTGTCAAACTTTGAAACTGCTTCTTCGTAGTAAATCCTCTCCCCACTCACGTAGAACACTCAAGGGGAACTGTACATGGAACCTGTAGAGCAGATAACATCATGGTGAGGGCAACTCAGTCCTGACCGTAATTAGGTGATTGTAGGCCAATAACAGCACTCAGGTCTATAACAGAGATCCGATCTCTGTCATACGGCCAAATAATTCAATCATATGATCTGAGACATGGCAACAGGAAAGACTAAAGGAACGGGTAGAAACCCAGCAGATGCCCTACTGAAGATCCTACCATTACACATTCCCCTCCTCCCTCTCAACCATCCTTAATCTCTCTAATTATTATACCACTACATTGTCCTCAACTTCCCGAGTAAAATGATATATAACACAAGCTACTTGAAGCCACACAATAGAATACTAGTGCCGACGCTCTTATGATACTTTCTAGCACCGCACTTATAGAACATTCTATCACTAATCATAATACATTATCACTGCACCTATAATACATTATATCGCCACACAGTACTGTACTCTATTCCTAATCATACTCTTAAGTTAGATATAATTAATTGCCTACCATATGTCTATTCCTGTTGTTACTCGAGAAACTAGGCAATCCGATTGGATCTATGTCCGTGGATAACTATCCCTACTAAGATAGGCTAGTCCCTCTAATATACCACAACTCGGAATTATCCCCAATTCTAACACTTCAGAATGTTTTCCTCAACTCCATCCACCTGTTTACTGCACTGGGTTTTATATGGGTGCTTGAGTGAGTCACCAGGAAGTCCAGACGCCAATCAGTCCAGAATCTGGCTTTGTCCTCCTGTTTCCAGACTAACCAGAGTCAATTAGCTGTCAAGTTTCCTTTTCATCTGTGGAGTTCTTTGTCTCATCCAACAAATATCCGGGTTGTCTGTAAGCCAGAGACCTTTCTCCCATTACAGAATCCTTCTGACCTCTAGCAGGCATTCTGTCTATCACTTGCAACAACCAACTTCCGTTTTGTAGACAAATGTCGCCAGTACACACCTCTCGAATAACATCCTGTCATCAAACTGTCGACTGTGTAGACAACTCGACGTGACTCCCTTTGATCTCATACACACTGTTGACCAGGTGCCGAGAATCTGTACAGACGTATTTCCCTCAGTTGTTCACCATAACAGAGTCAATTGTATTCGCAAAATAATGTCGGGTTTGGTTATCATTGGTCGCAACTAACAAGTTTATTTATCCTGTGACAACTGTGTGCATCAACCGCATCTACTAAATGTTGCAGATCCTGTTCATTGTCTGCAATCAAGACTGTATCATCTGCATATCTAATGTTATTGCTGTATCGTCCACCAATGTTGATTCGTTCCATATCTTCTATATAATATGACGTAATACAATACAATACAATACAATACAATGCAATACAATACAATACAATACACTGTGATGGGATGTGATTTGATGTGATAATGTAATCATTCAACAAATGCATTCACTGTTGTAAATATCATTCAGCAAATGTATCCACTGTTATAAATATCATTCAACGGATGTAACCACTGTTGTAAATATAATTCAACATCATTTAACAAATGCATCTGATGTTGTAAATATCATTCAACAGATTTAACCACTGCTATACATATCATTCAACAGATGCATCCACTGTTGTAATATCACTCAACAGATGTATCCAGTGTTGTAAATATCACTTAACAGATATAACCACTGTTGTAAATATCACTCAACAGTTCAGTTAATATTTCTATTCCACATTCTCCCAATATTTCTAACACCTTTACTTCCATCTGGCTCAGCTTTTCTTTCCTTTCTTCACACGTGTCTATGGATCTACAACTTCTTCGTTTAGTGTTGTAAATACCTTCAAAGTTACCTTCTTCTGTCAGTTCTGCTCTTTTCCTATAATATAACTCTTATTTATTAATCTCACCTCTTTATAAAAGCATCTTCTTTTATTAATTCCTTTCTTGTCTTTGATGTCAAGCATCCTGTGTTTAATCTTATTTATCCTCCTGTCAAAGAACTGATTTGTCTGTGTGTGTTGTTTGTTTTTAAAACATTTACAAGAATTTAATACAATTTTGTTGCTTATCTCCTTTAACCAATTTTCTTTCACCCTTATGTATTTATATCATATTTCTTTATTTATCATATCATATTCTTTGTCAATGTTATTTTGTTTTCTTTTGTCCATCGACGTAAAGATTTCTTCAGCCATCCATTCCTTCTGAGTTTGTTTTTTTTCGTCAGTTTTCACGTAATATCTCTTTGCTTTCCTGTATAATTCTTGAATTTCTTTGTTTGTTCTTAGAATATCCAAGCTAAGTCGAATGTTCTTGACTTCGTTTTTATCTTTTCAAATATGCTTTGATTTACTCTCACGTAGTACAGGAGAGTGAAGGGGTTACGGGTGCAGTTCGTAATCCCGCATACCGCGTTCAAAACACAGCAGACCACCTTGCGTTGGTTTTCTATGAGAGGTATGAGTGCCGGTAGTTCAGAACAACATAGAACAATTAGTATAATGAGTCACATCACAAAGATTTTGCTAAGAATTATCATGCAAAGAGTGAGGAAGAAAATACAACCTGAAATAGGGTAAGAACAATGTGGGTTTGTAGAAGGAAAGGGTACAGTAAATGCTGTGTATATGCTGCGAACAGTTATTGAACGTACTATAGAAGTAAACAAGGATATATATCTTTGCTTTATTGTCTATACAAAGGCTTTTGATAGAGTTAGATATGTCAACATGGTGGATATGCTTGCAGATCTACAAATTGATGGGAAAGACATTAGACTTATAAAAAAACATATATTGGAAACAACAAGCTGCAATAAGGATTGATAATGAAGTGGGGCAGTATCAGCCAATTAAGAGAGGTGTTAGGCAGGGATGTGTGATGTCACCAGATCTGTTTTCCCTATACAGTGAAAATATTTTCAGAAATGTAGAGGATATAAATGGAATCAGCATTGGAGGACGAAACATCAATAACATTAGATATGCAGATGATACAGTATTAATTGCAGACAATGCGCAGGACCTGCAACAATTAGTAGATTCGGTTGTTGTACACACTGAACAACTGGGGTTAGAATTAAATTGTAAAAAGACTCAGGTTATGGTCGTCACTAGGAAGAAAGAAGTGCCACAATGTAATATACAAGTAAATGGAAATATTATTCAACAAGTGAATCGGTACAATTATCTTGGAACAGTCATAACATCTGATGGGAGATGCCTTGAAAAGATTAGAACAAGAATCGCCATGGCGAAAGTAGCCTTTAGCAAGATGAAAAACATTCTGACCAATAAAAAGATGTCAATTGAAACGAGAAAAAGAGCGTTGAGGGGATACATAGAGCCTGTTCTTTTGTATGAATGTGAAACTTGGACAATGAGCAGTCAAGCTGAAAAGCATCTGATGGCTGCAGAAATGTGGTTTCTGAGGAAAATGCAAAGAATACCATGGACAGACAGAAAAACCAATGACCAAGTACTACAGGAGACAAATGAACATCGTAAACTGATTAGAGAAATTAGACATAGATAGTCAAAATTTTTTGGACATGTTATGAGAAGAAATGGACTGGAGAACTTGGTGACAACTGGCAAGATCGAAGGGAACAGACCAAGAGGAAGACCGAGAGGAAAATACCTGGATGGCTTGGCCACATGGCATGGACGAGACAGGAACACTGAGCTGATCCACGACACTGGTGATCGAGTGAAATGGCGAGTCATGACCGCCCACGCTTTCCGGCATGGCACATGATTGATTGATTGAGTTCAGAAAGCAATGACAAACTACTGAACGTAAACCTGGCCAGGAATAACGAACATCCAACAAATGCTGGGGTTGACTGCTACTTTCTGTAAAGCATATGCAACTAACTTTTAGTACAGGAGCTGCTGGCCGAGTGGCTAGAATGCCAAGTCTTCCTTCGGGCGACCTGGGTGTGGCATGATGTCTTCAGACGTTCGCATCCCCAGTCCATTTACATTTCTCAATACTCAGTAGTTAACCACGTAAGCCGTCGTGATACCCTAACTAAAAATAGAATCGTAGATTCTAGATCGAGAGAGGGTAGATGAATGGTGGGGTCTCAATTTCATTGGGTAACCCTTGGGCTGGTAACGCTCCTTAATACATAATTAGCCCGCCAGTCGAAGCCTTGATTCCATCCCGTAAGGACATGTTCAAGATGCAGTGGTAAAATTTGCCCAAAAGCACTCTTTAGGAGGTGGTCATCTGCACTCCAGGTACCTAAATCATTTAATATGTTATGTGTAAACCTGATGAAGTGAGAGAGAGACGAATGGCCGAGTATTTTCTTGAGAAAATGTAAAAAGAAGACAGGACTTCGGTACAGTGACTCTAAAACTGCCGCTCAAAACCTGTCATGTCTACCGCAGTGAAACATTCTTACCATGTCTATTGTCTGTCTGATTTGATGATTTGCATATGCTTATGACTGTAAACCACGCTCAATGCATATGGCAAAACCTTTGTGCGCTCTGAACATTCGTTGAGTGCCTATCATGACCATTCTTAACCAAACTGTACATCGCTCTTGAGAGTTACCTTTGGCGGTTGTTTCAGAATGTGTGATGCTATATACTGCATGTAATTTCTCCCTTATAATGGCTGAGAATGTTTGAATGAATGAGATGATAATTATATAATTAACTTCTCATATTTGTAAAAGTAAAGACACTTATTAAATCCATGTTTGCAGGACTGTATTGCACTGTGGAAATTAACCTACAGTGTCTGTCAGATGAATACATGGGAAGGCTCATGCTATTTGTCAGGGAAAATTCATGTTTTCTTTCATTATGTGTATTCCACATGTGAAAGCAATTCTAGTGCATGATTTCTGCCATACAATGCCTACTTCTTGGTGCTTAATCACACTGTCTGTTCTCATGGTACACCGGTCCTTGTGATCTACTCATTGTGAGAATTTACAAGATAATTGTGTGAAGCTGCCTCTGATTAGGAGTATGTGCCTATGACTTCACGGTTTTGGGGATGAACCTGGAGAAAGGATATCACCCCAAACCCCCAAATAAAATTGCACTTCATCATCAGTGAGAGGCGGGTGTTCGAATATCACACTCCCCTTTCCCCTCCCATTCCTCTCTGAATCTGTGATAGTACTGTATAACTGTGACAATGGTTCAATAGATGTAAAACACATGTTGTGCCTTTGTTTATTAACAGAGAATGAGGAAGATGGAGGAGGCCCTTTTCAATCACCAGGACAACTCCAGGGAAGTCCTGAGCTCTAGTCTTCAACTCCAGCTGAAAAGTCAGACTCCAAAAAGACCAAAATGAACAACAGGTTGCAAAGATTCAGCCTGAATCCACTAATTCTGGCCTATACAGATGGCACTGAAGAAAAAGTCTTTATCCAAAGCCTAAAACAGGGATACTCTCCAATTTTGTAAAAGCCCAGGCTATATCTTCAAGATAAATTCAAGAAGAAACCTTAAGAGGAGAGATTACCTGGTTTTCAGCATGTCACTACTGGCTAAGAGTGGACATTAAAGGTGCACTTGGAGCAGACTATATCACAGTTATTATTAATAATGGCTGAAAGCTAAAGGAGCAGAAGTTAATACATAGAGCAAATTCCCAAAAATGGATTAGTGATAAGTCGGTGTGGTGATTCAATTACATCAGAACCTGTTGTGGGAGATAGACTGGCAGAGAAGAATGATGGGACATCATAGTTTTTAGATCTTCCTCTGCTGGAAAAGTAAAACTAATCCCAAATTATCAACTTTGCGAACAGTCTACTCACCCTTCGGAAGGACATGTTTGTCACTTGCTTCGGACTAGTCAAAGTAGGGAATGGCCTGAACTGGAAAACATTATGGGGAAAGCTGAAACCTGAGACATTCCCAACACCTTCATTGGTGCTAAAAGACGGTACACGGATCAGTATAGCAGTGTCTCCCTATACTTGTGCCCGGCTATAGGTTTATCGTGTGTTTTCCTCATTTGACGGTTGGAAAAGTGATAGCATGATTAAAGTGTTGTGGTGTAGGATAACCTATGGTGTAGAGATGTGAAGGAGGAGAGTTTATTTAGATTGATGTTTCAGAGGGGATATTGAGTGATGTGTTTGGGTTTTCATAGATAATGTCACTATAATTTGCATATAAACATATTTGAGATGTAAATTGTTGGCAGAATATGAAGCCTGAGTCTTCACTTGACCTCATCAGACATTAATAAAGTATTAGTAGTAAGAAAACAGTTTTTTTGAGATACATGTCTCTGTGATTGTCTTGTACATTGTTGAGAAAGAAATGTCCAACTGGTGTCAAGCATCTTCATGGTGACTGTTACTCTACTGTTACTGTTGGTTACAGAGATGGTGAAAGTCTGTGTGGTTGTTGTCAAGTATCTTCCATGATGTATGACTTGTCTAACCTGTTGGTGTGATCATTCTTTGTGAATGTTTGTCCAACTGTTGTCAAGATCTTCTCATGTTGTCTTGTTCAACCAGTGTAAAATACAGTTGTTGTTGTTTATGTTCACTACAATGGTACAATTGTCAATGTGATCATTTGTCCAAGTGTCTTGTGTCACTTGAAATAAGTAATGAGATCAAAAATGAGGTTGGCGACCAGAGCACAGTCAGCTGGAAGATGAGAGAACTGCTTTCATTGGTTACTGTGGCTAACTGCCAAGATCTATATATATATATGTATGGCCTAGAAGAGAAATCATCTATAAATAATTATGTGTAGAACTTAACTTGTGTCTAATTTCTCACAGTGGGGGTACTCGGTGAGCCAAAATTCTGAATGGTTTCACTACAAGGGTTATGCGAGAATAAATATCAATACCTCTAGACAACACTTGCTGTTACTAACCTGTATCTTTTATAGAGAGATCTACTTTATAGAACTTCACTCATTGGAACTTCTGTAATTCTCTATAAACCCACAAAAAAACCTCACATGTTGGGGCCTCATATCCGCGATTGAACCCAGGGAACACCCCTAAAGGTGATCACATGTTGTGGACCTGTATCCGCGACTGGACCCTGGGAATAACCTGCAAAAGGGGATCACATATTGTGGACTAATATAGGCAATTAGAACCCTGGGAACACCCCTCAAGGTAATCACATATTGAGTGCTCCATGCACTAATTGCACCCTGGGAATACCTTTTATGGGATTCACATAACGAGGTCTGGCGACTCGGGATGTAAACTATGGGTATACCTTGTCTGTGACTCCTGTGGAGGATATCTATGTTTGTATTAGAATCAGGGAGTAACCTCTCGCAAAATTAAACCTATTGCTTAGAGTTTTATGATGTGGTTAATGGATCTCGTCACATAAATGTGGACAAAAGGTCCAGATGTATAAACCCACAAGTAAATCTCGGGTGGTGGTTGTTTCATCAATGGTGGTAATATTGCATGTATCACTGTTCACAAATGTCACATTGTACAATGTAGTTGAACAAAAATGTTAATTATCTTATGGGTCAACATGTTTGCTATACCCATGATAATGTTGTGTTTCAAGATGGGCTGATGTAATAGACTGTCAATATGTTGTTTAATTTTGTGCATACTGTGTTCACTATGAGTATCAAAGGTACCTGAGAACCAGAAGACACAAATTATTTTTAAATAACATAGACAGCTAATTTCAGGATAAATTTGATTTTTCTTGAGATAAATTAAGACACTTGATCCAGGGAATAAATAGGGGGCCTACTCCATTTTCTAACTTATTGGCTAACATGGGAGAAGGGGGAATTAGTGTATTTACATTTTAATATCACTGCATCACATCATATAGTGGGTACTCAGTTCCTCAGTCCCCATAACATGTTGGCAACACTGAGAGCAGAGAGTGTGAACCCTGATGGAAAACTTGGGCAACCATTAAGACACCTCACTGGCAATCTCTCTCAGTATAGTCAGTATTCGTACCGGCTATTGTCCAGTGTCGATTCGACGTTGGGTTTATTCTTCAGTTGTGTAATCTTATCGGTAGCCCTGATCAAGCTGCTGAGAAAGTGAGCACGATTGAAATCTCCAGGAGAAACATCCTTATCAACTCAGTCACTTGCCATTCCTGAATTAATGGTATTATTAAGCGTACTTGATACGTAATGGACGAGATGAAAGGAAGATTCTACCTGATGTCATGGTCAGTCACTCATGACCCGACCACAGTTTGGTGTCTATAAGACATTAGTCTATTGTTCGATGGTGTGATCTCTGGTGTACTAGGATCCAAGTCACTAGGAGTGAACTCATTGAATCTCCAGGAAGGCCATCAAAATAACTGGACCCCTAGCCATTCATATGGAAGTGGAAAGCGTACGCAAAGTTATGTGTCCAGGAAACGATGGATAACCAACCTGATGTCATTGGCGTATCATACGACTAGGAGCATAACGTGGACAACCTGAAAAATTTCATGAAGAGATAAAACAGGATCCGTCTCCGACGTCGGTCGTCAATTCATCCTCAGTTGAGAAAGCATTTCTGCCTGAAATGGTGGAGATTAAAGGACGGACAAAGTTGAGTACAGCTGATGTCATTCCCCTTTATCATTCTCAATTGGGAAGACCTTTCTGCCGGAAGAAGGTGGGAATGTAAATAAGGATTACTGTCTCCAAACAGTTAACTCTTATTTGGTAGAGCTCACTGCAATTCCAGCAGTGACACTCTATACACAATGTCTGCGAAAGTGGACTAACGAAAGATCACTGTTCTCAAACAGCTGACTACTTTCAAGATAAAGATCTCTGCAAGTTCAGCAGTCGACTCTTTATATAATAAGAACCATGCATTCCGCAGTGGAATCTTATATTATTACTGAGATGCGAGATGTCTTCACAAGATCTGGCCAGTCCTGTCCTCAAAGTCAGTAAAATTGCTTCAAAAAAAAAATTCCAGTCAATAGTGGGATCTATGAAGCTATACCCACATAATCACACCCCTTCAAAGGTGGCTGTGATAATGACGGACTTCTCTATGGCTGAGAAGAAACGCCTTATTCGCCAATAGTAAACGTTTTGCTCATGTGGGAGAGAAAGAACGGATACTTCCCAGCCACTCAAAAGCATTTAGCTCAAGCATGGCTGAAGACAACTAGTTGGAATTCTATATTGGTTGTAGTAGATGTCACAGTCTGGCTGCATCTACAAATTCGGTTGGTACGTTAGAAAATAGAGCAACTAAGGAGAGAAAATGCTGTCAATTCTCACAATACAACAAAATAGAGGCCTAACGGAATGAGGAAATCTCAACCAATAAGTGCACCTCTAAATCTATGGTAAGACTACAGAAATAAGTCAAGGAAATATAATGGGAAATTGCTACTATCTGCAAACACAAGAGGCTTATTGGAAAGGTAGACCCTGTGTCCAACGCTAACCAAATCTGCACTTAGTAGATTTTAGTCTTAAGTTCTGCAGCGGCTGCTATACAGTTCACCCGGAAGTGATTGTTTTTGCTCCGGTGATGATCAAAAATTGTAACCCAGTTCCAAATGCCAAGATTACTGTTGGAGAAGGTGTTCAGTTAAATACACTCTCACAGGATTATCATTCTCCAGAGGCTAGAGGAAGAATGAAGTTCTGATAAAGACAAATGAGTGAGAGACATATGGAATTATACCACTCTCATCAGACATATAGAAGTTGGTTTAATTGCAAAGCCATTACTTCTCATAATGAATCTCAATGGTACTCATGCTTTGAAAGTGTGTGACTCTGAGAGATCATTCATCATGGACAGGAAAAATAGCATGGAGATTGACTGTGGAGCATTGTCAGAAATGAGTTGGAGAGCAGTTCACTGATAAGTGTGGTCATAACTCTTCATACTTCCAGTGACTAAATGGAACTTCATGCAGGACTAACTTCATGGTCTTTGCAGATGCCACCAAATTCATGACTGATGGATGAATATTGGAGCAGATTTTTCAGGGAAAGAATCAATTGGTTCCATATGCACAGCTCTTGTTGGAGTAATGGGAGATGAGTAAATGATGACACCACTTAAAGGATCTGGGAACTGTGAACGCCTGACCTATCAGTCATTGTAACCATGACAGTTTTTATGGGGAGGCTATGTGGCATGATGTCTTCAGACGTTCGCATCCCCAGTCCATTTACATTTCTCAATACTCAGTAGTTAACCACGTAAGCCGTCGTGATACCCTAACTAAAAATAGAATCGTAGATTCTAGATCGAGAGAGGGTAGATGAATGGTGGGGTCTCAATTTCATTGGGTAACCCTTGGGCTGGTAACGCTCCTTAATACATAATTAGCCCGCCAGTCGAAGCCTTGATTCCATCCCGTAAGGACATGTTCAAGATGCAGTGGTAAAATTTGCCCAAAAGCACTCTTTAGGAGGTGGTCATCTGCACTCCAGGTACCTAAATCATTTAATATGTTATGTGTAAACCTGATGAAGTGAGAGAGAGACGAATGGCCGAGTATTTTCTTGAGAAAATGTAAAAAGAAGACAGGACTTCGGTACAGTGACTCTAAAACTGCCGCTCAAAACCTGTCATGTCTACCGCAGTGAAACATTCTTACCATGTCTATTGTCTGTCTGATTTGATGGTTTGCATATGCTTATGACTGTAAACCACGCTCAATGCATATGGCAAAACCTTTGTGCGCTCTGAACATTCGTTGAGTGCCTATCATGACCATTCTTAACCAAACTGTACATCGCTCTTGAGAGTTACCTTTGGCGGTTGTTTCAGAATGTGTGATGCTATATACTGCATGTAATTTCTCCCTTATAATGGCTGAGAATGTTTGAATGAATGAGATGATAATTATATAATTAACTTCTCATATTTGTAAAAGTAAAGACACTTATTAAATCCATGTTTGCAGGACTGTATTGCACTGTGGAAATTAACCTACAGTGTCTGTCAGATGAATACATGGGAAGGCTCATGCTATTTGTCAGGGAAAATTCATGTTTTCTTTCATTATGTGTATTCCACATGTGAAAGCAATTCTAGTGCATGATTTCTGCCATACAATGCCTACTTCTTGGTGCTTAATCACACTGTCTGTTCTCATGGTACACCGGTCCTTGTGATCTACTCATTGTGAGAATTTACAAGATAATTGTGTGAAGCTGCCTCTGATTAGGAGTATGTGCCTATGACTTCACGGTTTTGGGGATGAACCTGGAGAAAGGATATCACCCCAAACCCCCAAATAAAATTGCACTTCATCATCAGTGAGAGGCGGGTGTTCGAATATCACACTCCCCTTTCCCCTCCCATTCCTCTCTGAATCTGTGATAGTACTGTATAACTGTGACAATGGTTCAATAGATGTAAAACACATGTTGTGCCTTTGTTTATTAACAGAGAATGAGGAAGATGGAGGAGGCCCTTTTCAATCACCAGGACAACTCCAGGGAAGTCCTGAGCTCTAGTCTTCAACTCCAGCTGAAAAGTCAGACTCCAAAAAGACCAAAATGAACAACAGGTTGCAAAGATTCAGCCTGAATCCACTAATTCTGGCCTATACAGATGGCACTGAAGAAAAAGTCTTTATCCAAAGCCTAAAACAGGGATACTCTCCAATTTTGTAAAAGCCCAGGCTATATCTTCAAGATAAATTCAAGAAGAAACCTTAAGAGGAGAGATCACCTGGTTTTCAGCATGTCACTACTGGCTAAGAGTGGACATTAAAGGTGCACTTGGAGCAGACTATATCACAGTTATTATTAATAATGGCTGAAAGCTGAAGGAGCAGAAGTTAATACATAGAGCAAATTCCCAAAAATGGATTAGTGATAAGTCGGTGTGGTGATTCAATTACATCAGAACCTGTTGTGGGAGATAGACTGGCAGAGAAGAATGATGGGACATCATAGTTTTTAGATCTTCCTCTGCTGGAAAAGTAAAACTAATCCCAAATTATCAACTTTGCGAACAGTCTACTCACCCTTCGGAAGGACATGTTTGTCACTTGCTTCGGACTAGTCAAAGTAGGGAATGGCCTGAACTGGAAAACATTATGGGGAAAGCTGAAACCTGAGACATTCCCAACACCTTCATTGGTGCTAAAAGACGGTACACGGATCAGTATAGCAGTGTCTCCCTATACTTGTGCCCGGCTATAGGTTTATCGTGTGTTTTCCTCATTTGACGGTTGGAAAAGTGATAGCATGATTAAAGTGTTGTGGTGTAGAATAACCTATGGTGTAGAGATGTGAAGGAGGAGAGTTTATTTAGATTGATGTTTCAGAGGGGATATTGAGTGATGTGTTTGGGTTTTCATAGATAATGTCACTATAATTTGCATATAAACATATTTGAGATGTAAATTGTTGGCAGAATATGAAGCCTGAGTCTTCACTTGACCTCATGAGACATTAATAAAGTATTAGTAGTAAGAAAACAGTTTTTTTTTTTTTGAGATACATGTCTCTGTGATTGTCTTGTACATTGTTGAGAAAGAAATGTCCAACTGGTGTCAAGCATCTTCATGGTGACTGTTACTCTACTGTTACTGTTGGTTACAGAGATGGTGAAAGTCTGTGTGGTTGTTGTCAAGTATCTTCCATGATGTATGACTTGTCTAACCTGTTGGTGTGATCATTCTTTGTGAATGTTTGTCCAACTGTTGTCAAGATCTTCTCATGTTGTCTTGTTCAACCAGTGTAAAATACAGTTGTTGTTGTTTATGTTCACTACAATGGTACAATTGTCAGTGTGATCATTTGTCCAAGTGTCTTGTGTCACTTGAAATAAGTAATGAGATCAAAAATGAGGTTGGCGACCAGAGCACAGTCAGCTGGAAGATGAGAGAACTGCTTTCATTGGTTACTGTGGCTAACTGCCAAGATCTCTCTCTATATATATATGGCCTAGAAGAGAAATCATCTATAAATAATTATGTGTAGAACTTAACTTGTGTCTAATTTCTCACAGTGGGGGTACTCGGTGAGCCAAAATTCTGAATGGTTTCACTACAAGGGTTATGCGAGAATAAATATCAATACCTCTAGACAACACTTGCTGTTACTAACCTGTATCTTTTATAGAGAGATCTACTTTATAGAACTTCACTCATTGGAACTTCTGTAATTCTCTATAAACCCACAAAAAAACCTCACACTGGGTTAGAATCATCAGTAAGGTGTGATTTTTTTTTTTCTTTCTGTCGGGGGCAAACAGAAAAGGTTAACCTGTACAGTTCGCGGTGACTACACTAGAAAGGCAACCTTAATTCCTCAGGCTCAAGACTCCCCGGTCCAACATCGCAAGGTACTATAGGCAGCAGATGACAGTGGGACGTAATAACTGTTGTAGTTAACACCAAGTACTGCTTGCACACATACAGTGTTTGTAAAGTCTCACTACACTTTGTATGTAGAACAAATTTGAAAAATCAAGTACATGACGTCATCAAAATTGTGCTCCACGGTTCTTCGTGAAGCAATATGCAGCGAATGGCTGTCGTCTGCTAAAGTAATTCTTTGCACTTCAAAGAGAATGGTGTTATCAACGGAAGAAAGGTCTTTTTGTTTTATTGGTTAAACAAGTGTTTCGAAGTAGCGGTCGATACACACGGATGGTTGTTCAAAGATTTATAGCAAGATTTCCTGATAAACAAACTCCTTGTCGCATTACGGTTAGACATATACTGAATAAGTTAAAATGAATACTTATTGGTAATTTCAGCTTCCCCAAGACAGCGTTAGACCATAGCAGTGACTGTTGTAACTAATTTAATGAATATTTAGCACATTTTTGGATGACGTGATATACTTAACTTTTCAAAATTGTTCTACATACAAAGTGTAGTGAGACTTTACAAACACCCTGTATAAATGTATTACTAAATCTTTTACCTCTCATTATGTAGTCGAGGTCAGCATGGCCGAATGGATAAGAAGAACGCTCGCTCTAAAACTTCCGTTGTGTTGGTAACGCAGTAGCGGGTGCATTCCCTAGACCGGTTAGTTTGACTAAAATGTTGACTTCTCGTCCTTGACTTGGGGATGTAAATTACAAGTACCTCAGAAGTCGGAGTGGATTCACCTGATGGTAAGGGACACTGGTAATAGGGAAAGCTAATACACAAGCAAAAATCAGTCCAGTGCTAATAAAAGTAGTAGCACGTGTATGGACTAAGCTTGGGTTCAAAGCGAGCGAAATAAAACAAAATGTGTAGTCAGTGTCATTGAATGCTTCCTTTTCCATGCTTGTCCATGTGTACAGCCGACTCTTATGTTGTTTAAACCAGGTGTTTATGATCACTATAACACCTCTTTTTGCTCATCCTGTCAGATTTTCTCATTTTTTTTTTTTTTCATTTCTTATTCCTAAATAATAATCATCAACATCTTGAAATCAATTCTTTCCTACTTGTGCGTTGAAATCTCCAAGTATTATTTTGCCTGCTTTGTGATTTGGTGTTAGAGAGAGATCACCATTTTTATTTCGTTATGCAGGCTTTGCGTGTTTCTTTCCTTTCTTTCTTTCCTTTTTTTTTTTTTTTTTTTTTTTTTTTTTTTTTTTGTTGTTGTTGTTGTTGTTGTTGTTGTTGTTGTTGTTGTTGTTGTTGTCATTACTGCTTTTTGTTTGTGCTTATACTTCTAATAGTAAAATCAGATATGACTGAGCTACCGTATGAGAGTAGGTGGTACTACCTGCTTTCTGTTAACGCCGAATGTTGGACGACGCTCACCAAACCCGACACACCACATTGCACCAACAGCTTCGGGGGGGGGGGGGGGGGGGGCGCAATTGGGAGGATACACGCCTTACCCTTGTGCGAGGAAATGCAACCTAAAGACAGGATAGACTAGGCCCTAAGACTTTGTCGGCAAATGGTCTAGGATGGAAGCTCCGATGGGGGGACAGTTTGAGCATTGCTTTGCTGATACTGCAGCTTCTGCAGCTTGTCTGTTCCAGACGTATTAGTGTTTCTCTAGAGAACTAGACAGGCCGAGAGAAGGATCATGCTGTGTAGGCAACACTAGGTCTCTAAATTCTGCCCAGGCTTTGTGCTATGAAAAGGTCTCATCTCATCTCATCATGTTCCTCTTGTACCTTGCGGTGTCGAGGTGAAGTATAAACAGCGGGAGAGTGCCCGATTATGGGCTTCATGTATCGATATTCCCATGGACTCTATTATTCCCTGCGTCCATCGTTTATGTGGTCGAAGGGGTATAACTCTATATTACAAACTATCGTCTGTCAAGACATCTAGGTGCCAGTCAGTCATACTTCTAATAATAGTCGCATGTATTCTTGAAGCATGACAGAGGCTAATAAAAGTAGGACATTATATACAACTAAATGAAAAAAAGGCAAACAGCATTCTTTGGTCATGTGATGAGAAGAGGGGCACTGGAAAAAATCGTAACAACAGGAAAAGTCAGTGGGGGAAAAGGCCATAGGTAGGCCCAGAGAAATGCTGCTGGGTGGAGTGAGACGGTGGCGTGGTGGAATGTCATCAACAGAGCTGATCCAGAGCACCCAGGACCGAGATCTGTGCAAAGGCAAGGACGCCTAAGCCAGTTGGTGAGGCATATGCTGATGATACATTTTTTTTTTTTTAAAGTAGCTTAAAAGTCGACAGGGTCGACTTCATTGCACCGAAATTTTATACCATATGGCTCAGTCTCTTTCCGAAGCGCGAAAAGCGTCCCATAAAGCACGAACTCCGTAGCTCCAACGACGACCCCCGGGAGTCTCCGAAAAAATGCACTCGTGAGCCGAAGGACGCGGCCCGGAATCGAACCTACAATCTCCCCGGGAAGGTTAACCCGGTCAACAAATGCCCGCAGAAGTCGGATGTGTCGGCCTAACGGCGCAAGTACGCAGCTCTGCTGTAAACAATCACGTCCGGAAAAAAAAAACTCCGGATGAACGCAGAAGAAGAAGAAGAAGAAGAAGAAGAAGAAGAAGAAGAAGAAGAAGAAGAAGAAGAAGAAGAAGAAGAAGAAGAAGAAGAAGAAGAAGAAGAAGAAGAAGAAGAAGAAGAAGAAGAAGAAGAAGAAGAAGAAGAAGAATCTACAATCTTCAGAGCCCGAGACGATGGCTTGACAACTTCGCCACGGAGACTCCCTAGACATTTTTTAAGAGGGGCTGAGTAGTCTCAAGGTATGGTGTCCACCTCGAGTGCTGGATGTTCCGGGTTCAAACCTTTGTGAGGGCCGGGATTTTTTCCCGTGGACTTCTAGTAAAAAATTTCCCCTGGTCTCTGGGTAGTGAGATCGGACGCCCATTTGTATTGTTGCGCATGTAAGAACATCCCTTGTCAATTGGAAATCGAAAAAAGAGTAGCCTAACGGCGTTGCCCGGGCAAAATATCGAAGTTAAAAATCTACCCAAAGTAATTCAGGATCCTCGCCGGTGCTACGGAGTTTATACACTGAGCTGAGATTCTCCGGACTTACACCCGTGTGCCGTGATGTTGATCCGTCGACTAAACTAACTACATATTTTAGTCTTTAAATTTAACCTTAAAAACCCGATCTGAAATACTGTATAAATTATCCCTTTTTTTTTTTGTAAAGTTTTGTTTTACTTAGGTGTGTGTGTGTATATATATATATATGTGTGTGTGTGTGTGTGCGTGCGTGCGTGCATGCGAGTGTACGTGTGAGAGAGATTGAGCGTGTGTGTGTGTGTGTGTGTGTGTTTTTTTTTTTTTTTTTTTTAAATATGCAATGTACTATAAACTTGGATTTCTATGAGTTTCAGTTTGTCACTACTTGATTCCTTTAGATATAGATCTTGCACCCGCATAGTTATTTTTTAAATGTCAATCTCAATCAATCAATCAATCTCTTACTTTTTCAGGTTGATTTCTGGCAATGTATCAACGAATCTTTACCTGGTAAGTCCAGTTTTCTGTAGCCTGTTACCTTGTTATTAAATGTTAAATAATGTTATTAATTAAATTAACCTCTTATGTCAGCAATGTCCTCTTTCTGTGAGTGTGAGTACTTTCAGATTGTACTGACTTGTCCAAATTGTGTGGGAGACTTTTTTTTTTTTTTAAATAAAAATAAAAATAAAAAAATAACTCGAAAATTTAGTTGCAACTGGCAAACTTCATGGAAAACAGAGCAAAAGGAAGACGAAAAGATAAATACCTAGATGAGTTGGCCTAATGGTATAAACGGGGCAAGAACACGGGCGTGATCCAAGGTTCGAGTGATTGCATGAGATGGCGACCAGCGATTGTTTTAGCGTATCATCAAGGCACATGATGATGATGATTGGCAGCTAATACGTTTTAAGTTATTATTTTTTTTTAAAGATAAGTTAAACACAGTGTAGCGAATGTTTTTGGTTGCTTGCTTGTTTAATTTCGGCACCATCGAATTAACTCTTTAGGTAACAACTCTCTTCAGTCCCGAAGGATAACATATCGCCAAATGTTACCGCCCGTTTCTACAGAAGGACGATATATCGCCATACTAGGATCATGGTATTATTTTTAGTGTTTCGTGTATCTTCCTCAATTTCAATTCTCAGTGACCGGAAATTTGCATGAAAATATTTGCTCATTTGACTGCCCACCATGTTTGGTCAAATCTACTTTTTGTTTGACATTGAAACAGGAATGCAGAAGTGTTTCCAAGGCACCAGGGCCAGGATCTATACTGGCCAAGACCTGCTGACACGTCCTAGCCGTGCGTCCTGGGCAACAGGTCCCTTCGGGCTAACATCAGTAGGATTGATGATTCCTCCGAAGCCGGAGAGTATCTGCCTGCATGGCGAGGAACCACCAGTCTGCACACCAATAAGCCAGACATTGAACAACGGATACTCACGCAAACCTCAGGTCCGGTATGACATCACAGTGATGTTGAACAACAGGATGTCTTCATCCGACATACAGGACTTCGCGCTGGAGATCACAGCCAGCGAACGCAAGCAAGCAAGCAAGGCACTGAAAAAGTTAACCACTTGAAGAATCGCGGCATGTTGACGACTTGGTCCTACCTTCGAAGGTGAAGAACCATACTCCGTCCGGCACATGTGACGCTCGTGTAGGGTGCAGAGTTTGAGTTTTCAGCAGGCTTCTTCACGGCAGTGACCCTGGTCGATCCTTTGTTCGTTCGCCAGACACAGGTCTGCCCAGGATGATCCATGTGGTCGTGAAAAGACGTCTTTTCCAGCTTCAGCACCTACCTTGGCCCCTTAATTGTCCCTATAAATATGGACAGCTTGAGAATCACTGCGTTAGATGTAGAACAGATCTTAAAGTTTGCTTGCGTTCAGTTGTTCTATAAATAAACCGTTGGTGGCGCTAACCTCTATTGTTCTGCTCAGTCCACACTCTTTACAACCCCACATACTTGAGGGAAAATACCCCTTTTTATTCTGATCCAGGTTTAACGCTGTTATCCAATCATTGAAGATCGCGGTGAAGGTCACGCCGGAGTGAACATTTTTAAGAGTACGGGAATGTCGTAAAATTCTCGAAATCCTTAAAAACTTTCTAATTCATTGACAATAAAAGCGGTACTTTATTCTTTATATCGGTTGCCCACCATCACTCTACTCCATTATCATTAACACGTTTACACACCCTGGAGCGAACAGGTTTGCAATAATTGCTATCGATCGTGCTGTTAATACGTTTGGTGTCATTGGCACCTTTCCGTCTTGACAGACGATAGTTTGGTACATTGTGCTTTAAAAAGGCTTAATAACTACGATCCATGGCGGTGGCGAGTGTGGCTGGTAAGGCCAATTCTTGCTGCAAATGTTTGCCAACAGTAGGTGCATGTGAAAACATTGGTCACTTCCACCATTTTGCACCATCTTACGTCTCTCACGCCCTGTGTGTGCTTTATCTGCAATCATTTTCTCCTTTGTCTTTATTCCGTTTTGATAGTTGCCCTCCATGCAACACGTTCAGCGGCGACGTGCTCCCAATGTGCATTATCAATGCCTGTATCAATCATGTCCCGCTTACACACATCTTTGTATCGTAGTAGAGGCTGACCCTGAGATCTCCTACCCGTCTGTAATTCACCAAAAAAGATGTCCTTTGGTATTCTACCATCATCCATCCTCCTAACGTGTCCTATCCATCTAAGTCTACGAAGACTGAGCATGGAATACACCGTCACACAACCTGATCTTTCCAATACTTCAGTATTTGTGATTTTGTCTTGCCACTTAATACCAAGTATTCTTCGCAGACACCGCATATGAAAGCTGTTTAAACGTTTCTCTTGGCGTGAGTAAGTTGTCCAGGTTTCACTGCCATAAAGAAGAGTACTAAAGACACAGGCTTGGTAGACGAGGACTTTTGTTTTGGCAGTAAGCTTCCTGTTCTCCCAGACTCTTTTTGCTAACATGTTCATTGTTGTTGCTGCCTTGCCAATCCTGATGTTGATTTCCTGATCGAGGGATAATTTGCTATTTACCTCTGATCCTAGATATGTAAAATGGTCTACTATCTCCAGTTCGGCGTCGTCAATAAAGATTGACGGTACACCATGTGCACCTTGTGACATAATCTGTGTCTTCTTTTTGTTAATTGTTAAACCAAATTCAGAACAAGCATTGGAGAATGCAGATAGTAGATGTTGTAATTCTTCCTCAGAGTGGGTCGTAATCGCAGCATCATCTGCAAAAAGCAACTCTCTGATTAGTACCCTGCTAATTTTGGTCTTGGCCTTCAATCTCTGAGCATTATAGAGGCCACCATCTGAGCGTGAGTGAATGTATATACCATCATCCTGATCACAAAAGGCATATTTCAGTAGAAAATACGTTTGGCCAGTACTGAATAATCCATCGGAACGTCCTGTCTTCTTCTTCTTTCGTTCGCTTGAAATATGTCTATAACTGCAGTGCTGTCTCTTGTATGAATTGAACTGTCTTTTTCAGTTCACACAGCGGTCCATAGAGTTTATCTTCCACTGTCGTCTCTCTAGGCCAGAAGGTTTGCCTAGATATGTTATATTTTGGGCAGTCTTGGAGTATGTGCTCTGCTGTCTGTGACGCCAATCCACATGTACACATGGCTCTTTCACCAATCTTGAATTTTGTATACATGTGGTTGCGTAATCTATTGTGCCCTGTTCTGAGGCGCAGAATAATGACTTGTTCTGGTCTATCCATAACGTGGTAGTCATCTTGAGCAGGTTTTGGTGGCTTTCTGACTGATTCGATCATTCTTTTCTTTTGGTGGTATGTTACAGGCACATCAGGCTGTTCTTCTTTGGCTCCTTCCTTAGCCAATTGATCAGCTCTGTCGTTCCCGGGTACTCCACAGTGGGATGGTATCCACTGTATGGTGACCTTATGCTGACTGCTAAGTTCAGAAAGTAGTGTCCTTAGTAATGGCAATTTCCCAGACAGGAGCGCCTCGAGTACTGATTTTGCATCTGTCAATAGCACCACAGGTTGTGTACCATTGCTGGTATTTAGTAATTTCTCTGTTGCTATCTTGATTGCCTCAATTTCAGCATCGTAGTTATGGCAGTACTTTCCTGTCGGTACTCTAGCTGTGTCCCTGGTATTATTTGGGTATTCTATGTACACTCCCGCTCCTCCATTTCGAACAGCATTTTGTGCTGACCCATCTGTGTAGACTCGGATCCAGAGGTCCTGTGGGTATTCTTCATCAAGGAAGCTGAGAGTGGCTGTTCTGCGCTGCACACTGTTCTGATCTTCCTTGTCAAATATTCCTCTCACTTTTGTCTGGATTTGTAATGATAGTCTATGCTCATCTTTCCATGGAGTTCGCTCTGGAATAGTTGTTAGGGGGATACCAACTGTGGGCAGATCGGTGGTTTCTCTGCAGAGTCGTTTGGCCTGGTGGATAAAACTACTTCTTTTCAACCGCCCCATAGCTAGGTTTTCAAATCTGTTCTTCATAGGGTGTCCTGGCAAGCTGAGGAACTTTTCTGCTTGTATTAGCGTTTTCGTATCTCTGCGCTCACTCAGTGCTTGTGTCCTCCCCATCTTCTCCATTTCCACTATAGGGGTTGATCTCATCCCTCCTGTGGTGACTCTAAGTGCTTGATTTTACACTTTGTCCAGCTCTTGTAGTGTGGTTTTTGCTGCCGAACACCATGCAGTTGACCCGTATTCCAGGTGTGGTCGTATGCTCTGTTGATAAACTTTGCTAAGTATTTTCCCACTGGCTCCCCATGTGGTTCCACTTAGCTTTCTCAGGATGGCTATTTTCCTTCTGGCTTTTGCTGCTGCTTTGTTGATGTGCTTTCTCCATGTCAGCCTGCTATCAAATGTTACTCCAAGGTATGTTGGTTCTTTATCTTCTCGTAGGGGTGTTCCATTTATCTGGATGGTCCCTGCCTTTTGTTTTGGAGAGAGGGTAAATAGGGTGGTGCTGCACTTGTCAGTGTTTATGCTGACACACCATCTATTTGCCCATGCAACAAATGTATCTACAGCTCTTTGTAGTAATCTGGTGGCCACTGATGCATGTTCATTTGTGCTCCATAGAACCAGGTCATCGGCATACATTGCGGCTTTAATTCCATGCGGTAGATTAGCAACGAGATCATTGATGAAGATTAGAAAGAGTGTGGGGGACAATACTCCGCCCTGGGGAACTCCGTGACGCAGTAGTACTTTCTTGCTCTTTAGTCCGTCTATCTGTACTCGGGATCTTCTGTTGTGCAAGTATGCTTTCACCCATTTGTACATTCTTCCATTGACTTTGCAGTTTCTCAGTTTATTCATCAGACCTTCTTTCCAGACTTTGTCAAAAGCTTTCTTCAAATCTATCCATGCCGCAAGCACCAGCTTCTTCTCTTGGAATGCATCCTCAATTTCTTGAGAGAGGTAGGTTGTCTGATCTTCCGTAGAGTAGCACTGCCTAAAGCCAGCCTGCTGTGGCACAAGGATGTTTTTACTTTCAATGTACCACTGCAGTCTGTGATTGATGATGCGCTCCAGTGTTTTGCAGAGACAGCTGGTGAGGCTAATTGGTCTGTAGCTAGAGGCAATGGAACTATCTTTCCCTGATTTTAGGAG
The DNA here is from genome assembly GCA_963921405.1 of Cepaea hortensis. Taxonomy (NCBI): domain Eukaryota; kingdom Metazoa; phylum Mollusca; class Gastropoda; order Stylommatophora; family Helicidae; genus Cepaea; species Cepaea hortensis. Next base: position 160,359,580 of record OY992878.1, read on the forward strand.
GGGTATCATGATTGCTTCTCTCCAGGCTTGTGGAACACTGCCTAAGGTCCAACTGTTATTGAAGATCTGCAACAGCTTTGCTTTGGCCTCTGTTCCTAGGTTCCTGATCATTTCATTGGAGATACCATCAGCTCCTGGTGACTTTCTCATTTTCAGTTTTGATATGGTTAGCTCCAGTTCGCTGATTGTGATGGGTGCCTCCAGAACCTCATGTACTATTTCCTTCTGTCCTGTATGTTGCCGTTTCTCTTGAATCTCTTGTTGTTTCTCTGGACTGATTTTGATATTGCTATCTTGTGCGAATGAGTCCGCAAAATGGTCAGCTGCTTGCTTTCTTGTTAAGATGTTTCCATCTTTATGTAGTGCAATTTTTGAGTTTCTCCCTGTGCCCTCATCGTTAAATTGTTTTATTAGCTTCCACAATTTCCTTGTGTCTCTTTCAAAGTTCAGAGACTCTGTTTTTTCCGGCCAGCTTTTCCGTCTAGCCTGCAGCTTGGCCCTTTGAAATTTGGCTTTTGCATGCTGGAATTTATTGTGGTGCTCTTGGCTGGGTGTGGCCTCTGCTTGCTTTCTACATACTTCCACATCATTATGCAACTGTTCCAGTTCATTACTCCAGTAGGGTTTATATTGTTTACGGGCTCCTCTTGGTACTGTTTCTCGCGCTGCCTGTAGTATGCATTTCCCAAACTCTTCAACTACTTTATTTATGTCTTTCTCAGTGTTCAGGTTTCTAACCAGTATGCTGGTGCGATGCTTGTACACTGCCCAGTCTGCTTTCTTGTAGTTCCACCTCGAGAGGGTGCTGCTTTCACTTACAAGCTCATTTTCTACAGTTAGAAAGACTGGTCGATGGTCACTGCCACCTAGTTGTTTCCCAACAATTCGTGTAATGTTCCACTCCAGGTCTGGTGAATGAAAAGCCAGGTCAGGTGTAGTTGTAGAGTGCCATGATCTCGAGTAGAAAGTATGTGGGTCGGACGGCTTGTTAACCAAGATGAATCTATTCTCATCCTGCCAGTCTTCCAGTCTCTCTCCTCTCTGGTCCATGTGATCATAGCCCCAACTCTGCGAGTGGCTGTTGAAATCGCCGCACACAATCATTTTTTCTGTGAATGGTAGTGTGTCCAGTGCCTGTGGACGGTCACTTGGACAGTAGTAATTGATCAGATGTAGGTCTGTATAGCCTGTTTTAAGTTTAAGTGTCTGATGCTCAGCCCCTTCCATATGGACTTTGATTTGGGAAGCAGTGATGTTATTTTTTACAAGGGTAAGTATCCCACCTTTTCGCCTGTCCTTTCGGTCAGATCGGTAACACTGGTAGCCTCTGATTTTGAAGGCTATATTTTCGTTAAGGTGAGTTTCTTGCAAGCAACATATGCTTACTTTTTCTTTGTCCAGGATGTTTTCTAATTCTACTTTTTTGTTGCTGACTCCCTCCGCATTCCAGTGCATTATTTTAAGTCTTAGTTTAGTATGGCCAGCTGTTCTATTCTCATGTCCCCTGGCTCCACGGGACATCTGAGAAGGACCTCCAGTAGTTGGGGTTGGACCCTTTCGAGACATAGGGCCCGGCACTGCACCTGCCTGGGGGTCCAAAGCAGGGCGAGCACGATAACGTTTAGCAGCAGTCGACATATTCCATTTTGCGTAATTGCGTGGCATCCTGATTTCTGTGGTGCGCCTCCTGGCTGGTTGCCTCCGTCTTCAGCACCTTTCCTTTGCTAGAGCAGACTGTGGTCTCACTCGAGTTTAGATGTGTACACACGCACACACGTGTCTGCACATGCATGTATGTGTATACACATCTAGAGCACACTGGTTATTTTCCGGCGCCAGATACTCGCCGTCGCCCCTTCTCCTGTTAGTTAAAACAGTTCCGCCACGTGAAGGCCAGGAGTTGGACTTTTGCTGCAGAGGTTATGTATTCACGAGCCATTGGGGTATTTAAGCAATGTTGTAAGCGCTCACCCCAACACTGCGCCCCGGCTACATACAGCAATTTGGAACCACGTCCTGTCTAAGTTTGGAATTGTTCTACTCTAGGTTCTTGTAACTTCTTGTCGATCTGCCTTTGGGCATTGGTTTGGTCTCTTCGTCTTATAGTCCATGCCGTGTGGCGTGTGTGTTCATGCTTGTCCACATCCCTCTGTCTCACGTGCTGTCAATCATTTCTGATACTGATGTTCCTCTGTGCCATGATATCGAACTGCCAGTATGTTCTTTCTCGGCCTCCTGAATCTCTTCCCCTCCGGCTTTCACATTGTGACGACATACTCCAGATTTCACCTTCTCACAACACGCCCAGCGAATGTGGACTGACATCTTCTGATGCAAGTAACCAGTTCTCTTTGTGAGTTTACTTCTTTCAAGATATCTTTATTGCTCTTTCTATCTACTTCCACGGAGTTCTTATCATTCTTCTACACAACCACACCTCTGCAACTTCCTTACAATTCCTCACGTTTCTGCTAATTATCCCTGATTCTCCACATAATTCCTCACTTATCTGCTAATTGTCCCTGATTCTCCACATAATTCCTCACTTGTCTGCTAATTGTCCCTAATTCTCCACACAATTCCTCACTGGTCTACTAATTGTCCCTAATTCTCCACACAATTCCTCACTGGTCTGCTAATCGTCCCTAATTCTCCACACAATTCCTCACTGGTCTGTTAATTGTCCCTAATTCTCCACATAATTCCTCACTTGTCTGCTAATTATCCCTGATTCTCCACATAGATCCTCACTTGTCTGCTAATTGTCCCTGATTCTCCACATAATTCCTCACGTTTCTGCTAATTGTCCCTAATTCTCCACATAATTCCTCACTTGTCTGCTAATTATCCCTGATTCTCCACATAATTCCTCACTGGTCTGCTAATTGTCCCTGATTCTCCACAGAATTCCTCACTTGTCTGCTAATTGTCCCTAATTCTCCACATAATTCCTCACTGGTCTGCTAATTGTCCCTAATTCTCCACACAATTCCTCACTTGTCTGCTAATTGTCCCTAATTCTTCACATAATTCCTCACTGGTCTGCTAATTGTCCCTGATTCTCCACATAATTCTTCACTTGTCTGCTAATTGTCCCTAATTCTCCACATAATTCCTCACTTGTCTGCTAATTGTCCCTAATTCTCCACATAATTCCTCACTGGTCTGCTAATTGTCACTAATTCTCCACATAATTCCTCACTTGTCTGCTAATTGTCCCTAATTCTCCACATAATTCCTCACTTGTCTGCTAATTGTCCCTGATTCTCCACATAATTCCTCACTTGTCTGCTAATTGTCCCTGATTCTCCACATAATTCCTCACTGGTCTGCTAATTGTCCCTAATTCTCCACATAATTCCTCACTTGTCTGCTAATCGTCCCTGATTCTCCACATAATTCCTCACTTGTCTGCTAATTGTCCCTGATTCTCCACATAATTCCTCACTGGTCTGCTAATTGTCCCTGATTCTCCACATAATTCCTCACTGGTCTGCTAATTGTCCCTAATTCTCCACATAATTCCTCACTGGGCTGCTAATTGTCCCTAATTCTCCACATAATTCCTCACTTGTCTGCTAATTGTCCCTAATTCTCCACATAATTCCTCACTGGTCTGCTAATTGTCCCTATTTCTCCACATAATTCCTCACTTGTCTGCTAATTGTCCCTAATTCTCCACATAATTCCTCACTGGTCTGCTAATTGTCCCTAATTCTCCACATAATTCCTCACTTGTCTGCTAATTATCCCTAATTCTCCACATAATTCCTCACTGGTCTGCTAATTGTCCCTAATTCTCCACATAATTCCTCACTTGTCTGCTAATTATCCCTGATTCTCTACATAATTCCTCACTGGTCTGCTAATTATCCCTGATTCTCCACATAATTCCTCACTTGTCTGCTAATTGTCCCTAATTCTCCACATAATTCCTCACTGGTCTGCTAATTGTCCCTGATTCTCCACATAATTCCTCACTTGTCTGCTAATTCTCCCTGATTCTCCACATAATTCCTCACTTGTCTGCTAATTTTCCCTAATTCTCCACATAATTCCTCACTTGTCTGCTAATTGTCCCTGATTCTCCACATAATTCCTCACTGGTCTGCTAATTATCCCTGATTCTCCACATAATTCCTCACTTGTCTGCTAATTGTCCCTGATTTTCCACATAATTCCTCACTTATCTGCTAATTATCCCTGATTCTCCACATTATTCCTCACGTTTCTCCTAATAGTCCCTAATTCTCCACATTATTCCTCACGTTTCTCCTAATTGTCCCTGATTCTCCACATAATTCCTCACGTTTCTGCTAATTATCCCCGATTCTCCACATAATTCCTCACTTGTCTGCTAATTGTCCCTGATTCTCCACATAATTCCTCACTTGTCTGCTAATTGTCCCTGATTCTCCACATAACTCCTCACTTGTCTGCTAATTATCCCTGATTCTCCACATTATTCCTCACGTTTCTCCTAATTGTCCCTGATTCTCCACATAATTCCTCACGTTTCTGCTAATTATCCCCGATTCTCCACATAATTCCTTACTTGTCTGCTAATTGTCCCTGATTCTCCACATAATTCCTCACTTGTCTGCTAATTGTCCCTGATTCTCCACATAATTCCTCACTTGTCTGCTAATTATCCCTGATTCTCCACATAATTCCTCACTTATCTGCTAATTGTCCCTGATTCTCCACATAATTCCTCACTAATCTGCTAATTGTCCCTGATTCTCCACACAATTCCTCACTTGTCTGCTAATTGTCCCTGATTCTCCACATAATTCCTCACTTGTCTGCTAATTGTCCCTAATTCTCCACATAATTCCTCACTTGTCTGCTAATTGTCCCTGATTCTCCACATAATTCCTCACTTGTCTGCTAATTGTCCCTGATTCTCCACATAATTCCTCACGTTTCTGCTAATTGTCCCTAATTCTCCACATAATTCCTCACTTGTCTGCTAATTGTCCCTAATTCTCCACATAATTCCTCACTTGTCTGCTAATTGTCCCTGATTCTCCACATAATTCCTCACTTGTCTGCTAATTGTCCCTGATTCTCCACATAATTCCTCACTTGTCTGCTAATTATCCCTAATTCTCCACATAATTCCTCACTTGTCTGCTAATTATCCCTGATTCTCACACATAATTCCTCACTTATCTGCTAATTGTCCCTGATTCTCCACACAATTCCTCACTTGTCTGCTAATTGTCCCTGATTCTCCACATAATTCCTCACTTGTCTGCTAATTGTCCCTAATTCTCCACATAATTCCTCACTTGTCTGCTAATTATCCCTGATTCTCCACATAATTCCTCACTTATCTGCTAATTGTCCCTGATTCTCCACATAATTCCTCACTTATCTGCTAATTGTCCCTGATTCTCCACACAATTCCTCACTTGTCTGCTAATTGTCCCTGATTCTCCACTTAATTCCTCACTGGTCTGCTAATTGTCCCTAATTCTCCACATAATTCCTCACTTGTCTGCTAATTGTCCCTGATTCTCCACATAATTCCTCACTTGTCTGCTAATTGTCCCTGATTCTCCACATAATTCCTCACGTTTCTGCTAATTGTCCCTAATTCTCCACATAATTCATCACTTGTCTGCTAATTGTCCCTAATTCTCCACATAATTCCTAACTTGTCTGCTAATTGTCCCTGATTCTCCACATAATTCCTCACTTGTCTGCTAATTGTCCCTGATTCTCCACATAATTCCTCACTTGTCTGCTAATTATCCCTAATTCTCCACATAATTCCTCACTTGTCTGCTAATTATCACTGATTCTCCACATAATTCCTCACTTATCTGCTAATTGTCCCTGATTCTCCACACAATTCCTCACTTGTCTGCCAATTGTCCCTGATTCACCACATAATTCCTCACTTGTCTGCTAATTGTCCCTAATTCTCCACATAATTCCTCACTTGTCTGCTAATTATCCCTGATTCTCCACATAATTCCTCACTGGTCTGCTAATTGTCCCTGATTCTCCACATAATTCCTCACTTGTCTGCTAATTGTCCCTGATTCTCCACATAATTCATCACTTGTCTGCTAATTGTCCCTGATTCTCCACATAATTCCTCACTTGTCTGCTAATTGTCCCTGATTCTCGACATAATTCCTCACTGGTCTGCTAATTGTCCCTAATTCTCCACACAATTCCTCACTGGTCTGCTAATTGTCCCTGATTCTCCACATAATTCCTCACTTGTCTGCTAATTATCCCTGATTCTCCACATAATTCCTCACTTGTCTGCTAATTGTCCCTGATTTTCCACATAATTCCTCACTTATCTGCTAATTATCCCTGATTCTCCACATTATTCCTCACGTTTCTCCTAATAGTCCCTAATTCTCCACATTATTCCTCACGTTTCTCCTAATTGTCCCTGATTCTCCACATAATTCCTCACGTTTCTGCTAATTATCCCCGATTCTCCACATAATTCCTCACTTGTCTGCTAATTGTCCCTGATTCTCCACATAATTCCTCACTTGTCTGCTAATTGTCCCTGATTCTCCACATAACTCCTCACTTGTCTGCTAATTATCCCTGATTCTCCACATTATTCCTCACGTTTCTCCTAATTGTCCCTGATTCTCCACATAATTCCTCACGTTTCTGCTAATTATCCCCGATTCTCCACATAATTCCTTACTTGTCTGCTAATTGTCCCTGATTCTCCACATAATTCCTCACTTGTCTGCTAATTGTCCCTGATTCTCCACATAATTCCTCACTTGTCTGCTAATTATCCCTGATTCTCCACATAATTCCTCACTTATCTGCTAATTGTCCCTGATTCTCCACATAATTCCTCACTAATCTGCTAATTGTCCCTGATTCTCCACACAATTCCTCACTTGTCTGCTAATTGTCCCTGATTCTCCACATAATTCCTCACTTGTCTGCTAATTGTCCCTAATTCTCCACATAATTCCTCACTTGTCTGCTAATTGTCCCTGATTCTCCACATAATTCCTCACTTGTCTGCTAATTGTCCCTGATTCTCCACATAATTCCTCACGTTTCTGCTAATTGTCCCTAATTCTCCACATAATTCCTCACTTGTCTGCTAATTGTCCCTAATTCTCCACATAATTCCTCACTTGTCTGCTAATTGTCCCTGATTCTCCACATAATTCCTCACTTGTCTGCTAATTGTCCCTGATTCTCCACATAATTCCTCACTTGTCTGCTAATTATCCCTAATTCTCCACATAATTCCTCACTTGTCTGCTAATTATCCCTGATTCTCACACATAATTCCTCACTTATCTGCTAATTGTCCCTGATTCTCCACACAATTCCTCACTTGTCTGCTAATTGTCCCTGATTCTCCACATAATTCCTCACTTGTCTGCTAATTGTCCCTAATTCTCCACATAATTCCTCACTTGTCTGCTAATTATCCCTGATTCTCCACATAATTCCTCACTTATCTGCTAATTGTCCCTGATTCTCCACATAATTCCTCACTTATCTGCTAATTGTCCCTGATTCTCCACACAATTCCTCACTTGTCTGCTAATTGTCCCTGATTCTCCACTTAATTCCTCACTGGTCTGCTAATTGTCCCTAATTCTCCACATAATTCCTCACTTGTCTGCTAATTGTCCCTGATTCTCCACATAATTCCTCACTTGTCTGCTAATTGTCCCTGATTCTCCACATAATTCCTCACGTTTCTGCTAATTGTCCCTAATTCTCCACATAATTCATCACTTGTCTGCTAATTGTCCCTAATTCTCCACATAATTCCTAACTTGTCTGCTAATTGTCCCTGATTCTCCACATAATTCCTCACTTGTCTGCTAATTGTCCCTGATTCTCCACATAATTCCTCACTTGTCTGCTAATTATCCCTAATTCTCCACATAATTCCTCACTTGTCTGCTAATTATCACTGATTCTCCACATAATTCCTCACTTATCTGCTAATTGTCCCTGATTCTCCACACAATTCCTCACTTGTCTGCCAATTGTCCCTGATTCACCACATAATTCCTCACTTGTCTGCTAATTGTCCCTAATTCTCCACATAATTCCTCACTTGTCTGCTAATTATCCCTGATTCTCCACATAATTCCTCACTGGTCTGCTAATTGTCCCTGATTCTCCACATAATTCCTCACTTGTCTGCTAATTGTCCCTGATTCTCCACATAATTCATCACTTGTCTGCTAATTGTCCCTGATTCTCCACATAATTCCTCACTTGTCTGCTAATTGTCCCTGATTCTCGACATAATTCCTCACTGGTCTGCTAATTGTCCCTAATTCTCCACACAATTCCTCACTGGTCTGCTAATTGTCCCTGATTCTCCACATAATTCCTCACTTGTCTGCTAATTGTCCCTGATTCTCCACATAATTCCTCACTTGTCAGCTAATTTTCCCTGATTCTCCACATAATTCCTCACTTGTCTGCTAATTGTCCCTGATTCTCCACATAATTCCTCACTGGTCTGCTAATTATCCCTGATTCTCCACATAATTCCTCACTTGTCTGCTAATTGTCCCTGATTTTCCACATAATTCCTCACTTGTCTACTAATTATCCCTGATTCTCCACATTATTCCTCACGTTTCTCCTAATTGTCCCTGATTCTCCACATAATTCCTCACGTTTCTGCTAATTATCCCCGATTCTCCACATAATTCCTCACTTGTCTGCTAATTGTCCCTGATTCTCCACATAATTCCTCACTTGTCTGCTAATTGTCCCTGATTCTCCACATAACTCCTCACTTGTCTGCTAATTATCCCTGATTCTCCACATTATTCCTCACGTTTCTCCTAATTGTCCCTGATTCTCCACATAATTCCTCACGTTTCTGCTAATTATCCCCGATTCTCCACATAATTCCTTACTTGTCTGCTAATTGTCCCTGATTCTCCACATAATTCCTCACTTGTCTGCTAATTGTCCCTGATTCTCCACATAATTCCTCACTTGTCTGCTAATTATCCCTGATTCTCCACATAATTCCTCACTTTTCTGCTAATTGTCCCTGATTCTCCACATAATTCCTCACTAATCTGCTAATTGTCCCTGATTCTCCACACAATTCCTCACTTGTCTGCTAATTGTCCCTGATTCTCCACATAATTCCTCACTTGTCTGCTAATTGTCCCTAATTCTCCACATAATTCCTCACTTGTCTGCTAATTGTCCCTGATTCTCCACATAATTCCTCACTTGTCTGCTAATTGTCCCTGATTCTCCACATAATTCCTCACGTTTCTGCTAATTGTCCCTAATTCTCCACATAATTCATCACTTGTCTGCTAATTGTCCCTAATTCTCCACATAATTCCTAACTTGTCTGCTAATTGTCCCTGATTCTCCACATAATTCCTCACTTGTCTGCTAATTGTCCCTGATTCTCCACATAATTCCTCACTTGTCTGCTAATTATCCCTAATTCTCCACATAATTCCTCACTTGTCTGCTAATTATCACTGATTCTCCACATAATTCCCCACTTATCTGCTAATTGTCCCTGATTCTCCACACAATTCCTCACTTGTCTGCTAATTGTCCCTAATTCTCCACATAATTCCTCACTTGTCTGCTAATTGTCCCTAATTCTCCACATAATTCCTCACTTGTCTGCTAATTATCCCTGATTCTCCACATAATCCCTCACTTGTCTGCTAATTATCCCTGATTCTCCACATAATCCCTCACTGGTCTGCTAATTGTCCCTGATTCTCCACACAATTCCTCACTTGTCTGCTAATTCTCCCTGATTCTCCACATAATTCCTCACTTGTCTGCTAATTGTCCCTAATTCTCCACATAATTCATCACTTGTCTGCTAATTGTCCCTGATTCTCCACATAATTCCTCACTTGTCTGCTAATTGTCCCTGATTCTCCACATAATTCCTCACTGGTCTGCTAATTGTCCCTAATTCTCCACACAATTCCTCACTGGTCTGCTAATTGTCCCTGATTCTCCACATAATTCCTCACTTGTCTGCTAATTGTCCCTGATTCTCCACATAATTCCTCACTTGTCTGCTAATTTTCCCTGATTCTCCACATAATTCCTCACTTGTCTGCTAATTGTCCCTGATTCTCCACATTATTCCTCACGTTTCTCCTAATTGTCCCTAATTCTCCACATTATTCCTCACGTTTCTCCTAATTGTCCCAGATTCTCCACATAATTCCTCACGTTTCTGCTAATTATCCCCAATTCTCCACATAATTCCCCACTTGTCTGCTAATTGTTCCTGATTCTGCACACAATTCTTCACTTGTCTGCTAATTGTCGATGATTCTCGACATAATTCATCACTTGTCTGCTATTTGTCCACGTGGACATTTGGCAGGTTTTGAGTGTGCTGAGAGTAAAATGCCTAAAGCTTAGGAAGCATTACTAACGAATCCTAATCCCATCCAGTATCTGTGTCCTGTGTTGAATCACGAGCTGATTACATCGTAGAACAAACCTCCCAAATGTGTACTTAAATAGAAGGAAGAAAATGGTTTTCCTGTGCTGGCTGCATCACCACGTGGTAACATCGTAGTACACACCTCGCAAATGTGTACTTAAATGGAAGGAATGGAAGGGTTGTACCGTGCTGGATCCCGACTTGGTTACATCGTAGTTCACACCTCCCAAATATATACCTAAATTGAAGGAATAAACCGACTATACCATGCTGAATCACGACTAGTTATATCATAGTACACACCTCGCAAATATGTACTTAAATGGAAGGACGAAAATGGTGTGACAGAATCCTCAACACGAAGCTCACGGAGAGAACTAGACAAACACAGTCAACCAAGAAGTGAAGAAAGCACGCCGGCTCTGGATCTTAACAGTTAGTTGTAAGTCTTTACATGACGGCACATTCAATCCCAGCATTTAATGACTGTTGTGATTTTCTGGGCAACTTTACGCTCAGTAGTTTGTCATTAAAATTGAAATACTTTGGTCACGTGAAACGTCATGAAAGTTTGGAGAGAACAATAATGGAGGCGTATATGCCTGGGAATAGAGGAAGTGGAAGGCCAAAGAGAAGATGGGTGCAGGATGTGACAGATGATCTTCAGATGGGTGTGTCGGAAGCAGGATATCTTGCTTATGACCGGGAAGTTTTCCGGAAGAGCTAGGTTCTGCAAAGGACATGCTACTGAATGAATGAATGAATGAATGACTTTGCCATTGCTTACTAAACAACCTACGCACATGCCATTGCGAAAATCAACGATCTGCTCCCAAATTGCCTGCGGTTGAGCTCGAACCCGATATGTCGGAATTGTGAAACTGCATTCACTACCACCTAGACACAGACGCCGGCCATGCACTTAACAGTTAGTTACACATATTTTACAGGGCGCCTCAGTCAACCCCAGAATTTTTAATTTTTTTTTTTTATTTTTTTTTTTTTTTTGTGATTTGATGACAATTTTATATACTGTAGTTTGCCACTGCTTTCTGAACAGCAGGAACTCATACCTTTGTATGGAAATCTACTCAAGGGGGTCTGCTGCCAAACAGCCCGCAACTGTGTTTCTAAAGTGTTACACTGGGTTACTTGCAATGCAGCATTCGTAACTCCGCTACAGAGCCGAATCAATTTGCTGTTTCTATCTTGCTGGTTTAGCCTTACACCGGGAAATCATTGTTATTGTGCGCTGTTTTGTTTCTCATACATCCGAAACCTTCTGGAACATTCCTCAGGGACTGTTTTATTTTTTATTTTTTTTTAACTCATGGGTAGTCTTTACTTTCTATCTTCTTCTTCTTCTTCTTCTTCTTCTTCTTATTATTATTATTATTATTATTATTATTATTATTATTATTATTATTATTATTATTATTATTATTTTAATTTCCCTTCCTCTTCTTCTTCTTCTTCTTCTTCTTCTTCTTCTTCTTCTTCTTCTTCTTCTTCTTCTTCTTTTTATTATTATTATTATTATTATTATTATTTTCCTTCCCCTTCTTCTTCGTTTTCTTCTTCCTCTTCTTCTTCTTCCTCTTCTTCACCTTCGTTTTCTGCTTCTTCCTTCCTCTTTCGAGGTGATTACGTCACACCAAGGTATGCACCTCACATATCAGTGTATCGGACATCGGCATACACCTGTGTCAAGTTTACTTCCTCTAGAGCAGTGGTTCTCAACCGGTGGGGAATTCCCCCCCCCCCAAAGGTTTCCAGGGAGGAGGGGGGATTAAGATTATTTAAAGATCGCGTTAATACAAGAACCGATTACTTGAAGAGATTAAAACAAGAATCGCCATGGCAAAAGTAGCCTTTAGCAAGATGAAAAACATACTGACCAATAAAAAGATGTCAATTGAAACGAGAAAAAGAGTGTTGAGATGCTACATAGAACCTGTACTTTTATATGGATGTGAAGTTTGGACAATGAGCAGCCAGGCTGAAAAACATCTGATGGCTGTAGAAATGTGGTTTCTGAGGAAAATGCAAAGAATACCATGGACAGCCAGAAAGACCAATGAACAAGTCCTTCAAGAAACAAATGAAGATCGTAAACTGATCAGAGACATTAGACGTAGACAGTCACAATTTTTTGGGCATGTTATGAGAAGAAATGATTTGGAGAACTTGGTGACAACTGGTAAGATCGAGGGGAACAGACCAAGGGGAAGACCTAGAAACAAGTATCTGGATGGCTTGGCCTTGTGGCATGGTCGAGACAAAAACACGGAACTGATCCACGACTCTGTTGATCGAGTGAGATGGCAGAACATGATCGCCTACGCTTACCGGCATGGCACATGATGGATGGATGGATTACTTGATATTGTTTTTCTCTTCATATTTTACGGTTCTGTACATCTCACCCTTCTAAACTTCATTTTATACAGTAAGTAGACCCACAAATCACGTTTTATGTGCACGTCTAGACTTGTTTTAGTATGTGCTATTAACTTTAGCTGCCATTATTAATATTACCATTATTACGTATACTGTGTAGAGGTCGGGGCGCGGAGGGGGGATGTTTAGGTAGGAAATACGAAAAGGGGGGAGGGGGGATGACGTTCTGAAAATATGGTGAAGGGTGGCACGGACCAAAATAGGTTGAGAACCATTGTTCTAGACAGATCCCATCCAATATAACCGGCTCTATCTACATGTGGGTAGGTTCTCTTTCCTAACGAAGTCCCTAGGGCAGCGGTATTTTGGCCTAGTCTTGAGATTTTCAACTGTCGTAGGATTCTTAACCTGCACAAGGGAACTATTTTACTTTAGTACTTATCCGAGATGGAAATGTATTCAAGCTACCCAAGAAATCAGATGGACGTGTAAAATCATTAGATACCTATGGTTCTTGGGGAAATGCCAACCTTGTGCTAGGAACGAACCCTTACCTTAAGAGCCTGGGGCGGAAACGATAACCTCCCAGCCACGCCTCACAAGCTTCATATCCTCTGCATATAACTTAGCAACATGTGCTGTGTACCTGCACCGGATACGCGCTGTATCTGCACCGGATATCCGATATGCACAAATACATAAATCCTCAACATACACTAATCTAATGTAAAATAGGAAAATGAAGACGCCTGGGAGATAGTCAAGAAAGGAACAAGACTTGACCTACACTGAAGACGCTTTGTTTCCCCCTGATAGACCCTTCTACATGATTTATATTGCAAGATCCTTGGTGTTATTCATCCAGTGAGCAGCAGATGCCTCCCTTAGATGCAAACTTAACAGCTTCTGAATGAAATTTATGTGAATTCTGCCTGAAATTTATGTGAATTCTGCTTGAAATTTATGTGAATCCTGCACCGCATTCAAAAATAAAGATCATGCTCTGCGAAGGATATCATGATTTACCCCGGGTACAAATACACACCTGCACGGTCTCTTGAACGCAAAAGCCGATATAATCACCATTTTGTACCGCCTGCCCATATAATTTCTCATAAAACACATTGGCATACTTTCCAGAAGCTTTGTTCCTTTAGAATAATTCGTGCCTTAATCTCCCTGGCTCTGCCTCGCAGCAAGAATGTGCTTCTATGTGCATTGGGCTTATGTTTCAGTGTAATGATAGCGGTTCTATTGTGTTCATCACAGTCAGAGATCGCTTGAGATTGCACGCTTCTGACGCTTTGCAGGCGACAAAGATTGCACAGCGACAAAAAGTTTCATCAGTAGCGTAATAACAGCGCGGGTAGGGTTTTGTTCGCTGTATTTCGTTATGTTGTAGATCTGAATGGGTGAAATGAGGTCTAGGCAGCGGGGCGGTTTGTTCGTGTTTTGTG
>OY992878.1:160376371-160416371 GCA_963921405.1 Cepaea hortensis
TTAAGTAGTTAGGGGGTAAGTAGGTAGGTAGATAAGTAGGTAGTTAGGTGGACGGGTAGGTAGGTAGGTTAGTAAATAGGTTAAGTAGGTGGATAGCTTAATTAGGTAGGCAAGCAGGTAGGTAGATAGGTAAGTATGTAGGTGGGTAGTTATGTGACCGAGAAGGTAGGTGGGTAGGTAGGTTAGGTGGATTACTGCTTGAGTGGCATATTATGACTAAATGGATAGACAGGTGTGTGAAATATGGAAAGAAAAGAGAGACGAACGAAGTAAGAGAAACTTACAATGAGTGGATGAAAATATTAATACAATTTTGTAGAACTGCGGTAAATCTGTTGAAATGTAAACAATATAACATAACACAAAATAATGCAGCTTTACAGAACCGAATTACGACACATGCAGGACGTTGCAGCGACTAGCCTTCATCAGCAAAACAAATACATGAACGAAACACTACATATAGTACAGGAGAAGATCCTCCGGTGACTACATTAAGGCATAAGGACGGATGAGATGAATAAAGAGATGAAAAAATGAGAGCAATGATGAGAAAATGAAAATATGAAGAAAAAATATGTTGTTACTTATCTCAGAGTCCCAGACTGTACTACTACCACGAATGTATTCTTAATCCTATTTTATGCATAACCGTGGGAGTCTGTGGGTCATGGGGACCGAGGTAGGGGATGATACCAGGGTAATGGGTGGTCATGGGGACCGAGGTAGGGGATGATACCAGGGTAATGGGTGGTCAAGGTTCAGTGAAAGTCCCGGGTAAATGAGTGGAAGTGGTATGTGAATAAAAGGGGTAAGGAGGTGAGGCAGGCGACTTGAAGCAATGGAGATGTGATAGTTGTGTGAGCGCTGAGGAGGCCCAGTGGATGTACGTACAATGCAGGAGTGGGTGTCAGTGAATGGGTCGGCCATAGTGGATGAATATTAAAGAGCAATGACGTGTGTACTTAAGTATGATGTTAATACTAACAAAACTCATTTTATCTCTCGGTGCTGTTCATTGTAAGAGATAAAGGACAGATAGGCGTGAATGAGAGACAGCACGGATGATGGATATACTGAGGGTTTAGGGCCCTCGGCTTCTCTCGTTGCTGTTGATCTCTCAAGCTAAGTGTAGTGGGCAAGAAAGAAATAATGATATTATAACCCCCCCCCCCCCCACACACACACACACACACACACACACACACACACACACACACGAAAAAGTCCGTTCACGGTCAGCAACTGGGAGACTATTGAATCTGGCAGGTCTTCCCAAGAACAAAGCCTCATCAGGACCAACGCAACGCAATGATGAATAAGCCAGTCAGCGGGAGCCCCATAAGACCCAACCAAACCGGAAGAGAAAAAAGTGGAAACTATGATAACCAGTCCTGTTTAGGACTAACTCGAAAGAGAGCAAAGAAGGAAAAGAATATCAAACGCACCCCCAATAGAAAAAAAAAAGCCTCAGTTTTAACCGACGCTGCAGAAGCAGGTTGAACGAGACCGAATTTTAATCCCCCCCCCCCCCCCCCCCCGTAAATATTGATTTGGATTGGATTGGCAGTTTACATGGAAGGTTAACCGGGTCAACAAACGCCTGCAGAAGTCGAATATGTCCGCTGAGAGGTGTAAATATGCAGCTCTGCTGTAAACTAACAACTCAATCACGCCCGAAACAACAACAAAAATATCAGACGAACGATGAAGATGATGAAGGAGAAACTACAAATTCCTATGTCGATGACATAATTTAGAAAGTGTAATCATGAGAAACAAAGGCAGATCACATAACTATGTAAGCAGAGTGCACAGATATCACGGAACATTCACATGATGGTATACATATATTAGCTGTTTTCACGGAGTATGTGTGTACGTGTAGATGTGTGCGCCTGCGTGTGTGTGCGCGCGCGTGTGTATTTTTTTCTTCTGTTTGTTCGTTACCATAGAGACATGTTAGAGAACTGTATGAAATCCCCGCGGAATGACATAATTATGTCCCCTTTGCTGACAGTTACAAACAGACAAGCCCGATCGCCTGGCTACAGCAGAAGTTAAACTCAATATATCAAAGTTGAAATACCCAGAACAGGGTTGCAATAATAATGTTGTCTTTTTATCTTTGCCGAAGAACATGTGAAGAAAATCACGGCGACAGTTACCCGAGCTCTTTGATCTCAATCTCATAACCTTGAACCCGGTAGATGTGTTTGGCCTTTATTGCTGTCGTCTGCTTGTTGCCAGAAAGTGGTTCAGAATGAATATAGGGAGGGATTCTCAAACTTGACCTACTTTACAACCCCATCAGTAACACTAAACCGCAGAAACGATTTGTGATTTCGTGTATTAGGATAAACACAATTAAACCAACCAATCAAAGTAAGTCTCTTCTTTAAATTTAACTTCAACCAACCGAGCACAACAAGTCTCTTCTCTAAATGTAACTTCAACCAACCAATCAAAACATGTCTCTTCTTTAAATTTAACTTCAATGTAGGTGCCAGTTTACTTACTTCGACAGAGCACAGAGGCAGTTGAACTATAGGGTGGTAGAACACAGTCCCTCCCCCGATGTGTCTCCACCTTGCCGTGGTGGGGGAGCTTGCGTGTCCCATCGACACCATGTGCTTGCCGATGGGTGAAAAACTACATATCGGACAGCATATGGGATAGGGACCAGACTAAGAGAGACACAACCTGCTGCTCTGCAGGTGAGACTGAGGATAGCAGTCCAAAATTTAAATCAGGCGCACGAAGGCAGAAGTTCTTGGTCCGGACAAAACACTAAAGGCTCCCTGTCGAGGGCTGTGGCTGAACGCCTCTAAGCCACAAACCCTCGGACCTGAGAGCCGGGCCGATAGCCACCTCTCGAAAAATAAAGGCGTGATACTGAGCAAGCTACATGCTCAGGTCTGATAGAAGTTCGAAGGCTCTCAGCTGGGGGATATGAGAGATTCCCGGATGAGAGGCCAGGCCGTTTCTTGTTCACCGCTGCACGAAGGTAAGGTGCTGATCCGGCAGCACAAGTAGCCTACCTCGTGAGCGAGTACAAAAAGTCAAAAAGTGCCCCAGTCGAAGAAAGTGGCTGCGAAAACTGTATCTAACTCATAGAGAGTGTAGACAAAAGTGGAAGAACGTCTCAATGCCGCAAAATGGAACGCACGGCGAGCGAACCTATTGCGTGGTCCGAAGTCAAAAGCGTGGGTGTCGCTTGCAGTCTGACCGTCCCTGGTGTGTGCTTGAGCGATCAGTGGCAAACGAGTTGCCCAACACATGGAAGTGAGGAACTAAAGCAGCCATGAGCAGGACGTGGCAACTCCTCGGGTGAGCCCAGTCACAGAGCAATA
Organism: Cepaea hortensis; assembly: GCA_963921405.1. Taxonomy (NCBI): domain Eukaryota; kingdom Metazoa; phylum Mollusca; class Gastropoda; order Stylommatophora; family Helicidae; genus Cepaea; species Cepaea hortensis. The sequence goes on from OY992878.1 coordinate 160,379,725, forward strand.
TGTGCCGGCTCTGCAATTATGGAAGCCTCCTTGGATAGCGAGGGAATGCTCATGGTCTGCCCCTGCCTTCCCTTGAGGGCCGACCACGATGTCGTTCATCGTTCTATCTTGACCAGCTGAGATGTTAGCGACATCACAACAGTTCAACGTGCCTCGAAACCAGAGGATGGCTAACCTCATTAAAAAATGCCCGCTGGAAGTCGGAAGTGTCGTCCTACGGGTGGCAAACTAAAAATTGACACTACGCAATTACGTCCGAGTGAAATGTCTCGTCCGAATGTCTCTCGTGCTAGGAACAGCCCTGACTACCTAGTTTCCGAATGCCGCTCTTGTTCGGAACAGCTCTGACTGGGTAGTTTTCCGAATGTCTGTTGAGCCTGGAAAAGCTCTGATGGGCGCAACGACAAGCACATGTCCGAAAACTCGCTGAGTGGATGCCGTCTGCAAACCTGTCTGGTTTGTGCGGGAATGACCCGGGGAAACGAAATGACCAATATATTGAAGTGAGGATTTAAAGCAGCCATGAGCAGGACGTGACGATCTCCCTCGGTGAGCCCAGATCCAGGGCGTTATGTGTCGGCCCTGCAACTATGGAAGCAACCTTGGATGGCGGAAAATGCTATGGACTGTCCCTGCCTTCCTTTGAGGGATGACCGTTGTCTTCGACCGTTCCACCTTGGCCAGCATGGTTGCAGATGGCGCCACAAAAGTGAGAGTCTCCCAGGAATGCTACCTGGTCAAAAATGCACGCTAAAGTCGATGTGTTGGCCTACGGGTTTCGGCCCAAGGGCGCATAACAGACACACCGCAATCACATCTGAAAAAACACTCCGGATGAACGAAAAGAAGAAGAAGAAGAAGAACACAGTCCCAGTTAGATAGACAGAACCATGAACACATAAGCCTCTGGCAACCCAGTAAAAACTACACACCGCAAGTAGCCCCGTTATAGAGCTCCATATTTTTGGAACACCGCATTAAATATGAGAATTGTTACCTTTTATGTACATACAACATTACTGCATGGCGCAGAAGCCTAGACATTGAACATTCATTCATTCATTCTTTCATTCATTCATTCATTCAGTAGTATGTCCTTTGGAGAACCTCGCTCCCATAACAACCTTCCGGAAAGCCTCTCGATTATAAGCAAGATGCCCCGCGTCCGATACACCCATTTGGAGATCATCCGCCACATCCTGCACCCACTTATCTTCTCTTTGGCCGTCCTCTTCCTCTCTTCCCAGGCATATACCCCTCCATTATTGTTCTCTGACATTGAACATCATCATCATCATCAAGTGCCGTGCCGGCTGGCGTAGGCGTTCATGGCTCTCCATAGATCTCGGTCTTTGGTTTTCTGGATCAACTCTGGTGCTGATATTCCTCCATGCCACCGTCTCAATCCATCCAGCATCACTTCTCTTGGTCTACCTCTGCCTCTCTTCCCCTCGATCTTTCCAGTTGTTACGATGTTCTCCAATGTCTCTCTTCTCATCATGTGACCGAAGAAAGATGTTTGTCTCTGTCTTATTGTTGTATATAATGTTCTAGTTTCATTAGCCTGTTTCAGGCAGTCGTCGTTAGTTACTCTGGCAGTCCAAGGAATTCGCAACATTCGTCTCAGGAACCACATCTCTGTTGCTTCTAATTTCTTCTTAATTTGTTCATTTACGTTCCAAGATTCACTGCCATACAGCAAAACTAGTTCTACATAGCATTTCAGCACTCTCTTTCTTACATTCAGTGATATTGACTTATTGCATAAGATACTCTTCATTTTCTGAAAAGCGGCTTTTGCCTGCCCTATTCTACTCCTAATCTCTGTTGTACATCTTCCATCTGATGTTATAAATTCCCCTAGGTATCTAAAATTATCAACTTGGTTAAGGATTTTCCCTTCTATTTCTATGTCACATTTTGGTGTCACCATTTTCTTTGATATTACCATTGTTACTGTTTTCTTGATATTCAAGGAGAGTCCTTTCCTTGCACTCTCTGTTACTACAATGTCTAATAATTGTTGTAGGTCTGTTGAATTATCCGCCACCAATACTGTGTCATCTGCATAGCGTATATTATTTATATTATAACCTCCAACTAGTATTCCTGGCATCTCTTTGATCTCTCTCATTATTACTTCGCTATACAGGGAGAAAAGATATGGTGACAAGACACACCCTTGTCGTACTCCTAGCTTTATCTGTTCGTAACTACCCTCTTTATTTCCCATTTTAATTGCTGCTACTTGGTTCCAGTAAACATTCTTTATTATTCTTAAATCTTTTCCATCAATCTTGATATCTTCCAACATTTTAATCAGTTCATCATGTTTTACTTTATCAAATGCCTTAGTATAATCTATGAAGCACAAATATATGTCTCTCTGTTTCTCTATTGACCTTTCTATTAGTGTCCGTAATGTATAAATTGCATTGTTTGTGCCCTTTCCTTCCACAAATCCATACTGTTCTTCACTAATTTCCATTTTTATTTTCTTTTTGATTCTTCTCATTATGATTCTGAGTAGAAGCTTAGTGATATGGTTTATAAGGTTAATTGTACGAAAATCTTCACAATCAATTGCTCCTGGTCTTTTTGGTATAGCTATAAATAAAGATTTCAGCATATCACTGGGTAAATATCCACTGCTGTAAATATCATTCAACATTTTGGTTAATATATCTACTCCAAATTCTCCCAATACTTCTAATTCTTCTATTGTGATTTCATCTGGCCCAGCTGTTTTTCCTTTCTTCATACGTTTCATAGCGACAGCGACTTCTTCTTTCAGAATAGGTGGACCTTCTAAGTTACTATCTTCTGTTAATTCTCCCCTTTCTCCTTCATATAATTCTCTTATATACTCATTCCACCTCTTCATTATAGCATCTTCCTCTAACATTATCTTTCCTGTTTTTGATTTCAAACACCCTGTATTTATTCTTATTTTTCTTCCTGTAAGCTCACTGATTTGTCTGTGCATATTTTTTGTATCTTTAATGGAATTTAATTCAATTTTTTTGCATTGCTCGTTTAACCAACTTTCTTTAGCCTTCCCACATTTATCTTTTATTTCTTTATTTATCTTAGCGTATTCTTGTTTGTCATTTTTACTCTGTTTTCTTTTGTCCATCACTTTTAAGATATCTTCATTCATCCATTTTTTCTTAGCTATTTTGCCTCTCTCCGGTAATACTTCTTTGCTAGTTTGATGAATGGAGTCCCTTAACATTTCCCATTGTTCATCTATACTCTGTATTTTAGTTATTGCATTGTACCTATTTTTCACAGTCAGAGTCGCTGTCATTGTTCTTGCATTTCTTTATCTATTTTTAGAACCTCTTTATTAAGTCTCATGTTCTTAACCATTTTTTTCTTTTATTTGTCCACATAGTGGTACATGATCACTATTACAGTCAGCACCAGGCATTGTCTTTACATTAATTAAAGCATTTCTAAATCTTTTATTAATTAGTATGTAGTCAATTTGGTTGCGTATTTTCTTATCAGGGCTTATCCATGTGTACAGTCGTCTTTTATGGTGTTTAAACCATGTGTTTCCAATTATCATCTCATTGATATTTGCCCATTCTATTAGCTTTTCCCCTCTTTCATTTCTTGTACCTAAACCATAATTCCCCACTACATCCTCCATTTTTCCCTTTCCTACTTTTGCATTAAAATCACCAAGTATTATTTTTATTTCTTGTGATCCAATTTGAGCCATCGCCATTTCTATTTCGTCGTAAAAGTGTTGTATTTACATTGAACAAGCAATTAGAAATCGAAAGAAGGCCATATAGATGTGGTTAAACGGAAGAATATGTCGTATCTCATGGAAGCAAAATCAAATACAGAGGTTATAGAAAATCTTTTAACTAAGAATAACGCTCTTATACAAATCATAAAAGAGAGTAGGGTTGAAGATAAGCGAGAAATAAGTAGACAACTATACAAGTGGGAAGATAACATCAAGAGATAGACGAACAACTGGTACTAAGGAAAGCTAGTCCACGCGCAAAAATCAGCCCAGTGCACTATAAGTAGGTAGTCGCATGTGTATGGACTACGCTTGAGTTCAAAGCGTGCGATCAAAATCCCCCCCCCCCCCCAATCTCATCTTGTTTCTCTTGTACCTTGCAGTGCCGAGGTGGAGCATAAACAGTGGGGGAGTGCCCGTTTATGGGCTTCATGTACCGAGCCTTTGAGCCTGAGGAATTAAGGCCTCCTGGTTAGTGCAGTCGCCGCGAACTATGCAGATTAGTATTTTCTTTTTGCCCCCGACAGAAAATAATCCCACACCTTACCGGGGATTGAACCCGGGTGTCCCAAAGGAAAATCCGGTGTTCTGGCCACTGGGCCAGTCGCAATCTAGTTTTCACAATTTTTGTGGCCCTAGGAGGCCAGTAAAAAAATTGTACATTCAGAAATATTTGCTGTGTGTTGTCATTGAAAGTATACTGATTCAAACGTAAATGTAGAACTTGAAAGTTGATTATAAAATGTAAGTACCTAAAGATTAACATAATTTTCTATAGAGATTCTAAAAGAATTTATCTGAAAATTAAAATATGTGACTTTAGTTTTAATTATATTATTTCTAAAAGAATAGACGAGACATTTCTAAGTTAATTAATAATCTTATAGCTGGTATATGATTTTGATTTTGAAAGTTTAGTTATATCCCTTGCAATTATATATCATGATTATGGCCCTGGCAAATGCAGACCATGTCGCGCTAATTTTAACGTGTTGGCATGGTTGCCGGTCATTCAGAAAGCAAAGGCAATCTACTGAACGTAAAAACTTGCCAAAATATCAACAACGGCAGTAAAATGCTGGTGTTGACTGCAACGTCCTGTAAGGGATATGCATCATCATCATCATCATCATCTTCCACTTCTGCCGTCAAGCGTCGTGGGGAGGAATAATTTGCGTTCCAGTGCCCGGTGGACGGCACTGGATAGTGTCATTCCGTGTGGTTGTACAATGTCTCTGATGTCGTCAGTCCATTTTCTTCTTGGACGTCCTCGTGGTCTCGTCGCAGATGATCTTTGATGTAAGGCCAGTGATGGTAGTTGTTGATGTTGCATTCTAACGACATGGCCAAACCACTTGATCTTCTGTCTGTCAATAAATGTGGCACAAGGTGTTGATCCCACAGTCTGTCTGATAGTAGCATTTCTTACTCGGTCTCGGATTGTTAAGTTGGCAGCTCTCCTCAGGCATCTCATTTCGCAGGTGTTGATTTTGCGAAGGTGTAATTTGGATAAAGTCCAGGTTTGAGATTGGTAGCATAGGGTTGGTGTGAATATGCTGTTTATTATCTGTCGTTTTGCGGACATGGGTATGTTTGGATGTTTCAGTAAGGGTGATAGTTGATATGTAAGTGCACTAGCTTTTTGACATCTGATGTCAATTTCTCTGTCCAATCTGCCATCTTCTGTGATCATACTTCCAAGGTATTTGAATTCTTTAACTTGTTTCAGAGGTGTGTTATTTATCTGTATATTTAGTGGGCCTGGCGATCTGCTAACTTGCATTACTTCGGTTTTGGCTGTGTTTATACTCATATTGTATCTGCTGCAGGTTGAACTCAGATTAGTAATATGATTTTGTAGTCTGCCCTCATCGCTGTAAAACAGGCACTGGTCATCTGCAAATAGACGTTCATTTATTCCCTGTGGGTCAGTTGTTTTTTATCTGGAGTAAAGAGTTCTAAATTTTCTGAATCTGGTCTGTCGAGACTTGCTTCTTTGGAAATTCTGTCCATGTAGATATTGAATAGCAGGGGAGAGAGCACACATCCCTGCCTCACTCCTGTATTGACTGTGAACATATCTGATATACCTTCCTGTGTTCTTACTGCACTTTGGCTCGAGTGGTACATGGCTATGATATTTTCTAGCAGATGCCCTTCTATCCCATAGTCTTCAAGGATGGTCCATAATTTGTATCTGTCTACTCTATCAAAAGCCTTTTCCTGATCTACAAACACAATATTCTGCTGTTCACTATATTCAATAGTTTTTTCACAAGTTTGTCTAAGTGTAAATAATGCATCAGTGCAACTTTTACCTTTCCGAAAACCGAATTGTGCTTTGCTTAACTGTTGTTCAACTATTGGTCTAGCTCTTTGTTCCAAAAGTTTAAAAAAACATCTGGTGAAAGGATATTCAATCAATCAATCATGTGCCATGCCGGAAAGCGTGGGCTGTCATGACTCGCCATTTCACTCGATCACCAGAGTCGTGGATCAGCTCAGTGTTCCTGTCTCGTCCATGACATGTGGCCAAGCCATCCAGGTATTTTCCTCTTGGTCTTCCTCTTGGTCTGTTCCCCTCGATCTTGCCAGTTGTCACTAAGTTCTCCAATCCATTTCTTATCATAACATGTCCAAAAAATTTTGACTGTCTACGTCTAATTTCTCTAATCAGTTTACGATGTTCATTTGTCTCCTGTAGTACTTGGTCATTGGTTTTTCTGTCTGTCCATGGTATTCTTTGCATTTTCCTCAGAAACCACATTTCTGCAGCCATCAGATGTTTTTCAGCTTGACTGCTCATTGTCCAAGTTTCACATCCATACAAAAGAACAGGCTCTATGTATCCCCTCAACACTCTTTTTCTCGTTTCAATTGACATCTTTTTATTGGTCAGAATGTTTTTCATCTTGCTAAAGGCTACTTTCGCCATGGCGATTCTTGTTCTAATCTCTTCAAGGCATCTCCCATCAGATGTTATGACTGTTCCAAGATAATTGTACCGATTCACTTGTTGAATAATATTTCCATTTACTTGTATATTACATTGTGGCACTTCTTCCTTCCTACTGACGACCATAACCTGAGTCTTTTTACAATTTAATTCTAACCCCAGTTGCTCACTGTGTACAACAACTGAATCTACTAATTGTTGCAGGTCCTGCGCATTGTCTGCAATTAATACTGTATCATCTGCATATCTAATGTTATTGATGTTTCGTCCTCCAATGCTGATTCCATTTATATCCTCTACATTTCAGAAAATATTCTCACTGTACAGGGAAAAAAGATCTGGAGACATCACACATCCCTGCCTAACACCTCTCTTAATTGGCTGATACTCTCCCACTTCATTATCAATCCTTATTGCAGCTTGTTGTTTCTGTCAGATTCTCACCCGGAGTTGCAACGCGTTGTCTGTACCAACGCCAGGCAATGCAACCGAGCTCAACGCTGAGCTATGTTAAACACTACAGTTATAACGCGGCGTCTTCGACAGCGCCAGAGAAGCCCAGCCGGGCTCAACACTGAGCGACGCTAAGCAGTCGTGGGTCAGCGGGAACATAGCGTGAACATTGTGGGTCATGCAAGGTGACTCGACCCCAACTAACGAGTATGCTGAACGGCTGGACAGACAGGGCTTGGGAGCCGTACTGGAAGGACGAGATTGAATGAGGCCTGAGTGTTTGAGCATGCATCGATAGCTAGCCTGTATGACTGTTGGAGACTGAACGCCGGTGTGTTTGACTTGTAAGTGGATTGCATTGATGTATTCATTGATTGATTGTATTTATGATATAATGATATTGTGAATTATGATTGCGCGATGCCTGTATTGTTTCTGATGAGTGCATTGCGCGAATAAAGAGTGCGAATTATATCATCGGGTATTCACGTCGAGTTATTCAGTAGTAATATTTAGTATCTCACTTGTCAGTAAACGAGCTACATTTCTTGCCTTACGCAAGACCCTGACAGTTTCCAATATATGTTTTTTTATAAGTCTAATGTCTTTCCCATCAATTTGTAGATCTGCAAGCATATCCACCATGTTGACATGTCTAATGCTATCAAAAGCCTTTGTATCTATATCTATAAAACAGAGTGTATGTTTGTTTGTGGGTTTGTGGGTCTTGGATGCGTTCGATAACGGTACATCCGATTGAGATGAAATTTTCTACACGTCTTCCTTTCATTCCTGTGCAACCGACTATAATAATTTCTTAATGTAAAATCTTTTACTTATTTAATAATATTTACTTTTCCATTTTCATTATATAATGTCTATATAGCAGGGGGACTTCACTCTAGAAAAGTTATTTCAAGGGGCATAACTTTTAATAACATTTCTATATACTTTATAGTCATATTGTTGGACTTACCTGCACTATTGTTAAACTCTTTGTCTATAGTTATTTTTAGGCATATGAGTTATATTAAATAATGATATAATCTTTAAGATATTTTTAAAGTTTGCATAAAAATAATGCATTATGCATAACATTTTAACCCATCTTTTTCTGCTTACAAAACTTATCAACTGTCATGTCGGTGATTAAAAACAGTTTTCATTAAAAATAATGAATGGTGTGTGGAAGGACATTCTTTTAAGTTACTGTGCGCCAGGAGCTGGGCGAAACCACGCCGGGTCAGATAGATAGACAGATAGTCGGGAACGGAAGCTTATTTGACTACTTATGTGAATGAATTAAATGACATGCTCCCCACCAGGGACTGGGTGAAGCCGGGCCGGGTCAGACAGACAGACAGATAAACAGACAGTCGGGAACGGGAGAGCTTATATGACTACGTATATGCATTAAATGAGATGCTCCCCACCAGGGACTGGGTGAAGCCGGTCCGGGTCAGCCAGACAAACAGACAAACAAGCAGACTGATAGATAGATAGATTCCCTCCAGGGCCTGGGCGAAGCCGGGCCGGGTCAGCTAGTAGTCAATAAAGCAAAGATGTATATCCTTGTTTACTTCTATAGCACGTTCAATAACTGTTCGCTGCATATACACAGCATTTACTGTACCCTTTCCTTCTACAAACCCACATTGTTCTTCCCCTATTTCAGGTTGTATCTTCTTCCTCATTCTTTGCATGATAATTCTTAGCAAAATCTTTGTGATGTGACTCATTATACTAATTGTTCTATGTTGATCACATTCCGAGGTTCCTGATGTCTTTGGGATTACAATAAATACAGAGTTATATAATTCAGGAGGTATATCTAAAGTATCATATAATGTGTTCATCAGTCTGGTGACTTGATCTAGTCCAAATTCTTCTGAAGCTTTAATCATTTCTGTTGTGATGTTATCTGCACCGGGGGCCTTGCCAGCTTTCATATGCTCCATCTCCAAAATTGGCGGTCCTTCATTATTAAATCTAATATCATACTGTTCGTCTCTGTTATCATCATAAAGGTGTTTCACATAATCTGTCTATACATGTAGAATCTGGTCTTTTTCTATTATGATTTTGCCATATTTAGTTTTTAGACACCCTGTTGATGTACTTGTTCTTTTATTAGTAAGTTCCTGAATTCTTTTGTGCACTAATTTGGTATTTTGACTGTTGTGTTGGTTTTCAATTTCTAAGCACTTTTCCTCAAGCCATGATTCTTTTGCCTCCTTACATAATATTCTGACTTGCCTGTGAATTTCTTCATATTTGACAGAATTATTTTTGTTGAGTCTTCTTGTTTCCATGAGGTGTAAAATTTCTTCAGTCATCCATTTCTTACGACCCACCTTCTTTAATTTTGGAATAGTTGTTTCTGCAGCCACATTGATTGAATTCTTCAACGTTTCCCATTGATCATCCACATCCTGGAATTGGATCTCTAGATCAGACAAAATTTCAAATCTGTTCTGTACTTCTATGTTGAATTTGTTTTGTATTTCCTTGTCATTACTCAATGTGCACAAATCATATTTAGTTAAAGGATATTATAAGCAGCGTAATAATAACATAATGTATTATGTCTTTGTGTCTGTGTAAATATGATCCTAGTATAAAAGTATATACAACTTGATTTTCTCAAAAGAACCCTGAAAATTTGGTCATCCACATGATGTGTTTCTTACATACTGAGAGAGGATAACCGTGGTGAAAAGACAAACATATAAACACCTTTGGGAAACAATTAACCCCTGAATTGGGGTGGAGGGGGGTGTAATTGAGTAGAACTGAGTTGAGTTCAGTTGAATCAAGAACAAACATCACAGCACTAGGGACATTCCCACACATGCTCCATATCCAACTTCAACAGCCAACGAAGAGTCCCAATACTAATGATACCAGCCGCAGTCTGATTTAAATCTGTCCCGAACCAGTTTTATGCTAAGAGTCTGTGATGTGATAGAGCCATCACATTTTTAGGCCTGGACGCACGGAGGAATAGGTGGGCAATCTTTACCTCACTTTCGCAGGCGACGAGCTCAAGCATCCAAGCCGCTTCCGGCCGTGCTCGTGACGTTATCAACGCAGGTCCCTATCGACTTCGCTGACGTACCACCTACCGTACCCTCTTCTTCAAGTGATACACACTGTCAACCCTCATAGCCGGACCTCATCCTTGGGTTCGAGGAAACATCCCAGAGAGGACTAGAAAACACGATATTTGACGAATGGAGGCAATAGACCAAGAAATATATATATATATATATATATATATATATATATATATATATATATATATATATATATATATATATATATATATATATATATATATATATATATATATATATCGATCTATCACTGCGGACACGAACAGAATTAAAGAGAGCGACACAAGTCAGGCAGTCAGCTTTGGAATGGAATAATAATTAACTACGCGACCACCCCAAGGGATGTGATACTTGATTCTGGTGTAATTATTTGGTGTATTATTTCTTTGTGTCCGTGTAATTGTGTTTGCTGTAAATGGAATTATCATGGACAATTTTGTATACATGTATATGCAGTTGACGGGTGAAGAGGATGAGCCATGAGGAGGCAGAGGTGGACGAGCCTGTACACCCAATAAAGCGTGAGAAAAGACGGCAACTCCCAATTGAATGAAACCAAAGGATCGGAAAACAAAAACAATTCTGATCCTTGACGTGAGGGCCAAAGCCGAATATCTGCGAGGCTTCAGCAAACGAAAGAATGAAAATAAACATTTGCCAGAAAAGAACAAGACAGAACAACACTGGCAGAAAGAAAAGAACTTTGAAACAGTTTAGAGAATCGAGGAACAGCCATCTGAGACAGCAGCAGTTGTGTTACCAGAGATTGAGAGCTTATGAAATAAGTGAGAAAATCGAAGAACAGCCATCTGAGACAACAGGCAGTTGTGATATCAGAGATTGGGAGTTTGGTGCACCCGGAGATGTTCGATCTTCCTGAGCATACAGTGAGTGTTGCAAATATTGAAGATGGAGATTTCGTTTGGGAAGTCTGGTCTTCGTCTTGAAAAAATACAGGCAGCGTTTCAGCAACAAGATGATGAAGATAACAATGGTGATGAAAACACAGCAGCAAAACCTGTTAAAAACAAATTCTTAAGTCAGGAGCTTGCAGCATGCATGAGCCAGCTGTCTTCACGGAAATTAAAGGCGAGAAAAGTCAAGAACATATGCTGAAAAACACATTTCGGACACAAAAGTAAGACCTTAAAAGAGCAAAACACAGTTTAAATAATAAAATATTTGCAACAACAAAAATTCTTCAAACTGTTCTCGGTCTTTTGGCTAAGATCAAAGTTTAAATTTATCTGCACTTGATCTGGTAAGGTTGCAGAGGCGGTCACCCAAACTGCAAACTCTATCCCCAAATAACTGACCACTAACACTGGCAGGCGGGCCTTGGTGGACCACAATGGACCCAAAGGTACATAGTGGGACTCTCATCATGTGCCATGCCGATAAGCGGGGGCGGTCGTGTTTCAACATCTCACACAATCACTAGTCGTGGATCAGCTCTGTGTTCTTGCCTCGATCGTGCCACGTGGTCAAGCCATCCAGGTATTTACTTCTCTGCCTTCCCCTTGTTCTTTTCCCCTCAATCTTGCCAGTTGAAACCAAGTTCTCACATTTATTTCTTCTCATAATGTATCGAAAAACAACATTCTGACAGTCTACGTCTAATTTCTCTAATCAGTTTACGGTTTTTATTTGTCTCCTGTAGAACTTGGTCATTAGTTTTTCTGTCTGTCCATGGTATTCTTTGCGTTTTCCTCAGAAACCACATTTCTACAGCCATCAGATGTTTTTTCAGCTTGACTGCTCATTGTCCACGCTTCACACTCACACAAAGTACAGACTTCATGTAGCACCTCAACACACTTTTTCTCGTTGCATTTGACATCATTTTATTGGTCAGTATGTTTTCCATCTTGCAAAAGGCTACATTCGCCATGGCAGTTCTTGCTTTAATCTCTTCAAGGCATCTCCCATCATATGCTATGACTACAGTGGGACTAAGAGGACTTAAACAAAAACAAAACACACAAAAACAACATTCTTCAAACTGTTGGCGGTCTCCCTGGTGAATTTTTTTTCCCATGTGGTTTCGATTCCGGATCCGCCATTCGTTTCACGAGTGTAATTTTTCTCGGGTCGTCGCTGGAGCTACGGAGTTCGTGCTTTGTGCGGCGCTTTCGCCAGGCCAACCTGCGGAAACATATGGAGCCGTATGGGATATAACCCGGTGATGTGAAGACGCCTTTCTTCACACTTTAAATAAAACAATATTTCGCTGGATTTTTTTTTTCTACTTTGGTTCGCTCCTTCGTTTATGAATTGCACTTTTCCCTCCAATTTTTTCCGCTAACGTTTATATCATGTTTTCATAGCTGCATAAAAATGCCAGATTATATTTTGTTACATGTTTATGTATCTGTATTCTTTCATTATAAGATAAATGATAACATCCCGTGTTTTCTAATTGCCTTCATTTCGTGTGCTCTTTTATATTGTGTGATTCGTGTCGATCTATATTCTTTATTTACTTCATTCCACGTGCGCGTTCAAATTAAAAAAAAACCGTCTTGTCTTTATCATCATCATCATCATCACCATCATCATCATCGTCATCATCATCATCATCGTCATCATCATCATCATCGTCATCGTCATCATCATCATCATCGTCATGATCATGATCATCATCGTCATCGTCATCATCATCATCAGTCAAGTGTCATTTCGTAATCGAAAGTTGGCTGTAATTGGTCCCCAGCACCTTCTGTCCTATGGCTTCAGGGTGCATTAAAACAGGGTCCTTCTATCCAATCCATTGAGGCCTTCCACTCGCAGGTATCGCTGTCTACCTCTTGCACGCATCGCACACACCTCCCCCTCCTCGCCCTTCGGGTCCTTCTAGCCCAGTGATTCTCAATCGGTGGGGAATTCCCCCCAGGGGGGGGGGGGATTTTAGGGTTTCCAGGGGGGGGGGGGATAAGATTATTTCAAGATCGCGTTAATACAAGAACCAATTACTTGATATTGTTTTTCCTTTCGTACTGTACGGTTCTGTACATCTAACCCTCTTAAAATTCATTTTATAATGTAAGTAGACCCACAAATCACGTTTTATGTGGACGTCTAGACTTGTTTTAGTATGTGCTATTAAATTTAGCTTCCATTATTACGTATACTGTGTAGGGGCGGGGGCAGGATTTTTAGGTAGGAAATACGAAAGGGGGGAATGACGTTCTGAAAATATGGTGTGGGGGGGGGGGGCCACGGGCGAAATATTTAAGTAGGAAATACGAAAGGAGGGGGGAGGGGGAATGACGTTCTGAAAATATGGTGAAGGGGGCACGGGCCAAAAAAAGGTTGAGAACCACTGTTCTAGCCAATCCATAGATGCCTTCCACTCACAGGTAACGCTGTCTACCTCTTGCACGCATCGTAAACACCTCCCCCTCCACACAACTTCCCCTCCGCCCCCCCCCCCCACCCCACCCCACCCGACAACATGTGTAGAAACGAGCTATGTCTATACAAATGTTCTCGTGCCCTTTGCAGGACGTTGCGATCAACCGCAGGCTGATTTTCTAGGTAATTTTACGTTCAGTAGTTTGCCATTGATTTCTGAACGAATAGTCAAAATTTAGGTCCAATATACTGCCTGTGTAGGCTTCGAGCCGCCTACCTCACACCGGAAGTTTGAGAGCATGTTGTCTTATCAATTCAGCCACTTCGACGTCTAGTCTCTGTATGTGCTCCTTGGTCAATTGAGCTTGTTGATGGTGATGTGATCGTTGAAAGAAGACGTTTAGGTGCCGTCCAACTGTTTTCTATTGTTGAGAGCCTGTCTCATAGACACAATCAAGTGACTTATTCGCCTTAGAATGTGTTGGCGCCATGAACTAGTCGCGGTCTCCATTGGAAGGTCGCCGTCTGCAGCTTTTTTTTTTTTTTTTTTTGGATTTCACAGGACGCTGCAATCAGCCACGGCGTTTATTGGCTGTTTGTGATTTACCAGCTATAATTAGTATAGTAGTAAGTCATTACTTTCTGAACGGCCAACGCCTCACATCATCGAAATCAACGCAAAGCGGCCTGCTTCCCAATAGTCCGCGGCTAATTTCGAACCCTCGACTCCGTGTATTGGAGAATTATGAAAATGCGCGTCTGGCTATTCCCTAAGCTTCAGCGCCGGTTAATGGCAAACTAGTGAACGTAAAATTGTCTAGAAAAACACAAACAACAACAACAAAATCATCATCATCATCATTATCATCATCGTGTCTCATGCCGGCAAGCGTGGGCGGTCATGTTTCACCATCTCACACGATCACCAGAGTCGTGGATCAGCTCCGTGTTCTTGTCACTACCATATCATGTGGTCAAGCCATCTAGGTATTTAGTCTCTGCCTTCCCCTGGTTCTTTTCCCCTCTATATTTCCAGCTGTCACCAAGGACTCCAGTTTATTTCTCCTCATAACGTGTCCAAAAAATCCTGCCTGTCTACGTCTCAGTTTTATAATCAGTTTACAGTTTTTAACTGCTTCTTGTAGGACTTGCTCATTGGTTTGTATGTTTGTTTGTTTGTTTTCTGTTTGTCCATGGTATTCTTTGCATTTTCCTTTTTAAAAAAATCACATTTCAACTGCCATTAGATGTTTTCCAACGTGTCTGCTCATTGCCCACGCTTCACATCCATACATTAAAAAAATCCTGGGGTTGATTGCGACTTCCAGAAACGGATAGCATCTGACTCATGTGGAATATTGCTCTCTGGCTTGCTGAATGACTGGGGTGTGTGACTGATGAATCACTCACGGACAAATCTCTTCATGAACTGCCTTATCTGTCTACTCACCAGCTGTCAAGATGATGTCCTCGTGGCCTGGAAAGACCTGCTGCGACCTGGCTCGGGGCAAAGAATGTCGCAAAAGGTGCAATATGGTGAGTATGAATACAGATAAATATAAACACAATGGTGGTACTTCTCCCCTTAAGGAGTGCTTCTGAGACATGGACTTATCATATAAGGGCGAGAAATAGACGACTCCGGTTGCATGCTATGTTAAAAGCTCCTTCATCGTTTGAAATTATAAAGTGTAGATTGTTTGGGAGCTGTTGCGACAAAATTGCAATAGTTACAAAAGCTGGACTAAGTATTGTATTTATACCACGTGTTTTGTATGATGTGTAGAATCAGGGAAAAGGAATGCAAGGAATATGATTAACAAAAAACATCACTAATAAAGTAGATGAATCATGAACAATTAATCTAAGAACATATAAATAGAAAATATGTTACAGAACACAAGCACATGTAACAACATGGACAGTATTTCTTGGAATACTCTGTATAGCCGCCGAACATGTCCGTGAGGTTAAACATTTCCATATGATTACACATTCCATATCGTTAACCATGTACATATAGTTAAACATTTCCATATCGTTAAACATCCCAATATCGTTAAACATTCCTATATAGTTAAACATGCCCATATCGTTAAACATCCCAATATCGTTACACATCTCCATACCCTTAGACATCCCTGTATAGTTAAACATGTGGTTTATACAGGATCACTTTCATTGCCCACGGATATCTCCATACATGGTCCCATCTCTTCCAAGAGATCACACCACAAAGAGGTCCTCAGCACAGTTCACGAACTCCGTAGCCCTGGCGATGATGTAAATGTGTGTAAAGGGTGTGTGTAAAGTGTGATCAGGCATGCGATACATATTGTTCAATGGTAGTAAATACGTAAATAAGTGAGCTGAGAGAAACATTATGGTGACAAACATGTATCGAAGCAGTTTTCTGCTACGAGTCTGCGCGACGCGTCAACATTTTGTAGTCGTGAAGTTACGGATAATTTGCACATGACAGCAAGAGAGGTGGGACATTTGGCTTATGGTAGAGAACAAATGAGCAGGATTCAAGATGTAGATAACAGTTAACACTGGTTTACACACATTTTAGCGCCTTAAATTTTATAGCTGTTCTTGTGTAATTTTGTGTTTCTGATTCCAAAAATGTAATCAGATTTTTTTTTCTTTTCTGTCAGCACTAGTTTTTGAGATAACTAAGAATAACCTTCTTATTAGGGCAATTGTTATGGACAATCCTAGAGTTAGATGCGATCAGTGGCATTTTGACTGTAATCTGCATTCATATTATATACAATCACTGTGCATTTATTATCTTCATATAAAACACCAAAAATATAGTAAAACTTCATCACTGGCGTTTTTAAAAATCTGTTGTCAACAAATAAAAAGTTTCTTTTCGATTACTTCCTGGGATGTGATATGCTCGGACAGTTACACTTAAGGGTCCCAAAGTACCTGGTGTCTCTTCTCCATATTTTTATAACTTTGTGAAATCTGTCACCTTCCATCCATCCATCATGTGCCATGCCAGTAAGCGTGGGCGGTCATGTTCTGCCATCTCACCCGATCACCAGAGTCGTGGATCAGCTCCGTGTTTCTGTCTCGACTATGCCACAAGGCCAAGCCATCCAGGTACTTGCTTCTAGGTCTTCCCCTTGGTCTGTTCCCCTCGATCTTACCAGTTGTCACCAAATTCTCCAATCCATTTCTTCTCATAACATGTCCAAAAAATGTTGACTGTCTACGTCTAATTTCTCTAATCAATTTACGATCTTCATTTGTTTCTTGAAGGACTTGTTCATTGGTCTTTCTGGCTGTCCATGGTATTCTTTGCATTTTCCTCAGAAACCACATCTCTACAGCCATCAGATGTTTTTCAGCCTGACTGCTCATTGTCCACGCTTCACATCCATACAAAAGTACAGGCTCAATGTAGCATCTCAACACTCTCTTTCTCGTTTCAATTGACATCTTTTTATTGGTCAATATGTTTTTCATCTTGCTAAAGGCTACTTTTGCCATGGCGATTCTTGTTCTAATCTCTTCAAGGCATCTCCCATCAGATGTTATTACTGTTCCGAGATAATTGTACCTGCTCACTTGTTGAAGAATATTCCCATTTACTTGTATATTACATTGTGGTATTTCGTCCTTCCTAGTGACGACCATAATCTGTGTCTTTTTACAATTTAATTCTAACCCTAGTTGTTCACTGTGTGTCACAATCGCATCTACTAAATTTTGCAGGTCCTGTTCATTGTCTGCAATCAAGACTGTATCATCTGCATATCTAATGTTATTGATGCATCGTCCCCCAATGTTGATTCCTTCCATATCTTCAATATTTCTGAAAATACTTTCACTGTACAGGGAAAACAGATCTGGAGACATTACACCTGTCACCTTATTCCTCACTAAAATTCTCGGGAAAGGACATGTAAATGGTTATGGAGGTAGTACAGTTGTATGCTCATGTTGCATCCAAGCTTACTAAAAGAAATAGAAAACTTCGAGGGCATATTTTCATCTAATTCAGAATAATTTTCTGCTTTAAAGTTACCCAGAAAGTTTTGCACAACTAAAACATATGATGACCAGGCTGTGGACTCTGTTATGTTCATAGAATCAATAAAATTTGGATTGTTTATTAACTTTCTAATTTGAGGTCCATCAAAAATGCCAGATTAAGTTTGTCTATGCTCAATTCCGGCATAAGTAATTAAAACAGGCACCATCTTTGTTCAGTGCCTTAACAAATTGCTTACAAGAGACAACATCGCAGTTACAGACACATTTCAAGCGAACGAAAGAAGAAGGGACGGACAGCTGTCACACTGACCCACTCACAATATAGATGCAGCTATGGATTAGTCTGTCCTGGAAGTCGACACTTGATCGATCCACTGTCCCAGAAGTTGTGATTTGCACCCACTCCGAACCAGAATTTGTGATTTTGACCCACTCTGATCCAGAAGTGATTTTTACCAACTCTCACCCAGAACATGTGATTTTGATCCGCTTTGTCCGAACTATTTCGTGAACGGGCTATATACATGTTATGTACCCCATAAGAACCAGACAGCTGTCATTGTAACATACAAGCTACCTGGAACAAAAGAGTTAAAATGTATATAATGCCACTTCTCAGCCACATGTCCCTGTAGTCAATCTCGTTTTCCACATATAAGCTCCTGTGCAAAGTTTCCTATAGTAACTTATCATACCTTCCCTGCAACTCAAAGTTGGTCTGTTCCCTGGCTCTGGGATATTGGATGAAGAACAACTGAATAAACAATGCTTATGCCTGGAAGCCATCTCTTGAACAGATGTGGAACAGGCTTAACTTGTGCAAACCTGGGGGAGGGTGACCTACTTATATTCAACCTTCATATTTGTAAGCTAGAATTGATCGGACGTCAACGAACGCGCCTTATTTTCAAAAGGTTAAGTATTGGGTCCGCTGATCCATGTAACATTCTGCCTTTCTTAGCTCATTCTTTTCATATATTAATGCTTTCATACATTTCTCGTTAGATTAATATTTTAAAAAAAAACATCAATATGTGCATTATAAACGCATGGGAAATGTGCAAAAAAGCATTAGTAAATTATTAATGAATAATCAGCGATTTAGAAGAAAGCGTTAATATAGTTGTTGTGGGGTATCAACCATTCAAAAAGCAACGACAAACTGCTGAACCAATATTTCAAGTAAATCATAATTTACATAGAAATATCAGTTGGGGAACCCTTTAAGGTCATTCAGAGAGTTCATAAATAAACACACGTGTATTGATTGACGCTCATATAAGTAGGAGAAAGAAGCAGAGATTAGAGGACTCACTAGTCAACACGAAAATTGAAAGCTGTAGTTACCGACGGCCGGTCTCTCTGGCTGTGGGGTTACAACACTTTCTCTCTGTAATCCCGTTTATCACGCAGAGTCTCGCAGCGGAGCGAGAACTGAGGTGGTTCGACCCCCGCTCGTGACTTGCGGATACTGAGCCGGCCGCTCAGAAAGCAATGGCAAACTACTGAGCGTAATCTTGCCAAGAGATCAACAGACAGCTGAAAGATGCTGCTGTTGACAGCTAAGTCCTGTAAAAGGATACGCAAAACATTTTTTAGTTACCGACGGGATTCGAACCTGTTACCTCCAAACAAGTCTTCTTCTTCTTCTTCTTCTTCTTCTTCTTCTTCTTCTTCTTCTTCTTCTCCTCCTTCTTGTTCTTCTTCTTCTTCTTCTTCTTCTTCTTCTTCTTCTTCTTCTTCTTCTTCTTCGCATTATTATCATCATCATCATCATCATCATCATCATCATTTAAAGAAATAAGAAACTTGGACAAAATGGCACAATTGATGACGTTTTATGGGAAGTTCCCGGATACGGAAATAAATCCATTCTTGTTGTGGCCATCTTTCAACATAAAGATTGTTGGCGCCCTAGTTTACTCACAGAGCGCCCCTTGCTGCCGACAGCGCCGCCCATGACTACTGTACATGCGATGAGCTGTGTGATGTCTATTATTGTACTGTTGACATTTTCCACCCAGCGGGATCCTCAACCAGGTACACCTGCCAGCAGACTGTACTAGCATGTGTCCGCTAACATAAACAAACAGCCCCAAGCTTCCCGCCGAACCAGACCCAAGTTGATCGGGATCAGTCTGTGTCACGAGTTCTTATGTGGGTTTCGCCAGTGTTCGCAACTGCCGCAAACCCACAGCTACGGAAGTGACGTATTACGGTGGTTAGTAGGCCGGATGAAATGAGAAAGAGGCGAGAAAGGTGTAGAGAAAGCAGGGAATACTGCGGGACAGATTGGGGAGGAATAGGGACACAAGCGACTGGGTGAGTTGGACAAGAAGGAAACAGGATAAGGGTAGGCGAGTAGATAGAGGTAAAGAGATATAGTGAAAGGGATCTACAAACACATGGTCAGGATGATTCTGCTAACCAGTAACTTCACAAAAGCTTCAACGTATTAGGTGTAATCAAAGACAGGACACACAGAGAGAAATTCTATTAATAGTATAGCTACAAAATATTGTTGCTGGATACTGCATGGCAAACGAAACAGAGAGAGGGACGTAAAACATACGGATGTGCGAGTGAGAGAGATAGTATTGAATTGAATTGATCTTTATTTTCAAAGGGTAACAAATTTGGCGCGTAGGCCCGTCTTACATTCGTCCCTTCCAATCACTCATCTTTCGTTCATCAACAGTGCATGAAGCATTCACATAGGGAAAAAAGCATTGTCAAATGAATGTTATAAGCATAAAAAATGCATATTCTCATGTTATGTGACACATCCCTCCTCCACACACACACACACATCCTGCACCAACCCACACAAACATCTCTCACCTACTCACACATCACCCACCCATATCCACACATCTCCCACCCACCACACATCCCCGACTCATCCCTCCACCCACTCACAGATCTCGCCACCAACCCATACATCTCGCACCCACCCACACGCATTTTCCCACCCACTCACACATACCCCAATCCACTCAAGCTCACCCACACACACATGCTCTACCCACACACACACCCTCCAACCATACACACATACCCCTCACACACACACATCTTGTACCACCACACACATATCCTTCACCCACTCACACATCAACCACCCATACCCACACATTTTCCCATCCACAGACAATTCCGTGCAAACTCACACATTTCACACCCACCCACACACCCAAACAACCACACACACATCCCCCACCGACACACATTTCCCCCACCAACACACACATCTCCCACGCAAACACACATCCCCCCCCCCACACACACATCCCCACACACACATCCCCCACCCACATATCCCCCACCCGCTAACACCAACACATCCCGCTACCCACCAACACCCACGCAAACACACCAACCCAAACACACATCCTCCTCCCACACATCCCTCACCCACCAACATGCCCCATCCATACTAACATCCCTCCACCCACCAACCCACTCATCTCCGCACCCACTTACACATCCCCACAAACCCACACATCCACACTAACATCCCTTCGCCCACCAAACCACTCATCTCCGCACCCACCTACACATCCCCCACAAACCCACACACCCCACACTTCCCAACCCACCCACTCACGTCCCCACCCCACACACTTCTCCCATACTCCGACACACCTCTCCCACCCACACACACACACCTCCACAATCCACACATACACTCCCTATCTACACATTCCCTCACCAACGCACAAACACCAACCCACACACACACACACATCCCAAACCCACACACCTCTTCCATCCATATACACATAAGCCACACCCATCCCCCAACCCATACACACATCCCCCACACCCCTACACAATCCCCAACCACCCATCCACATACCCCCATCCATATACCCCCACCCACACATCCCCACCCACACATCCATACCCCAACCCACCAATACCCACCCACTCACACACATCCCTCGCCCACATTGACACCCCCACCGACCCACTCACATTTCCACCCAGAAACATCCCTCATCCACACACATATTCCCCCACCCATCAACACATCTCTCCACCCACCCACCCAGCCAACAAAATTCCCCCACCCACAAACACATACCCCCACACGCATACCCCCACCCACAAACTCATCCCCCAACACAAACACAATCCTCACATCTAGACACACACATAATGCCTAAAATAATCACTGAAGCTAATGTGAACAAACTCCCACACTTAACACACACCTACACTGTCGATTATCGTGAGTATTCTCACAAAAATGCAAAAAATGGGGAACAAATTATGCACATACATTGTATAGCGTAAAAAAATAGTGATGCGATACAATAAGTCGATTCCTCAAATTGACATTAGTAAGAGCGACATCGAGGCAGAGTGAAGAAAGATCACCATCACCAAGTGCCCTGCCAGCTGGCGTAGGCGTTCATGGCTCTCCACAGATCTCGCTCCTTGGTTTTCTGGATCAACTCTGCTGATGATATTCCTCCATGCCACCGTCTCAATCCATGCAGCATCATTTCTCTTAGTCTGCCTCTGCCTCTCTTCCCCTTGATCTTTACAGTTGTCACGATATTCTCTAATGCTTCTCTTCTCATCACATGACCAAACAAAGCTGTTTGTCTCTTTTTAATTGTTGTACGTAACGCTTCAGTTTCATTAGCCTTTTTCAGGAAATCGTCGTTAGTTACTCTGGCAATCCAAGGAATTCGTAACTTTCGTCTAAGGGACCACATCCCTGTTGCTTCCAAGTTCTCCTTAATTGGCTTTGAAGAGAGATACAGCTAGAGAATTACGAGTATTGTAGAGAGAGAGATGAAAGCTGCAGCTAAAGAATGAGGGTTAACAGAGAGATGGAGAAAAGGGAGGTAGCTAGAGAAAACAAAACAACAAAGAGATAGACAGAATGGAGGGACATCTAAGGAACTGACAGCGACATAGCTATCAGGAGAGGTGAGAGCTACACAAGAGGTGGAGAGAAGGAAAAGCTAGCAAGAATGGTGTGAGCAAATGAGAGAAAGAGAGAAGGGAAAGCCAGCTAGAGAAGTGTGAGCAAATGAGAGAAAGAGAGCAGGGAAAGAAGGCTAGAATAGTGTGAGCAAATGAGAGAAAGAGAGCAGGGAAAGAAGGCTAGAATAGTGTGAGCAAATGAGAGAAAAAGAGAAGGGAAAGAAGGCTAGAATAGTGTGAGCAAATGAGAGAAAGAGAGCAGGGAAAGAAGGCTAGAATAGTGTGAGCAAATGAGAGAAAGAGAGAAGGGAAAGAAGGCTAGAATAGTGTGAGCAAATGAGAGAAAGAGAGCAGGGAAAGAAGGCTAAAATAGTGTGAGCAAATGAGAGAAAGAGGGAAGGGAAAGCCAGCTAGAGAAGTGTGAGCAAATGAGAGAAAGAGAGAAGGGAAAGAAGGCTAGAATAGTGTGAGCAAATGAGAGAAAGAGAGCAGGGAAAGAAGGCTAGAATAGTGTGAGTAAATGAGAGAAAGAGAGAAGGGAAAGAAGGCTAGAATAGTGTGAGCAAATGAGAGAAAGAGGGAAGGGAAAGCCAGCTAGAGAAGTGTGAGCAAATGAGAGAAAGAGAGAAGGGAAAGAAGGCTAGAATAGTGTGAGTAAATGAGAGAAAGAGAGAAGGGAAAGAAGGCTAGAATAGTGTGAGCAAATGAGAGAAAGAGGGAAGGGAAAGCCAGCTAGAGAAGTGTGAGCAAATGAGAGAAAGAGAGAAGGGAAAGAAGGCTAGAATAGTGTGAGCAAATGAGAGAAAGAGAGAAGGGAAAGAAGGCTAGAATAGTGTGAGCAAATGAGAGAAAGAGAGAAGGGAAAGCCAGCTAGAGAAATGTGGGCAAATGAGAGAAAGAGAGAAGGGAAAGCCAGCTAGAGAAGGGTGAGCAAATGAGAGAAAGAGAGAAGGGAAAGCCAGCTAGAGAAGTGTGAGCAAATGAGAGAAAGAGAGAAGGGAAAGAAGGCTAGAATAGTGTGAGCAAATGAGAGAAAGAGAGAAGGGAAAGAAGGCTAGAATAGTGTGAGCAAATGAGAGAAAGAGAGAAGGGAAAGCCAGCTAGAGAAATGTGGGCAAATGAGAGAAAGAGAGAAGGGAATGAAGGCTAGAATAGTGTGAGCAAATGAGAGAAAGAGAGAAGGGAAAGAAGGCTAGAATAGTGTGAGCAAATGAGAGAAAGAGAGAAGGGAAAGCCAGCTAGAGAAGTGTGAGCAAATGAGAGAAAGAGAGAAGGGAAAGAAGGCTAGAATAGTGTGAGCAAATGAGAGAAAGAGAGAAGGGAAAGAAGGCTAGAATAGTGTAAGCAAATGAGAGAAAGAGAGAAGGGAAAGCCAGCTAGAGAAGTGTTAGCAAATGAGAGAAAGAGAGAAGGGAAAGCCAGCTGGAATAGTGTGAGCAAATGAGAGAAAGAGAGAAGGGAAAGAAGGCTAGAATAGTGTGAGCAAATGAGAGAAAGAGAGAAGGGAAAGCCAGATAGAATAGTGTGAGCAAATGAGAGAAAGAGAGAAGGGAAAGAAGGCTAGAATAGTGTGAGCAAATGAGAGAAAGAGAGAAGGGAAAGCCAGCTAGAGAAGTGTGAGCAAATGAGAGAAAGAGAGAAGGGAAAGCCAGCTAGAATAGTGTGAGCAAATAAGAGAAAGAGAGAAGGGAAAGAAGACTAGAATAGTGTGAGCAAATGAGCGAAAGAGAGAAGGGAAAGCCTGCTAGAATGGTGTGAGCAAATGAGAGAAAGAGAGAAGGGTAAGCCAGCTAGGGAATTGTGAGCAAATGAGAGAAAGAGAGAAGGGAAAGCCAGCTAGAATAGTGTGAGCAAATGAGAGAAAGAGAGAAGGGAAAGCCAGCTAGAGAAGTGTGAACAAATGAGAGAAAGAGAGAAGGGAAAGCCTGCAAGAATGGTGTGAGCAAATGAGAGAAAGAGAGAAGGGAAAGCCAGCTAGAATAGTGTGAGCAAATGAGAGAAAGAGAGAAGGGAAAGCCAAGTAGAATAGTGTGAGCAAATGAGAGAAAGAGAGAAGGGAAAGCCTGCTAGAATAGTGTGAGCAAATGAGAGAAAGAGAGAAGGGAAAGCCTGCTAGAATAGTGTGAGCAAATGAGAGAAAGAGAGAAGGGAAAGCCTGCTAGAATAGTGTGAGCAAATGAGAGAAAGAGAGAAGGGAAAGCCTGCTAGAATAGTGTGAGCAAATGAGAGAAAGAGAGAAGGGAAAGCCAAGTAGGATAGTGTGAGCAAATGAGAGAAAGAGAGAAGGGAAAGCCTGCTAGAATAGTGTGAGTAAATGAGAGAAAGAGAGAAGAGAAAGCCAGCTAGAGAAGTGTGAGCAAATGAGAGAAAGAGAGAAGGGAAAGCCTGCTAGATTGGTGTGAGCAAATGAGAGAAAGAGAGAAGGGAAAGAAGGCTAGAATAGTGTGAGCGAATGAGAGAAAGAGAGAAGGGAAAGCCTGCTAGAATAGTGTGAGCAAATGAGAGAAAGAGAAAAGGAAAAGCCAAGTAGAATAGTGTGAGTAAATGAGAGAAAGAGAGAAGGGAAAGCCGGCTAGAGAAGTGTGAGCAAGGGTAGAAAGTAGGGGAAAGCAGATAGAGAAATGTGTGAGCAAGTGAGAGGGAAAGAGATTAGGGAAAGCTAGCTAGAGAAGTATGAGCAGCTGAAAGAAGGGAAAACCAGCTAGAGGAGTGTGAGAAAATGGGAGAGAGTAGGGAAAGGCAGCTAAAGAAGTGTGGGAAACTGGGAGAAAGAGAGAAAGGAAAGCTAGCTAGGTATATGTGAGTAGCTGAGAGGGAAACAAAGGAGGAAAAGCCAGCTTTAGAAGTGTCAACAACTGAAAATTACAGAGAGAAGGAAAAGATAACTAGAGAAATGTGAGCAGCTGAAAGGAAAGAGAGAAAGGAAAGCTAGCTAGAAAAGTGTGAGCAACTGAGAGAGAAAGAGAGAAGGATCAGCCAGATAGAGGAGTGGGGGAATATAAGTGAAAGAGAGTAGGGAAAGCTAGTTAGAGAATTGAGATCAACAGAGAAAGTATACGAGGTATTTGCGAAAGAAATATACAGAGAGAAAAAAGATAATTACTGACAGAGTATGGAGAGGCGAGATCAACTGAAAAAAAAAATAACAAGAAAATCAACATAAAATTTGAATAATTAGTTAGAACCGCGAGAGCAAATAGAGACACGTTTGAACACATTTTTATCCAGTGCGGAAACAAGAAAAACTGAATCGTGAATATAAAGGAATAAAATATGAAGCAATGAATGCAGTTAGTCTAATTTTTGGATAAAAAGATGAATGAGATCATGTTGGTATTAAATTGTCTGGGTATGACATGAACATCCTGTGTTTGTTCCACGTTTGGGGCACGTGAGTTAGATTACGTTTAGAATAACAAGCATTGGTGAGCAGTCTTCCAAGGGGAATAATCATTGGATATCAGAGTTAATAGAGAAGTTACATAAGTTTTAGCAGAAATCAAAATATATGTTGTTACTATAGCAACTTATTATAGCGTACCTGTTTTGGTGTATTTATTTCTTTTTAACGATTCTGTGTGTATTATATCCTCATCATTATCAGAATAGGTGTTCTGGATCTGAATTTACCGTGGTAAGAGGTGGAGAGAAGGGGAAAGCCAGCTAGAGAAGTGTGAACAAAT
This sequence comes from Cepaea hortensis, assembly GCA_963921405.1. Lineage (NCBI taxonomy): Eukaryota > Metazoa > Mollusca > Gastropoda > Stylommatophora > Helicidae > Cepaea > Cepaea hortensis. The sequence goes on from OY992878.1 coordinate 160,406,005, forward strand.
GAGAGAAAGAGAGAAGGAAAAGCCGGCTAGAATAGTGTGAGCAAATGAGAGAAAGAGAGAAAAGAAAGCCATCTAGAGAATTGTGAGCAAAGGGTAGAAAGTACGGAAAAGCTGATAGAGAATAGTGAGCAAATGAGAGGGAAAGAGATTAGGGAAGGCTAACTAGAGAATTATGAGCAACTGAGTTAAGGGAAAGCCGGCTAGAGAAGTGTGAGAAAATGGGAGAGAGTAAGGAAAGGCACCTAAAGAAGTGTGAGGAAATAGGAGAAAGAGAAGGGCAAGCTAACTAGATAAGTGTAAGCAACTCTGAATTTGCCGTGGCAACACGAAAGTTGGAGCAGTATTATAGACAGCCAAAGGGCTTGTCATCGGAACCGTCTGTATTAAAAATGACTGGCACAACGAGAGACGGGAGTTTGTGGAGATCTGGCTGTTTAAGAAAGTTCTTTCACTGTACTAGTGCTTATTTATAGTACGACACTGAAGCACATTAACTTGTTTTATTGTTATAGCATAGGGCAGTAGCATCCATTCTTCTTCCTCCTTCGCCCTGTGTCCTGCATTGCAACATATGCCCTCGACCAACTCACTCCAAACCACTCTATCTTTAGCTATCCCACGCAGCTCTGCCCATGTCCTCTTCATATTCATTTCTGATTCTACTTCTCCTCTCCCTGTGCTATGTCTTCCTCTATTTCTTTTCCACGCAGTCTGCTGAATCCTGTCTTTTCCTCTGTGGTTTCCAGTCAAAGTTCTTTCTAGTTATATTATTCTCAGATGTTCTCAATGTATGTCCCATCAAAAGCCAGCGTTTTTTTCCTCGCCTCTTGATTCAGTGGTGGGTGTCTAGTTCTCTCCATGAGCTCCACTTTTATTCCTTCTGTTTTGTGCAGGCATCATTTAATGAATGTTTATAGTTCATGTATAATCGTTATAGTTGTTCTTCCTGTTTCTTAACCAGACACTAGTTCTAATTTAACATTTAAATTGAATATAGTAAATTTGGTGCTAAGTTTCTGTTTTGTGGCGAAGGGGTTACAGATGCAATTAATAATCCGGCATACCGGGTTCGAAATACCGCTCCGGGCGATTTGGCAATAGACCTCCTTGTGTTGGTTTTCATGCAATGGTATGAGTGCCGGTCGTTCAGAAAGCAATGGTAAACTTGCCAAGAAATCACAAACAGCCAAAAAATGCTGGAATTGAATGCGACGACTTGTAAAGGATATGTAGTACACTTTAAAGTAATTATATCCCGTATTGTTCACATTTCTTTACCTCCAATTAATCTCATCTCATCATGTTCTTCTTGTACCTTGTGGTGTCGAGGTGAAGTATAAACATCGTGAGAGTGCCCGATTATGGGCTTCATGTATCGATATTCCCATGAACTCTGCTATTCCCTCCGTCCATCGTTTACGTGGTTGGCCTCTTCCTCTGCTTCCATCTGGTCTTACTCCAACAAATAATGTTGTATATTGCTATGCTTGTGGAATTTAGCACACTTGTATTCGTCTGTGCTTTCATTATGCAAGCAAAAACTGATGATTATGTAAGCAAAAACTGATGATTATGCAAGCAGAAACTTATCAACCCAGGACGAATGCCTGGAAACACAACAGTTAACTTATCTTTGCTTTTTCTTTCATTTCTCATCCTAATCACTCTCTTGCTGTGTGTGCAGCCACTGTTGTTTTCCCAATTTTCATTTCATTAAAGTGTTCTCTGCGGTTTTAATGATTCATTTTATCTTCGCTGAGATGTAATGAAAGCGATAACGGAAATAGAAAGCGTCTTTATTCACAGCGGACAGATAAACAAAAAAGACGAACAGAGAGAGTTAATCAAACCGTAAGAAGGTACTCTGGATCATGCTACAACGTTGAAGTCTGAGACGAATTCATTATGGAATACAGTGAAATGAAAGACCGTCATCATTTTTTACTGCTAAGCACTCACTTCCTGTAGGTAAATGATTGTATATCTTTACCTCAACCATATCAGCTCTCTCTCTCTCTCTCTCTCTCTCTCTCTCTCTATATATATATATATATATATATATATATATATATATATATATATATATATATATATATATATATATATATATATATGTTTTTCTTTCTGCTTTTCTTTCTCTCTTTTTCTCTCTCCCTTTTTCTGTCTTTCTTTCTTTCTTTCTTTCTGTCTTTCTTTCTCTCTTTCTCTCCATCCCCTCTCTCTCGCTATATCAACCCTCTTTTCCCCTCTCTCGCTCGTTTTCCCTCCCCCTCTCTCTCTCTTATATGCATGTGTGTATGTGTGTGCATATGTGTATGTGTGTGTGTTTATGCGTGTATGTGTGTATATATTTGCGTGTATGTATTATGTGTGTATGTGTGCGATTGTGTGTGTGCTTGTGTGTATATGTGAATATGTGAGCATGTGTTTATGTGTGTATACATGTACAATATGCACTGCGTATGTTATCATGTTTATGTCAATTTCAGGAATTATATTATTGAATCACTATTTTTTATGTTACACGATGTATAACATATGTTTTTGTTTTATTTATTTTTTCATTTTCACCATTGTTCCATTTCCCCCCATCCCTCCCCCCCCCCCCAAATAAGTTTTTTGGTCAATTTTTCTGAGGATGCTCACGATAATCATCAGTGTGTGTGTGTGTGTGTGTGTGTGTGTGTGTGTGTGTGTGTGTGTGTGTATTTGTGTGTGTGTGTGAAGTGTGGGAATTTGTTCATATTAGTTTTAGTGATTATGTTAGACAGTGTGTATGTGTCTAAATGTGTGAGTATGTGTGTGGGTGGGTGTGTGTATGTATCTATATGTGTGTTTATATGTGTAGGTTTGTATGTGTGTATGCGTGTCTATATGTGCGTATGTGGGTTATATGTGTGAATGTGTGTGCATGTGTGAGTAAATATGTGTGTGTGTGTGTGTGTGTGTATTGTGTATATGTGGGTGTATGTGTGTTTATACATGTGTGTATGTATGTATGCTTGTGGGTGTATGTTTGTGTATGTGTGTGCATGTCGGTATGCGTGTATGCGTGTATGGGTATGTGTGTACGTGTGTATTTAATTGTTTGTACGTGTGCGTATAAATGTGTGCAGGTGTGTGTAGGTGTGTGTGTACAAGTATACACATATACATACATATATAGATATATACACACATACATACACATTCACACATACACACAAACACATACACGCACATACACGCATACATCCTTAGAATTAGAACATTGATGGTGTGTGGGGTCTTTTACCTTTAGAATTAGAGCTTTGATATAGTATGATGTCTTTTACGTTCAGAATTAGAACATTGATGGTATGCATGGGTTCTTTATCTTTAGAATTAGAACTTTAATCATGTGATCATTTATTAATCCTGGACTGGGGATGTCACAAATACAATCATTGATGTGACGCGATTGTCGTAGAGATTATAGAATACTAGACTTGAGAACGCAATCTTGTGAAAAGAGAGTTTTTGAGTTGAGTTGAGTTGAGTTAAGAACCGACATCACTGCACTCAGGACATTCCCATACGTGCTCCGTCCCCTCGTTTCACAGCCAGCGAAGAGTCATACTACTAATCGTTCCCATCGCTATCTGATTAAACGTTCTCCTGGTCTTCCCTCTCAGTTTTGATATTCTTCCAGAACCCCTGCCGATCCCCCGCAATCTCATTCTTTCCACATATGGGTTCTCATTCTGATCCTCCGCATGCTCCACCTGATCCCACAAGAGCACGACCACCTCCCCCATGTTTATAGGCAAAATACCACCAAGAGGTGCATTCCCTGCTAGCCTATCAGCCTGTTCATTCCCCCGTACACCCGTATGGCCAGGGCAAAATATCCATACAATTCTCACAATAAGAAGCGAGTTTTTAAAGATAAAAGGTCCGGACATCTTTTACAAGTTGATGCAGACTGACATGTAAATCGGGAAAGGGGTAGGCGAATAATCAATAAATCAACTCCAAAAATTACAAGTTCATTTGAGTTGAGTCAAGAACTCCCATTACAGCACTCGTTACGTACCATTTCGTGCTGCGTCCTCTTCTGTTAACGTGTGAATAAAATTAGTGGAACAGCGTTAGAGCTGTAGATGTGTCATCATCATCATCATCATCATCATCATCATCTTCCACTTCTGCCGTCAAGCGTCGTGGGGAGGAATAATTTGCGTTCCAGCGCCCGGTGGACGGCACCTCCAGGGGATAGAAGCACGACTAGTCCTGAACGAGTGACAATCCACAGTGCTAGCTCAACGCAAGTCATCTCGTCGACATAGGGTCGAGTGATCTTATATTCTTGGCTGGACATACGCCTATTTTTTATAGTCATCGCCATCCTGGTACAATGTCTCTGATGTCGTCAATCAATTTTCTTCTTGGACGTCCTCGTGGTCTCGTCGCAGATGATCTTTGATGTAAGGCCAGTGATGGTAGTTGCTGATGTTGCATTCTAACGACATGGCCAAACCACTTGATCTTCTGTCTTTCAATAAATGTGGCACAAGGTGTTGATCCCACAGATGTGTAAACCATGAAAATAACACAAAGTAATGCAGCTTTACAGAGCACAATCATGGACGACAAATCTCTCCAAGCCGTGATGATCTGCCCGTTCTTCTGCACTAGGCACATGATCCCAAATGGCCCCGACCCCATCTGCCTTATCATGCATCAATACCTCATCAAGGGATGCAGACCCAGCCAATCTGTCCGCCTGCTCGTTTAAGGGGAAGATTAAGAGAGACAGGAGAAGAACGAATTCTAAAACAAAAACAGAAGAGTGAGTAAATACTCCTGTAACAAGTATGGCGCCGCTCCAAGAAACGACTCTTGTCTGAAAATCCCAGCCAAAGATAAGTTAGCAAATGTATGCAGACCAACAGATAAACACGAATGACGCAATAAGATTAATAGATTTCCGTTATATGCGTGGGGGGATACAGACATTTTGTATTCGTTAAAAATAAGTATTGGAAAAATATATACACATTTACAATATTTAATTCTTTAGTTACATAAGTTTAGTAATCGTAACTCTGTAACTTGGTAAATATTTACGGTTGGAGACTGTGGCTAAACTTAACTGCTAAATTACTAAAGTCGAGAGGGTCGGCTTTATTGCACCGAATTTTTCCCCATCCGGCTCGGTGTCTGACCGCAGGACGGCAAGCTGGTAGCATATCCATCCATCCATCATGTGCCATGCCGGTAAGCGTGGGCGGTCATGTTCTGCCATCTCACTCGATCAACAGAGTCGTGGATCAGTTCCGTGTTTTTGTCTCGACCATGCCACAAGGCCAAGCCATCCAGATACTTGTTTCTAGGTCTTCCCCTTGGTCTGTTCCCCTCGATCTTACCAGTTGTCACCAAGTTCTCCAAATCATTTCTTCTCATAACATGCCCAAAAAATTGTGACTGTCTACGTCTAATGTCTCTGATCAGTTTACGATCTTCATTTGTTTCTTGAAGGACTTGTTCATTGGTCTTTCTGGCTGTCCATGGTATTCTTTGCATTTTCCTCAGAAACCACATTTCCACAGCCATCAGATGTTTTTCAGCCTGGCTGCTCATTGTCCAAGCTTCACATCCATATAAAAGTACAGGTTCTATGTAGCATCTCAACACTCTTTTTCTCGTTTCAATTGACATCTTTTTATTGGTCAGTATGTTTTTCATCTTGCTAAAGGCTACTTTTGCCATGGCGATGGTAGCATATCATAAAGCACGAACTCCGCAGCATGGGTCTCCGGAAGTCGAGCTCGTGGCCTGAACAAGGGAGCCCAGGGATGGAACCCACGACCTTCCTAGCGAGAGACAATTGGCTTTTCACCTCGCTACAGAGGCGCCCAAAATTGTCACTGCTGTTGTTGAAAGCTGTGGAGTGGAGATGTTCATGTCTGTTCCACTTTAAGAGTTGATGCTTATTTGTGATTTATGAGTCATATTCGGATAGACAAGTAATACATCATTTTGAGGTTGTTCGTCATAAGTTCGGGTGGTGGGTGCAACAGTGCGTGGTAGTTGTCAACCATCACCTAGAGGGGTTGATGGGAAGCTTTTGCAGTCTCGTAGCGTACACGTTTGTTTTCATCACACTGGAGACCGTGGTGGGTTCCCCTTTTGTTAGACAGATTACGCTTGTGTTGAGACCGTGATCGAATCCCCTTCGTCGAACAGATTAGTGTCTGTGTGGAGAATGTGGTCGATTCTCCCCTTCGATAACTAGATTAGTGTCGATTAAACTGTTGCCAATTCTTCCTTTTGTTAGCCAGATATGTATCTCCATGGAAACCATGGTCGAATCTCCTCCACATTACCCAGATTAGTATCCACATGGAAACCATGAACGTTGACCTGTTTTTGCCTTATGCAGAAATGCGTGGCTGCTGGGCTTCTGGTTGACTGCCACTGCCATTGTCGATGAACTGTATTTTCGTGGAATGTGTGGGTGAACATTTAGGAAACATCCAGATGGGAAAATGACTGCCGATTCCATCAGAGATGAACTGGGTGTTTTGTGGGGGACTATTGTGTTGACATTCTGGCGGCAGCATTATGCAGTGTATCTGTGCGGGCTGTTGTTTGTCGAGACTCCTGTCTTTTCCACTTTTCACATTGGGCAGTGGGGAGCGTTTTGTGCGATATTCACTGGTACAGGAACAGAGCATAATGGGGACAACCCGTTGCTATGAGGTTGGAACTACGACTAACTAACTAACTAACTAACCATGAACGTATCTCCTCCACGTTAGTAAGATTAGTATCTATGTGGAGAAGATAGTCGAAACTCCTCCACGTTAGCCAGATGAGTACCTGCATATGAAGCCCCACGTGAAAACAACAACAACAACAAAGAAAGGACTTAATGAGCATGGACCCTGGCCCTAGCACATCAGCTCCACTAAATTCCGTGGACAGAGATTGAACTACTCTTTGGTTTGGACGTACGATGTTCAGCTCTAACTTTACAAGATTTGGTTGGAACTCAGTTTTGAATGACACATACACGCCAGTAACAGGAGGATCGCGCACTCAGCGCTGGTTCCTGGGTAGTGGATTCGTTGCTTAGTCGTCTCCGACCAATGTTAAAAATAGGAGGTCCCGTGAGCAAGCTATCAATTTTAAACATGTCTTGGCAGTTCGACATTGTAAAGAGTAATGGCAGTTCGACATTATAAAGAGTAATGGCAGTTCGACATTGTGAAGAATAATGGCAGTTCGACATTGTGGAGAGTAGGCCCGTACGTAAGCTGCCAAGGCAACATTTGAAACTGTGGAAACACACCTACAGTAGAAATGTATAGCATATGCTGATTCTTATGTCTGTGCTAAGGATTTTGTGTAATGTTCAGAGCGCTCTTTTTAGCAGTCAGAAGATCGAAGTCGGTAAACAACTAAAATGGAAAATTTTAAATAAATTAATAGCCACTGATTGGAGCTTGCAGACGGGGGAAAAAAAACCGCAGACATACCGGAAATCTCATCAGGCGGGATTTAAACAGCAGTAGTTTCACGTGATTGTCAAGAAAGTAAATAACATAAACATATTTTTCTAATAACCTCTTCATTCCTGAAAACTCAAAGAAATAAAACATCACCATAATTATATGAATAACAATATTAGCCCGAAATTGCCAACAGCAGCCTTGTCTCGCAAGCTGGTTCCCAAAAAATGTGCGCGGTAAAAAAAAGCATAGTTATGGTGGAAAGTACTCCAGAAGCGAAAGTGAGTTTCCTGTCTTGAAATGATGTATGCTGGGATAACCCACCTGGAAATTGCCAGACTGGCTTTAAGTCGTTATGTTATTTATTTTTCCAGCTCCTGGCATGTTCTGGTAAATTAATGAGGCAAGTGAAAACACGCGTGAGCCGCGGTGAGAGCGTTATTGCGTTAAATTAAGTGCGCTCTTCTTTAGCTATCGACCTTTCAATGGCGCAGGGGGTTGTATTTACAGTACATTGCGTTCGTCTTTTATAATTCATTGTGTAACGTTGGCGTTTAGAGTCGTCGTTTCCATAGCGTCTAATAATTACATAGTTGTAAATAACATTACCTTAACCCCGCCTATTTGTCTGTGTGTCTCTCTGTTCCTCTGTTTGTCCGTCTATTTGTTCATTGTTTGTTGTCTGTTTGTCTGTCTGATTATTCGTCCGTCTATCTGTCTGTGTATTTGTCTGTTTGTTTTTCTGTCTGATTATTTGCCCACTTGGTTGTCTGTCTGTGTGTGTGTCTGTCTGCCAGACTATTTTTCCATCTGACTTTCTGTTTGTCGGTCAGTTTGTTTTTCTATCTGTATGTCCGCCTTTCTGTGCTGTTTGTCCGTCTGTCTGTTTGTCTTTTTGACTGTTTGTGTGCCTGTCTGTCTGTTAGTTCATTTGTCTATCGTTTATCTGTATCTCTGTCTGACTATTTGTCCTTCTGTCTATTTATCTGTCTGTATGTCTGTCTGTCTTCCAGACTACTTTTCTATGTGTCTGTTGGTGTGCCTGTCTGTCTCTCTGTTTGTGTGTGTGTCTATCTGTAATCACAAACAGTCACAAAATACCAGGATTGAATGCGACATCCTGTAAAGGATATGCAAGTAACTTAGTGAAATAAAAGTGAAAACTTACAGACAACTGACAAAATTGATGCTAATTCGTCTGTTGGTGTGCTTGTCTGTCTATCTATAAGTAAGTCTCTCTGTCTGTCTGTCTGTCTGTCTGTTTGGAGTCGAGCTAATGTAATGACTAAAGCAGGCGCGGAGGTTTGGATTCTAATCTTCCTCGAAGTGCATCCCCCCGCCCCGCGTCTCTGCCCTCACTACAGTGGGTGATTCAGCCTCATGACCTAAGTCAGTACAAGTCAATACAAGTCAGGACAAGTAAGTCAGTACAAGTCAGTCAGTAAAAGTCAGTACAAGTCAGTCAGTAAAAGTCAGTACAAGTAAGTCAGTACAAGTCAGTCCAAGTCAATACAAGTCAGTACAAGTCAGTCCAAGTCAATACAAGTCAGTACAAGTCAATACAAGTCAGTACAAGTCAATACAGGTCAGTACAAGTCAATACAAGTCAATACAAGTCAGTACATGTCAGTACAAGTCAATACACGTCACTACAAGTCAGTACAAGTCAGTCAGTACAAGTCAGTACAAGTAAGTCAGTACAAGTCAGTCAGTACAAGTCAATACAAGTCAATGCAAGTCAGTACAAGTCAATACAAGTCAGTACAAGTCAGTACAAGTCAATACAAGTCAGTACAAGTAAGTCAGTAGAAGTCAGTACAAGTAAGTCATTACAAGTCAGTAGAAGTAAGTCAGTACAAGTCAGTACAAGTAAGTCAGTACAAGTCAATAAAAGTCAATACAAGTCAGTACAAGTAAGTCAGTACAAGTCAATACAAGTCAGTAAAATCAGTACAAGTCAGTACAAGTAAGTCAGTACAAGTCAGTACAAGTAAGTCAGTACAAGTCAGTACAAGTAAGTCAGTACAAGTCAATACAAGTCAGTACAAGTCAATACAAGTCAGTACAAGTCCAGGCAAAAACCCCTTTTTACACTCTGAGGCCTGTTGGGCATGTGATGCTATCGCCCCTATTATAATTGACCACTCGACACTGGATGGCTGATGGTGCCCATATCTGACCGGCAGCCTTTACCTCTGAGAACAGTTCCTGGTACCCGTTGTGTGCTGGATCCACCTAGAAACACACGTCAAATTAACAACAAAGCAAAATAAACCCAGCTTCAAGGAAAGTTCAAACACATGACCTTCGTGCGGGAGGCAATCGCTTCAACGATCGCAACTCCGCGAGCCCCGCTTCATGAAGTGCTGTTGAGAAAACTGTCCGAGAGGTAAAACTCAATGAGAACCAGGAGAAGACAATGTTGGCATGTCTTCATGATCCCAGTATGTCAGAATCATTCTTTTTTTTTCTTTTTCGATTCTACCATTACCCCTACGCCGTTCAACTTGAAGGAGAAGTTATAGTTAGGGCCCATCACCGGCTCACAATGATAGTAGTCCTGTGAGTGAGTCAGCCGCCAAAGCAGCTGCCCACGGTTTTACCCTCATAGGCTTGTTAATCAGAAGGTGATCGTTGTCCTTACGGGGTAATGATTTAGATAGAATCACTTGGGGATCGGATCGTTTATATTTAACTTCACACACACCCACACATACACACAGGTGCGCGCGCGCACATACCGAGGAAAGACCAGACAGACAGATAATCAGCCTGCAGCTGGCTTAGTATTTGGACTCTTCGCTGGTTGCTGAAGATGAGCACTGATCTATAATGGGAATGTCCGGATTGGGATGTCAGCATGGACGAATGGATAAGAACGCGTGTTATTTA
>OY992878.1:160421371-160743871 GCA_963921405.1 Cepaea hortensis
ATGTTAAACTTCACTAGCCTCTTTGGAGAACAATCACTTTCACGTTAATATCCTATCTGTGGCAGATTCGGTCACAAAATTATTAATCTGAGCCAGAGATGGACCTCCATATAACCTCTCTTTGAGGTTGAGCGGGGTAGGAACCGAAATAAAAACGTGACAATGGTTTAAAAAGAACAATATAGGAGGCCAACATGGCCGATTGGATAAAAGCGCTCGTTCTTAAACAGCAGATGTGCTGATGCCGAGATAGCGGGTTCAACCCCTATACCGGTCAGTTGTACTAAAATGCTGACGTCTCGTCCTTGACATGGGGACGTAAACTACAAGTTTCTCTGAAATCAGAGTGGATTCATATATATATATATATATATATATATATATATATATATATATATATATATATATATATATATATATATATATATATATATATATATATATATATATATATATATATATATATGTGTGTGTGTGTGTGTGTGTGTGTGTGTGTGTGTAATAGTTAATAGTTACAAAGAAGGGATGGAATAACTTACAATGTGTGTACACATATGATGTATGCTGGGGGATGATGCCTGGTCTCGAGGTATGGTGTCCGCCTCGAGTGCTGGAGGTCCCGGTTCAAGCCCCGATGAGGACCGGGATTTATTCTACGTGGACTTCTAGTAATAAAATGTCCTCTGGTCTCTGGTTAGTGAGATCGGACGCCCGTGTGTATTGTTGCGCACGTAAAAAATCCCTTGGCAGTTGGAAATCGAAAAAGAGTAACCATAACGGCGCTGCCCGGGCAAAATTTCGAGTTAAAAATCTACCCAAAGTATTTCAGGATCCTCGACGATGCTACGGAGTTCGTGCACTGAGCTGAGTTTCTCCAGACTCAGGTTTGAGATAGGAGGAGAACGGAGCACTTATGGTTTACACCCGTGTGCCGTGATGTTGATCCATCGACTAAACTAAACTAAACTAATGTATGCTGGGCCAAGGCAAGGGGGAACAATTCAGAATTATAATTGCTTTAGAGAACTAGGCACCAAGATCTGCCGACGCCATTTCCAAAAGCATCTAACCAACTATCTACTCCACTAAATAACTAGTGAACTAACTAATTAATTATTTAACTAACCAACCAACAACTAACTAAGTATATAACTAACTAACCAACCGACTAACCAACTAACTAACTCATTAAGCATCAAACTAGCTAACCAACTAATTAAGTATGTAACTACCCAACGAACTAACCAATCAACTAATTACGTAACTAACTAACTAACTAACCAACCAACTAACTAACTAATTACCTATCTGACTAACAAAATAACCGGCTAGCTAATTAAATAACTAACGAACTAACTAACTAAACTGTCTGTCTGACTATATCTATACGTCTTTTGTCACATAATGAGAAGGGAACATCGTGACGACTGGAAATTCTGTGGCAGAAGAGGCAGTGGCAGAACCGCGAGAAATGATGCATGCTGAACCAGGACGCTAGCAAGGGGGAACAATTCAGAATTATAATTGATATAGAGCACTAAAGACCAAGATCTGTCGAGAGATATGAACGCCTACGCCATTTTCAAAAGCACTTGATGATGATGATTAATCAGTGAAAAGTAGACCCGGTTGAATAGGAAATTTATTGCCGACAGTTGCCGCTGTAAGATTTTTTATTCTTCCCTCCAGTGCGGTACGGTTGATTTAGGTTGGATGTAAGATCCGTAAGTTATAATTTCCTGATATTTTTTGGCTTCTGCGTGGAGGGATGTTTTCGTGCAAACGAGATTTTGTTTCTTCATAACTGATGCTAATTAGTTCTGACAGCAGGATGTTGGCCAGATACGTGCACAAACTGCATGCGTAAGGTGAATTATTTCGTTCACTTGTCTCAACTGTTAAATCAATATGTTTTCCAGCAGTTTAACTCATTAAGTATGTAACCCCATGTAGAAGATGCACAGTCCGCCCCCTCTGTGCGAGAAGTCAATTTACTCTTTGCCGTTATCTTGCCACTTGTATGTGGGTGTTTATATATTTTTCAGAAATAATTTATGACTTACTTTCTAGTATGATTGTATTTATTATAACTGTTCAGACGTAAATAAATTCTTCTTCTTCTTCTTCTTCTTCTTCTTCTTCTTCTTCTTCTTCTTGTCTACTACTACTACTACTGCTGCTGCTGCTGCTGCTGCTACATCGCAATCAACCCCAGCATTTGTGGCTCTTTGTGATTTACTAGTCAGGTTTATGTTCAGTAGTTTACTGTTGCTTTCTGAACTACCGACATTCATACCTTTATTAAAAAACCAACGCAAGACTTCCATATCGCTGCAACTTATATCTAACACTGTATGCGAGATTGCGAATGGCGTTTGCCATTGACGCTGGCACAGTGTAATAATTCCGGCACATTGTGTAGGCTGGCACAGTGTAATAATTCCGGCACATTGTGTAGGCCGGCACAGGGTAATAATTCCGGCACATTGTGTAGGCCGGCACAGTGTAATAATTCCGGCACATTGTGTAGTCCGGCACAGTGTAATAATTCCGGCACATTGTGTAGTCCGGCACAGTGTAATAATTCCGGCACATTGTTTGGGTCGGCACAGTGTAATAATTCCGGCACATTGTGTAGACCGGCACAATGTAATAATTCCGGCACATTGTGTAGGCCAGCACAGTGTAATAATTCCGGCACATTGTGTAGACCGGCACAGTGTAATAATTCCGGCACATTGTGTAGACCGGCACAGTGTAATAATTCCGGCACATTGTGTAGACCGGCACAGTGTAATAATTCCGGCACATTGTGTAGACCGGCACAGTGTAATAATTCCGGCACATTGTGTAGGCCAGCACAGTGTAATAATTCCGGAACATTGTGTAGGCCAGCACAGTGTAATAATTCCGGCACATTGTGTAGACCGGCACAGTGTAATAATTCCGACACATTGTATAGACCGGCACAGTGTAATAATTCCGGCACATTGTGTAGGCCAGCACAGTGTAATAATTCCGGCACATTGTGTAGGCCAGCACAGTGTAATAATTCCGGAACATTGTGTAGGCCAGCACAGTGTAATAATTCCGGCACATTGTTTGGGCCGGCACAGTGTAATAATTCCGGCACATTGTGTAGGCCAGCACAGTGTAATAATTCCGGAACATTGTGTAGGCCAGCACAGTGTAATAATTCCGGCACATTGTGTAGACCGGCACAGTGTAATAATTCCGGCACATTGTGTAGGCCAGCACAGTGTAATAATTCCGGCACATTGTGTAGACCGGCACAGTGTAATAATTCCGGCACATTGTGTAGACCGGCACAGTGTAATAATTCCGGCACATTGTATAGGCCAGCACAGTGTAATAATTCCGGCACATTGTGTAGGCCAGCACAGTGTAATAATTCCGGAACATTGTGTAGGCCGGCACAGTGTGGTAATTCCGGCACAGTGTAATAAGGCCGTCACATTGTGTAGGTCGGCACAGTGTAATAATTCCGGCACATTGTGTAGGCCGGCACAGTGTAATAATTCCGGCACATTGTGTAGGCCGGCACAGTGTAATAATTCCGGCACATTGTGTAGGCCGGCACAGTGTAATAAGGCCGTCACAGGCCTGAATGCTGGGATTAGTTGTTAGCCAGTCTTTTTACTCACTTAGCGAGACGACGAACACGTGCATCAACCTATCGTCCTACTGCGTTTATAACGTTATCAGCGCAGTTCCTACACATCACGCTAAAACGCCCGCTCATTAAATTGTTAGAAAGCAGAAATTATGGTCATCTCCAAGAAATAAGAAATACCACAATGTAACATCCAAGTTAATGGGGAAATTCTTACACAGGTGAATCGGTACAACTATCTGCGAAATTCTGGAGGGAGATGCCTTGCGGAGATTAGAAATAGAATAGCCATGGCAGAAGTAGACTTTTGCCAGATGAACAACACTCACCAATAACATGCTGTTAGTTTCAATGAGAAATGGAATGTTAACATGCTGTATAGAACCTGTTCTGTTGAATGTAAGTGAAACACGGGCAATAAGGAGACAAACAGAGAAACATTTCATGGTAGTGGAGACGTGGTTTCTGGGGGAAAGGCCAAGAATATCAAGGATGGGAAGAAAAATGAACGGGACAGTTCTTATAGACACAAGGAAACCGTTAATTGATTAGAGAAATTAGGAGTAGACAGCCAAGATTTTTTTTTTGGGAGGGGGGGGGGGGGTATAAGTTAGTTGCATATCCTTTACAGGTCGTTACAGTAAACCCCAGCATTGTTTTGGTTGAAAGTTAACGTTCAGTAATTTGACATTGCTTCCTAAACGACCAGCACTCATACCATTGTATGGAAACCAACGCGAGGCGGTCTGCTTCCAAATCACACACAGCTGTGTTTCGAACGCGGTATGCGGGATTACGAATTGCATTCGTTACCACTTCGCTACATAGCAGACGAACAGTATAGGGAGAGACAAAAGGATAAATAACTTTGATCACATGGTATAATTTGGACAAAGACAGATCTGATCCAAGACTCCATACTGGTGTGAGAAAATAATCTTGTCCCTGCTGGAATTTGATCCTTTACCACTTTTATGGCAATCACACGCGTTAACTACTATGCCACCACAGTGTTTTAAGGAGCTCAGACCGTGAGGCTTGAGTTGTCAAAATGTGGATAACCATCTGTTTTTGTGGATTAGCTTCTTGAAGTTTTTGGGTACTGGTCTTCTTATCCGCCTATGGATTCTTAGAATCCACACCTCTGAGTCCATCAGTTTATTTCTGCTCGTGTTATCCATCACCCGTGACTCACGATTATATTGTTTTAGGTGGTTGGTCGGGTTGCCGTATGATGCGGCCGATCCCAGAGCCGCATCGGATGGTCGTGTAAGAGGGTCGATCCCAATGCAGCTCGACATGGTGGATCACAAGCAAACTCAGGGTCTAGTGAGAGCGTATGAGATGATTGGGCCCGTTACCGTATGTCACGGTCGATCCCATTCAGTCATAGAAGGCAGTCGATACTAGAAACGTACAAGATGGTGGATCCCACTTGGCACAGTATCTCACATGAACGGCTGACACAGTATCTTACATGAACAGTTGATACAGTATCCCACATGAACAGTTGATACAGTATCTCACATGAACAGCTGATACAGTATCTCACATGAATGGCTGACACAGTATCTTACATGAACAGTTGATACAGTATCTCACATGAACAGTTGATACAGTATCTCACATGAACAGCTGATACAGTATCCCACATGAACAGCTGACACAGTATCTTACATGAACAGTTGATACAGTATCTCACAAGAACAGTTGATACAGTATCCCACATGAACAGTTGATACAGTATCTCACATGAACGGCTGACACAGTATCTTACATGAACAGTTGATACAGTATCCCACATGAACAGTTGATACAGTATCTCACATGAACAGCTGATACAGTATCCCACATGAACAGCTGACACAGTATCTTACATGAACAGTTTAAACAGTATCTCACAAGAACAGTTGATACAGTATCCCACATGAACAGTTGATACAGTATCTCACATGAACAGTTGATACAGTATCCCACATGAACAGTTGATACAGTATCCCACATGAACAGTTGATACAGTATCCCACATGAACAATTGATACAGTATCCCACATGAACAGTTGATACAGTATCCCACATGAACAGTTGATACAGTATCCCACATGAACAGTTGACACAGTATCCCACATGAACAGTTGATACAGTATCCCACATGAACAGTTGACACAGTATCCCACATGAACAGTTGATACAGTATCCCACATGAACAGTTGATACAGTATCCCACATGAACAGTTGATACAGTATCCCACATGAACAGTTGATACAGTATCCCACATGAACAGTTGATACAGTATCCCACATGAACAGCTGATACAGTATCCCACATGAACAGTTGACACAGTATCCCACATGAACAGTTGATACAGTATCCCACATGAACAGTTGATACAGTATCCCACATGAACAGTTGATACAGTATCCCACATGAACAGCTGATACAGTATCCCACATGAACAGCTGATACAGTATCCCACATGAACAGTTGACACAGTATCCCACATGAACAGTTGATACAGTATCCCACATGAACAGTTGATACAGTATCCCACATGAACAGTTGATACAGTATCCCACATGAACAGTTGATACAGTATCCCACATGAACAGTTGATACAGTATCCCACATGAACAGTTGATACAGTATCCCACATGAACAGCTGATACAGTATCCCACATGAACAGTTGATACAGTATCCCACATGAACAGCTGATACAGTATCCCACATGAACAGTTGATACAGTATCCCACATGAACAGTTGATACAGTATCCCACATGAACAGTTGATACAGTATCCCACATGAACAGTTGATACAGTATCCCACATGAACAGTTGATACAGTATCCCACATGAACAGCTGATACAGTATCCCACATGAACAGCTGATACAGTATCCCACATGAACAGCTGATACAGTATCCCACATGAACAGTTGACACAGTATCCCACATGAACAGTTGATACAGTATCCCACATGAACAGTTAACACAGTATCCCACATGAACAGTTGCATATGTATTTATTCTCGGATCAATTACCCACAGTGCATCGTTAAACAAATCAATGAAAGCTAATATTGTCGCATTCGATATCACCTTGTACAGTGTGGATTCAATCGGTAATCGATTGTATTGATTGGCCTAATGTATTTGAACTCAAAACTTCTGCTAGCAGATCTGAGGATATAATCGATCCCAGACCAAGATGTTGGTTACACAACCGCTTATCAATACTCATTGATACGTGATTTCTTTACTTGAAGCATGTTCGATGAACAATATGCTTCCATTTTGAAGCTTTTATCTTGGTTTAAAATGCCAGGTAGTTTAACGGCAAAAGCACTGATGAATGTTTATTGGCACTCGTGTTACTCGTGTAACGTGATCAAGATAATGAGAAGCACGTAGGTGTTTGAGGGCAACAAGAGAACAGAAAGAGATTTATTCAGAAACAGAGACTGGGAAATGTGGTTGTGAATGGCGCCAGTCTTTGATGAAATAAAAGAATCAACAAACATGAAAAGTGGAAATTGTCTTCTTTAAGAGAACACAATAAACCAACGATGAAATGTGCATTGAAGGTAGAAAGCTTTAACCAGTACCAAAATTTTTTTTTAAAACAACAACAACAAAAATGGACACATCAATGCAGCTACATTGAAAACAACTACAGAATGATGGGAAAATTGGTGCTTGGCTCGAAAATGTGAGTTCTCGTGGCTGTTTCTAGAAAGAAAATGCGTCCCATTCGCGATTCCTTACGTTGTTCTTACCAGCATCATCATCATCATAATCATCATCATCATCATAATATGCCATGCCGATAAGCGTGGGCGGTCATGCTTCGCTATCTCACTCGATCACCAGAGTCGTGGGTCAACTCTGTGTTCTTACTAGTATATATGTTGTCAAAGAGAGCGATGATCTGTAGTATTCGATATACTGGTTGGTTGGCTGGCTGCTTGATTAGTTAGTTGGTCGGTCGGTCGGTTGGTTGATTGGTTGGTTAGTTGGTCGGTCGGTTGGTTGGTTGTTTGATTGGTTGGTTGGGTGATTAGCTGGTTAGTTTGTCGGCTGATTGGTTGGTTGGGTGATTGGTTTTATTTAATATGTTGGTTGGTTGATTGGTTGCATGCTTGATTGTTTTCATGGTCAGTTGATTGGTTGGTTGGTTGGTTGGTTGGTTTGTCGTATGCTTGTTTGCTTTGTTGGTTGATTGGTTGGTTGCTTGGTTGATCGGTTGGTTGGTTGGTCGATTGGTTGGGTGGGTGGTTGGTTGGTTGGTTGGTTGGGTGGATGGTTGGTTGGTTGGTTGGTTGGATGGTTGGTTGGTTGGGTGGGTGGTTGGTTGGTTGGGTTGGTGGGTGGTTGGTTGGTTGGTTGGTTGGTTGGTTGGTTGGAAGATCTCAAGTCCGATAAACTGATGTCCAGGACATGTGAGACATTACACCGGCTTACATGTGTAGAAGTCAGGTTAGTGTAGAGATGTTCCTCCCGGAGCGGTTCTGTCTCCACGGAGACAGTGGTGACGAGTTCTCCTTCTCCACCCCCACACTCAGAAACCAGCAGGGAGTGCCAGGCCGGTGCTGGAACCTCTGTCTCTCACGGCTTCTCCGGCAGCTCTTCTAACTCACCTCATCTATATTGTTATGATTTTGCCCTCGTTAGTTACAGTAAGCATCTATGTTTGGCATTGGTAGCTTAATATCGGACTAAAATATTTCTGAATAGGATTATTCTAGTACTTATGGTCATCTGTATATGCGACAGAAGTAGTTTCCCCCAGTACCTGATTTGCTTTTGTACAAAGTGTGTCGATTTCTCTATCCATTCCCCCATCTGAAGTAAAAATTGACCCTAGATGTTTAAATTCGCGATGTTTATACCAACATACAAATTGACTATACCTGTCAAAAATTCACTGACAGTAACACACAGTTTGTGGTGGACTGGAAATCACACCAACATTAGATTTCTGTAAGGGATATTATCTGATTAAATGTCATAGAATGTTTAATCGTCTTAAGCAACATCCCATATCTGTCGTGGGCCTTTATACAGTAGTTTACCCTTTTAATTTGATATATAACAATACAACATGTCTGCTACCATATTAACAACTTTTAAGTCATAAATGTGAAACACCCTAAACCGATTTTCTGCCATCTATTTTTATTTGGTCCAAACTACTCTTTTTTGTGTGGCATTGAATCTGTTATGACCACATCTTTCCAACTAATGCTGGCATTTTCTAGGTCAGCTTCGCAGGTACGCTCGCGGCTTTTTTCCTTCCTCGCCTTGTCTCGGAGATAGTATCGCTGCCTCTCCTGACCTTTGTCGAGTACAGTTATTGTTACTTTTTAGCCTAGTTGAAGACGCCTATCTGGCTTTCTGTTGACATGGATACTTTGTCTTCCGTTTTATCCTCCATCTGCGCTTCCTTCTAGGAAATACCTTGACCTCTGTCATTCCTAGTGCAGGTGCTTGAGGAAGGTATGTTTGTTGATCTTGTGAGTTAGAGAGGGCTGGGCGAATGTAGTGTAAGTCCACACTTCCATCACCCGGTGGCGGTCCGCACTGGCTTGTCTGACAAATCAGACCAGCGCGCGCGTGTGTGTGTGTGCCTGCGAGTGTGTGGTGCTCGTGTATTATTTACGTGTGGATTAGCTTTCCTTATTACCAGTGTCCCTCGACAACAGGCGATTCCACTCCGACTTCAGAGGTACTTGTAATGTACGTCCGCAAGTGAAGGACGAGAAGTCAACATCTTAGTGCAACTGACCAGTGTAGAAGTTGAACCTGTTGTTTCGGCATCAGCACACCGGATGTTTAAGAGTGAGCTACCTCATCCATTCGGCCACGCTGATCTCCGGGCAGGATAATATGCCTTTGAAGAAACATTTCAGTTTCAATAGCCACAAGCAATATGTTGCACGATTTATTGCCTGGCATATTTCGCCGCATCTCGTCAGGTGCAAACTGCAGAGTTATACATGGTGTATTTTTAATGACTGTGAGGGTTTAGAAAATATTGCCGTTCCAAGTTTTGTATCCACCCTTTGTGGAGTGCATGTAACATACGAGGTAAATACAAAACTTGGAACGGCAATATTTTCAAAAACCCCACAGCATTAAAAACACGCCCTGAATATCGTATGAAGTGAATACGTGAATAATATTTCAGCTGAAACAATTAAAACGCGTAATCACACATACCGTTTGTGACTTATATGTGTTAACTGATTGAGTGTCATGGGATGCTTAATCGTCTTAAGCGATTTTCCTGTTACAATTGCAGTAGAGAGGTGCTAATCGGGCAAATAATAATCTTAGTGTAGATGATCGATGTAGGGGTTTGAATGAGCGTTCTAGTCCATTCGGCCATGCTGACCTCCGCTGAGCTGATTGCGAGGTTCTGTAAATGACGCGCAACAACTATAGTCTGTTTACTTTGTCTGACCCAATGTAAAATTCTATATCTCAGCAACCAACTGAGGGAAAGTGATGAGATTTATCATATAACCTTATCATTATGTCCACCCAACAACAAAAAATTTTGTTCTGGAGATTGTACAGCAGATTTCAAAGTTTGTTTATATGCGGTATATAATTTACGGGTCAGAGATGAAGTGCACATTATTAAATGTATTACGTCTTCACAGGAAACATTGGCGTTGAATAGTTAATTTTCTCGTGGGACATGGGAATGGCCTTATGACAAGAGCCTCACGTAGTGGAACGGGGCATTACTGTAAAACAAGTTTGTTAGCAAGAAATCACTAGTTTTTACCAAAACATCAAAGAAATATCGCCGCTTACCATGATTTAAGTTGCTTTTGGGTCTTTCAAAGACATATTCCTTGAGTGGGGGTAAATATAAGACGGCAGGACAAATTTCATAACGATGCAACAGAGTTTTCAAAATAATTGATCGTGAATGAAGGCATTCATTTCTGGACAGACTATAATTCACATTCTGCACTGGCTTATTTACTTGCTCCTCGCCATCTTCTCACTCCTGTCCACCTTCTACTGGTAAATCTGTCTGCATACGTGTCGTCTACGGGTGTGGGTTTGCATCTCCGTTGAGAATTTAAGTAAACGACCCATTTACACACCTGACGCGCAATGGGTATAAGGTGCTATACCTATATTTTCATAGAAAATAAACAGTGCCAGGTACGTGTAACTGCTGCGGGGAAAAGTGAGAGATAATCAACACAGACACAATGTACATACCTTACAATGAACTCCAATACGGCAATCGTGACTCACAGTGGGGAAAAATCAATGACGATATTTATTTAAACATAAAATAAAAATAATTTACACTACGACACAACGAATCGACGTTTCGATTATAATTATCTACTTCACGAACAACACAATCATATCTAAAGAGAACGTTAAATTAGATTTTTTTTTTTAAATTAAAAGATAAACAGAAAAAAAACATTATGAATGACACGTTGCTCGGCCATTACAATACCTCGTTGCTAGGCCATTACACATACCTCGTTGCTAGGCCATTACACATACCTCGTTGCTAGGCCATTACACATACCTCGTTGCTAGGCCATTACACATACCTCGTTGCTAGGCCATTACACATACCTCGTTGCTAGGCCATTACACATACCTCGTTGCTAGGCCATTACAATACCTCGTTGCTAGGCCATTACAATACCGCGTTGCTAGGCCATTACAATACCTCGTAGCTAGACCATTACAATACCTCGATGCTAGGCCGTTACAATACCTCGATGCTAGGCCATTACACATACCTCGTTGCTAGGCCATTACACATACCTCGTTGCTAGGCCATTACAATACCTCGTTGCTAGGCCATTACACATACCTCGTTGCTAGGCCATTACACATACCTCGTTGCTAGGCCATTACAATACCTCGTTGCTAGGCCATTACACATACCTCGTTGCTAGGCCATTACACATACCTCGTTGCTAGGCCATTACAATACCTCGTTGCTAGGCCATTACAATACCTCGTTGCTAGGCTATTACAATGTCTCGTGCTAGCCTTTACACATACCTCGTTGCTAGGCTGTTACAATACCTCGTTGCTAGCCTTTATACATACCTCGTTGCTAGCCTTTATACATACCTCGTTGCTAGGCTATTACAATACCTCGTTGCTAGGCCATTACACATACCTCGTTGCTAGGCTATTACAATACCTCGTTGCTAGGCCATTACAATACCTCGTTGCTAGGCCTTTACACATACCTCGTTGCTAGGCTATTACAATACCTCGTTGCTAGGCTATTACAATGTCTCGTGCTAGCCTTTACACATACCTCGTTGCTAGGCTGTTACAATACCTCGTTGCTAGCCTTTATACATACCTCGTTGCTAGCCTTTATACATACCTCGTTGCTAGGCTATTACAATACCTCGTTGCTAGGCCATTACACATACCTCGTTGCTAGGCTATTACAATACCTCGTTGCTAGGCCATTACACATACCTCGTTGCTAGGCTATTACAATACCTCGTTGCTAGGCTATTACAATACCTCGTTGCTAGGCCATTACACATACCTCGTTGCTAGGCCATTACACATAGCTCGTTGCTAGGCCATTACACATACCTCGTTGTTAGCGTTGCTAGGCCATTACACATACCTCGTTGCTAGCCTTTACACATACGTCGTTGCTGGGCTATTACAATACCTCGTTGCTAGGCTTTACACATACCTCGTTGCTAGGCTATTACAATACCTCGTTGCTAGGCCATTACACATACCTCGTTGCTAGGCCATTACACATCTTCATTGCTAGGCCATTACACACACCTCGTTGCTCACAATTTAGGTTGTGATAATAAGCACTTCGACTTCTTATTCTAAAGAAGAGGCCGACAGAATAATTGCCCAATGCAGACATGCCATATTGTATTAAGATAGGATCTGTACCACAGCTAACTAAAGATAGAACAGCTGACGTCTGCGCCTGTGGTTTGGCCCCAACCCGGCCACAAGATACCGTCAGCTACAGATGTACCCCCCCCCCCACACACACACACACACACACAGCTAGCCGGCCACAGGGTACCGCCAGCCACAGATGTACCCCCCACACAGCACACAGGTGGCCGGAGGTAGATGGAAGCCTCCAATTTGTAGCCAGGAAAGATTGTTGGTGGAAACGTCTTGAACCTAGGAGACGTCTGGTGCACTGTGAGGAGTTGAGAACAGCAGATGAGAACGGTGGGGTTGGTAGGAGGACGACGACGATGGGGAGACGAAGAAAGAAGATGAAGCTATTGCAATTGCAGTATTACTAGTAGCGGCACAATTAGTAGTAGTAGTAGTAGTAGTAGTAGTAGTAGTAGTAGTAGTAGTAGTAGTAGTAGTAGTAGTAGTAGTAGTAGTAGTAGTAGTAGTAGTAGTAGTGATGGTGATGGTGGTGGTGGTAGCAGCAGCAGTACTAGTAGTAGCAGTAGCTGCAGTAACAGCAGCGTCTGCAATAGTAATAGTATTAGTAGTAGTAGTAGCAACAGCAGTAGTAGTAGTAGTAGTAGTAGTAGTAGTAGTAGTAGTAGTAGTAGTAGTAGTAGTAGTAGTAGTAGTAGTAGTAGTAGTAGTAGTAGTGTGCGGGTCTCCCTGGCCTAGGTGTTAAACGACTTTCTCCGTAATCCCGTTTATCCACGTAGGGTAACTGAACGCGCAAGAATTGGTAGCGGTTCTCGCCGCGTTGGTGACTTACGGGATAAGTGAGCCAGCCGCTCAGAAAGCAATGGCAAACTACTGAGCGTAATCTTGCCAAGAAATCAACAACAGCGGTGAAATGCTGGTGTTGACAGCGATGTCCTGTAAAGGATATGCGAAAAAAAGTAGTAATGTGTTTGCAGAGGGAGATAACGCTGAATGTGTTCACATGGAGAGACAGATGAAGACAATGTTGGATGTGTTGACAAAGGGAGACAATGTTGGATGTGTTGACATAGAGGTCAACAAAGGGAGACGATTTTGGATAGACAGACAGAGGTCAACAAAGGGAGACAATGTTGGATGTGTTGACAGAAGTCAACAAAGGGAGACAATGTTGGATGGATTGACAGAGGTCAACAAAGGGAGACAATGTTGGATGTGTCGACAGAGGTCAACAAAGGGTGACAATATTGGATGGACTGACAGAGAGGTCGACAAAAGGAGACAATGCTGGCTGTGTTGACAGCGTCAACAAAGGGAGACAATGTTGGGTGTGTTGATAGCGTCAACAAAGGGAGACAATGTTAGATGTGTTGACAGAAGTCAACAAAGGGTGACAATGTTGGATGTGTTGATGGCACACAAGACAGTTGGTGGTCAGTGGTCAAACGTATCATGATCACAGAGGGCACATGTCTGAGAAGCAACATGATCAGCACCCTCACCCTGTGTGACACATGAATTATGTGCGTGCGCACACAGGCGCGCGTGTGTGTGTGCATTATGTGCGTAGTCAATCTTGACGTTTGCATACTTATTATATAGTTTACACTGCAGTGTTATATGCTATTCTATTACACGTACAACAGTTATCCAGAAACGTCTGCATATTTTTCTATAGGCGGAAACAAAAGACTCCATGGCAAAGTTCTGTAAAGACATCACGGAGCATTCCTTATTCGAGTGCATCCAGCGACAAGAAGGTAAGAGCATGCGCACATAAATAAGCACTCCAACAATACAACATAGGCAATCATTTACATTCAGATGGTTCGGATTTCTAGCATATTATTGCAGGCTTTATTTTTATATGCCTGCTCAATGGCGAAAGAGTTATGAATGCAATTCGTAATCCCGAATACAGCGTTCGAAACACAGCTGCGGACGATTTGAATGCAGACTGCCTTGCGTTGGTTTCCATACAATGGTATGAGTGCCGACAGTTCAGAAATCAGTGGCAAACTACTGAGCGTAAACTTGCCCAGCCCAGGCATCACAAACAGCCAACACAAGCTGGAGTTGACAGCTAAGTCGTTTAAAGGATATACAACTAACTTTTAAGTTAACTTTGTTTTTATCGTGATTTGTGCGACGCTTTCGGCAGGTTGCATTGTGGAAAGAGACCGAGCCATTCGGGCTAAAACGCGGTGCCATGAAGTGCTTCTTTTTTTCCTATAACCGCTGTTTAAACTACCAGAGTTATTGAGTCGCGAAATTAGCCTTCTGTGGGGAAAATACTAGATGCTGGTCATGTCATGAGCAAGCTGGGGCGTGAGTGCGACACATGGTATCGTCGCTTGCCAAGGTGAGGGGAAGATTGGCCATCTATTCCTTCTTGCTCGCAGCCTTATAAAATATAGTCGCTGTATCCCATCATGTGGAAAGCATAAGCTAAACAGTTGGGCAACAACATGTATTCCAAATTAAAGCTGTGATTATCACCAAGGCAGAGGATCTTCAACAAGTGAATCGGTAAAAGTATCTCAGAACAGTCATAACATCTGATGGGAGATGCCTTGAAGAGATTAGAACAAGAATCGCCATGGCGAAAGTAGCCTTTAGCAAGATGAAAAATATACTGACCAATAAAAAGATGTCAATTGAAACGAGGAAAAGAGTGTTGAGGGGTTACATAGAGCCTGTTCTTTTGTTTAGTTAGTTTAATTTAGTCGACGGATCAACATCACGGCACACTGGTGCAACCCATAAGTGCTCCGTTCTACTCCTACTCAAGCCTGAGTCCGGAGAATCTCAGCTCAGTGCACGAACTCCGTAGCACCGGCGAGGATCCTGAAATACTTTGGGTAGATTTTTAACTCCAAATTTTGCCCGGGCAGCGCTGTTAGGCTACTCTTTTTCTATTTCCAACTGCCAAGGGATTTTTTACGTGCGCAACAATACACACGGGCGTCCGATCTCACTACCCAGAGACCAGGGGACATTTTGTTACTAGAAGTCTACGTGAAAAAATCCCGGCCTCACCGGGGCTTGAACCCGGTGACCTCCAGCACTCGAGGCGGACACCATACCTCAAGACCACTCAGCCTCCCTGTTCGTTTGTATGGATGTGAAACTTGGACAATGAGCAGTCAGGCTGAAAAACATCTGATGGCTGCAGAAATGTGGTTTCTGAGGAGAATGCAAAGAATACCATGGACAGACAGAAAAACCAGTGACCAAGTACTACAGGAGACAAATGAAAATCGTAAATTGATTAGAGAAATTAGACGTAGACTGTCAAAATTTTTGGGATATGTTATGAGAAGAAATGAATTGGAGAACTTGGTGACAACTGGCAAGATCGAAGGGAACAGACCAAGGGGAAGACCGAGAAATAAATACCTGGATACCTGGATTATCGTATGGTCTCAAGTCTGAGGTCTGTTTATGGAGACAATGAGAGTTATCACCCACCAGGAGGTCAGCATGGCCGAAAGGGTAAGAACACTCGCTCTGAAACTTCCAGTGTGCTGATAACGAGGTACCAGATTCAACCCCACTACCCCCCCCCCCTTCTCCCCATCTGTCATTTGGACTAAAATGTTGACTTCTCGTCCTTGACTTTGGGATGTAAATTACAAGTACCTCAGAAGTCGGAGTGGGTTCACCTGATGGCAAGGCACACTGGTAATGGGGAAAGCTAGTGCACACGCAAAAATTTGTCCAGTGTGAACCACGTTCAAATTCAAAGCAAACGAAAGAAAAAGAAAATCTATTACTAATATGATTATTGCCAAGAAGGAAAACAATTCCAGACTATCATCTTCACCAGTGCCCAGAATACTACAGGGTGTATTTTTGATGACTGCAGTGTTTGAAAATATTGCCGGTCCAAGTTTTGTATTTACCTATTATGTTGCATGAACTTTACAGAGTGTGAATTTAAAAAAAAAAATTGGACCGGCAATATTTTCAAACACTGCACAGTCATTAAAAATACATCCTATACGTAATCAAAGAAATTATTGAAAACAACTGTTATGGGCAAAGATGTGGGAGTTTTGCACAGCTTCATCAGAGCGGAGGCCATGTTCCGTGATAGTTTTGCTAGTGAGACTGTTGCCTGCCCTGGATGCCCCTTTTGGGAGTACAGAGAGTTCTTGGTCACTGTGAACCGGGATCACGCCTTATCAGTGTCTGATAAGTTGTATTTGTATCTGGTAAGTTGGCTTTATGTGTCTCATAAGTTGTCTTTGTGTCTCGTAAATTGTCTTTGTGTCTCGTAAATTGTCTTTGTGCCTCACTATGTGTCTTTGTCTCATAAGTTTTCTCTGTGTCTTATTAGTTATCTTTATATCTTATGATTTGTCTTTGTGTCTCATTTTTTTGTCTTATAAGTTGTCTTTGTGTATCATTACTTATCTTTGTGTCTCATAAGTTGTCTTTGCGCCTCAGTACGTGTCTTTATGTCTTATAAGTTATCTTTGAGTCTCATTACTTGTCTTTGCACACCTTGGTTGTCATCGAGTCTCGTTACTTGTCTTTACATATTACTTGTCTTTCTGCCTCATTACTGGTCTTTGTGTCTCATTATTTGTCTTTATATCTCATTAGTTGTCTTGTATCCCTTTATACTATATATATAGCCTCTTGTAAAACATTAAGATTACTTACTTAACTATACGTGGTATTTTCAACACTTTTCCCCCCACACATATCACATACTTCTGCTGAAATGAGAAACAACAAATTGCTGTATTGTATTTCAGCCGGCAGTCAGTGCTGCAACAAAACGGCCACCTCTTGTGGCATCGTGTGTCGGGGCGTCTACATCGCCGGGGGCGGCAGCACTCGCGCCACACGGATCGTGTTGTCCCAGCACTGCAGCCCCACAGACAAGCACGTGGAGCACTGTGTACACAAACAATGGCACCCACAGGAAGGCAACTCTCTCCGTTGTAAGTTTAATTTTAGTGTCAAGTTGTGAATGTAAAATTCAAATCATTAATTTGAAACAAAAACAAAGATAGCAACAACACTGACACAGATGCCTTATGACAGGCATGGACTGTCAGAATAGGAAGAATAATAAGTAGAGTATATTGTATTGATTGTTAACACTGTCATGTAGTGAGAAGGCCCAAATTTAAGTGTATGTCCTCTATCTATTCCTAGCACTCCCAAGTTGTGAGAAAGCTCAGGCTTAACTTTATATTATGTATCTAATCCTTGTGCTGCCATGTTTTGAAAATACCCAGGGTTAACTGTATGCCCTCTAGCTAATCCTACCACTTCCCATGTTGTGAGAAAGCTCAGACTTAACCTTCCCATTGTGTATCTAATCCCTGCATTCCCATTTTGTAAGGAGGCCCAAACTCAACTGCATATACTTTATCTTCTATCTAATCCTAGCAGTGTCATGTTGTGAGAAAGCTCAGAGCTAACCTTGTATTGTATATCTAATCCTAGCAGTGCCATGTTGTGAGAAAGCTCAGCGCTAACCTTGTATTATCTAATCCTAGCAGTGTCATGTTGTGAGAAAGCTCAGAGCTAACCTTGTATTGTATATCTAATCCTAGCAGTGCCATGTTGTGAGAAAGCTCAGAGCTAACCTTGTATTGTATATCTAATCCTAGCAGTGCCATGTTGTGAGAAAGCTCAGAGCTAACCTTGTATTGTATATCTAATCCTAGCAGTGCCATGTTGTGAGAAAGCTCAGAGCTAACCTTGTATTGTATATCTAATCCTAGCAGCGTCATGTTGTGAGAAAGCTCAGAGCTAACCTTGTATTGTATATCTAATCCTAGCAGTGTCATGTTGTGAGAAAGCTCGGAGCTAACCTTGTATTATCTAATCCTAGCAGTGTCATGTTGTGAGAAAGCTCAGAGCTAACCTTGTATTGTATATCTAATCCTAGCAGTGTCATGTTGTGAGAAAGCTCAGAGCTAACCTTGTATTGTATATCTAATCCTAGCAGTGTCATGTTGTGAGAAAGCTCAGAGCTAACCTTGTATTGTATATCTAATCCTAGCAGTGCCATGTTGTGAGAAAGCTCAGAGCTAACCTTGTATTGTATATCTAATCCTAGCAGTGTCATGTTGTGAGAAAGCTCAGAGCTAACCTTGTATTGTATATCTAATCCTAGCAGTGCCATGTTGTGAGAAAGCTCAGAGCTAACCTTGTATTGTATATCTAATCCTAGCAGTGCCATGTTGTGAGAAAGCTCAGACCTAACCTTGTATTGTATATCTAATCCTAGCAGTGTCATGTTGTGAGAAAGCTCAGAGCTAACCTTGTATTGTATATCTAATCCTAGCAGTGTCATGTTGTGAGAAAGCTCAGAGCTAACCTTGTATTGTATATCTAATCCTAGCAGTGTCATGTTGTGAGAAAGCTCAGAGCTAACCTTGTATTGTATATCTAATCCTAGCAGTGCCATGTTGTGAGAAAGCTCAGAGCTAACCTTGTATTGTATATCTAATCCTAGCAGTGTCATGTTGTGAGAAAGCTCAGAGCTAACCTTGTATTGTATATCTAATCCTAGCAGTGCCATGTTGTGAGAAAGCTCAGAGCTAACCTTGTATTGTATAT
Organism: Cepaea hortensis; assembly: GCA_963921405.1. Taxonomy (NCBI): domain Eukaryota; kingdom Metazoa; phylum Mollusca; class Gastropoda; order Stylommatophora; family Helicidae; genus Cepaea; species Cepaea hortensis. The sequence goes on from OY992878.1 coordinate 160,440,491, forward strand.
CTAATCCTAGCAGTGCCATGTTGTGAGAAAGCTCAGAGCTAACCTTGTATTGTATATCTAATCCTAGCAGTGTCATGTTGTGTGAAAGCTCAGACCTAACCTTGTATTGTATATCTAATCCTAGCAGTGTCATGTTGTGTGAAAGCTCAGACCTAACCTTGTATTGTAAATCTAATCCTAGCAGTGTCATGTTGTGTGAAAGCTCAGACCTAACCTTGTATTGTATATCTAATCCTAGCAGTGTCATGTTGTGTGAAAGCTCAGAGCTAACCTTGTATTGTATATCTAATCCTAGCAGTGCCATGTTGTGAGAAAGCTCAGAGCTAACCTTGTATTGTATATCTAATCCTAGCAGTGTCATGTTGTGTGAAAGCTCAGACCTAACCTTGTAATTGTGTATCTAATCCTAGCAGTGCCATGTTGTGAGAAGACTCAGATCTAATCTTGTAATTGTGTATCTAATCCTTCCATTCCCATGTTGTGAGAAGACCCAAACTTAACTGTATATGCTCTAATTAATCCTAGCACTGCCATGTTGTGAGAAGGCCCAGAATCCTCACTGCCGTGCTACTTGCCGGAATGTTCTACAGACGGTCATGTCAGAGGATGACCGGGTTGATGAACTGATCAGTGCTTGTTCTCAGCCACAGCCTACGGTAAGTCTCATGTTAACATTTTCTCTGTTTTATCCCACAATAAGTCTCATGTTAACATTTCCTCTATTTTAGCCCACAGTAGGTCACATGTTAACATTTTCTCTATTTTATCCCACAGTAAGTCTCATGTTAATATTTTCTCTATTTTAGCTCACAGTAAGTATCATATTAACATTTTCTCTAGTTTAGCCCACAGTAGGTCTCATGTTAACATTTTCTCTATTTTAGCCCACAGTAAGTCTCATGTTAATATTTCCTCTATTTTAGCCCACAGTAAGTCTCATGTTAACATTTTCTTTATTTTAGCCCACAGTAAGTCTCATGTTAAAATTTTCTCTATTTTAGCCCACAGTAAGTCTCATGTTAACATTTCTTCTATTTTAGCCCACAGTAGGTCACATGTTAACATTTTCTCTATTTTATCCCACAGTAAGTCTCATGTTAATATTTTCTCTATTTTAGCTCACAGTAAGTATCATATTAACATTTTCTCTAGTTTAGCCCACAGTAGGTCTCATGTTAACATTTTCTCTATTTTAGCCCACAGTAAGTCTCATGTTAATATTTCCTCTATTTTAGCCCACAGTAAGTCTCATGTTAACATTTTCTTTATTTTAGCCCACAGTAAGTCTCATGTTAAAATTTTCTCTATTTTAGCCCACAGTAAGTCTCATGTTAACATTTTCTCTATTTTAGCCCACAGTAATTCCCATGTTAACATTTTCTCTATTTTAGCTCATAGTAAGTCTAGTGTCAACATTTTCTATATTGTATACCACAGTAAGTCTAGTGTTAACATGTTATCACTTAGTAGGGGTGGCTGAACGAGTGTGAGATTACTAGGAAATCACTAAAACATGTGAATGTGCTGTGTACCATTATAAAGACACATTAATCATTGACATTTCCCCCACCCTACCCCCTTTTTTGCATACATGTGGGCAGGGAGTGTGTGGTGCATGAGAAATTGGCGGGAAATAGGTGCAGGTGTGTATGAAGTGGCATCATGGACAGACGTCATTCCCAAAGAAGCATCGAGTTTATCTATGCCACAAATGTTGGGCATTTGCAATGCTGATGAAGATGATTTTGTTCGTTTATTGATTACTGTGTTGGGTGTATTTCTGTGACCCCGAGACTAAGCACCAAAACAAACAATGAAAACATTCTTCTTCACCAGCAATAAAGAAGGCAAAGATGGTATCCTCTGCAGGAATAGTCATGCGTGTCATCTTGTGGGTGTGCCAAAGGGTATTACTCACCGACTACTTTACTCTTGGCCGTACTCAAACTCCACGTTCAATGAACTTTGGTTAAAACTGTGGCTATACTATCAACTCCAAGTCCAATCAACTTTAGTAAAATCCTAGGTTATACTATCAACTCCACGTCCAATCAACTGTGGTTTAAAAAAAATAAAAATCTTGGCTATACTATCAACTCCAAGTTGAATCAAATTTGGTAAAAACCTTGGCTACTTGGCTATACTATATCAATTCCACGTATTACCAAAACATTCTCTAGAACAGTGGTTCTCAACCGGTGGGGAATTCCCCCTCAGGGGGGAATTTCGGGGTTTCCAGGGGGGAATGAAGATTATTTCAAGATCACGTTAATACAAGAACCGATTACTTGATCTTTTGTTTCCCTTCATACTTTACGGTTCTGTACATCTCACCCTTCTAAAATTCATTTGATAAAGTAAGTAGACCCATAAATCACGTTTTACGTGGATGTCTAGACTTGTTTTAGTATGTGCTTCCATTATTGCGTATACTGTGTAGGGGCGGAAGGGGGGAATTTTTAGGTAGGAAATACGAAAGGGGGGAATGACGTTCTGAAAATATGGTGAAGGGGGGCACGGGCCAAATTTTTAGGTAGGAAATACGAAAGGGGGGGGGGGGATGGCGTTCTGAAAATATGGTGAAGGGGGGCACAGGCCAAAAAAAGGTTGAGAACCACTGCTCTAGAAGTTATGAGAAGCAATCAAACACAAAACATGATGGGTGCTATCCACAGACGCTAGTCTGCTTCAAGTCAAGGCACCGCCTCGTCCAGCTTGTGGCATCTGGCATCACCGACATTGCCCAGCAGTGCAGCTATGAGATAATGGCTTCTCCATTATACTCGCCGGACTCGACTAGTGACTTCTTCCTGCTTACAAACATGAGGAATCCGCTTCATAGACTTTGTGTACTTTTCAACCATGATTTGTAACTGAACTGGATTTGTGATTCTATTCGAAGACGGGAGAGTTCTACAATCAGGGTATCTTGTTGATGAGGAACAGATGGCATTGTTCTACAAACAGGGCATCCGACTGGTGAAGAGATGAGAGAAGTGCATCAGCTTGAGCGGTTAATACATAGAGAAGGATTAAAATTCTGACCGATGTCCAGGTACATACCTTGACTCCTTCATACTAACATGGGACACTTTTCCACCATCCCTGTTGGCATTTATGTGGTATTTCATGTCACATGGCATTCATATGGTAATTAATTTGGTTTAGTATGTGCAAAGTAGACAGTCAAATTTATTTGGATACATAATAAGAAGAAATAAATTAGGAAACTTGGTGACAACTGGTGAAATTGAGGGGACAAAAACAAGAAGGAAGCAGAGCAGTAAATATCTGGATGACTTGGCCACATGGTATGGTTGCGACAAGAACGCAGAGCTGATCCACGACTCTGGTGATCGTGTGAGACAGGGAAACATGACCGCCTACACTTGTGGACATGGCACATGATGACGATGAGTATTTCAGTGTGACATGTTATTTCAGTGTGACATGTTGTTTCATGTGACATGTCACTAACATTACATTTGTTTCTGAAGGACCCTCTGTGGCAATGTTTTCTCAACAATCCCAACACAAAAAGGAATGAGAGTACGCCCATGTCACGTATTGATAATGCCAAGCTGCAGTGCTGTGGGAAGGCATCATCTAGCAGGTGTAGAGAGCTCTGTACTCAGGTCAGTACACTTTTGCTTTCATCTGCAGTTGTTTCATTTCATTTTAGTTTCTATTCTGTAATGTTAAAAAGTGTCGTTTTGAGGTTAAAGACATCCAGTCACGGTGAAATGTAACCACACAAGGTTAAATGTCTCCAGTCAAGGTGGAATATAACTGCACTAGGTTAAAGGTCTCCAGTCAAGGTGGAATATAACCATACATGGTTAAATGTCTCAAGCCAATGAGAAATGTAATCACACAAGGTTAAAGGTCTCAGATCAGGGAGAAATGTAACCACACAAGGTTAAAGGTTTCAGATCAGGGAGAAATGTAACCACACAAGGTTAAAAGTCTCACATCAGGGAGAAATGTAACCACACAAGGCTAAAGGTCTCAGATCAGGGAAAAATGTAACCACACAAGGCTAAAGGTCTCAGATCAGGGAGAAATGTAACCACACAAGGCTAAAGGTCTCAGATCAGGGAAAAATGTAACCACACAAGGTTAAAGGTCTCAGATCAATGAGAAATGTAACCACACAAGGTTAAAGGTCTCAGATCAGGGAGAAATGTAACCACACAAGGTTAAATGTCTCAGATCAGTTGAACGAGGGGACTGAGCACGTATGGCAATGTCCTGAGTGCAGTGATGTCGGTTCTTAACTCAACTCAACTCAACTCAAGATCAGGGAGAAATGTAACCACACAAGGCTAAAGGTCTCAGATCAGGGAGAAATGTAACCACACAAGGCTAAAGGTCTCAGATCAGGGAGAAATGTAACAACACAAGGCTAAAGGTCTCAGATCAGGGAGAAATGTAACAACACAAGGCTAAAGGTCTCAGATCAGGGAGAAATGTAACCACGCAAGGCTAAAGGTCTCAGATCAGGGAGAAATGTAACCACGCAAGGCTAAAGGTCTCAGATCAGGGAGACATGTAACCACACAAGGCTAAAGGTCTCAGATCAGGGAGAAATGTAACCACACAAGGCTAAAGGTCTCAGATCAGGGACAAATGTAACCACACAAGGCTAAAGGTCTCAGATCAGGGAGAAATGTAACCACACAAGGCTAAAGGTCTCAGATCAGGGAGAAATGTAACCACACAAGGCTAAAGGTCTCAGATCAGGGAGAAATGTAACCACACAAGGCTAAAGGTCTCAGATCAGGGACAAATGTAACCACACAAGGCTAAAGGTCTCAGATCAGGGAGAAATGTAACCACACAAGGCTAAAGGTCTCAGATCAGGGAGAAATGTAACCAGACGGAGTTTGAGCTGCTAGTTGAATATAAAATTATGGCTCTGGCACCATATGCCCAACGCTCCTCGAGGCATGTACAAGGGTCTTTGCCTGGTTTACTTGTGTCCAATGTTCAGATTGGGTCATTCTACTGTTTAGTGATGTTTTTATTTATTATATCTCAGATGCTCTTGTTCATAACTTAATGTTAATGTTAGCTACAGCCTAATGGCAAACACCACTACGAGTGTGAAGTGTTAGGTAGTCACATATTCTAGGCTGCAGCATACTGAGGTGGGATGGCCAATTTCCTTCTCTCACCACCTGTTCTTCCCAGAAAATTATGAAAGCTCTCTAGAACAAATGTCACCACGTTAAGTTGTACCAGCCAGAACAGATGTCACAAGGTTGAGTTGTACACAAGCCAGAACAGATGTCACAAGGTTGAGTTGTACACAAGCCAGAACAGATGTCACAAGGTTGAGTTGTACCAGCCAGAACAGATGTCACAAGGTTGAGTTGTACACAAGCGAGAACAGATGTCACAAGGTTGATTTGTACCTACACAGATCAGTTGGGACTAGAATGTTGACTTCTCATCCTTGACTTGGGGACATAAATTACAAGCACCTCTGAAGTTGGAGCGAGTCTACCTGATGGCGAGGGGCACTGGTAATGGCGAAAGATAACCCACACGCATAAATCAGTCCAGTGCACTCGAAATAGTAGCATGTGCATGGACTACGCTTGAGTTTTTAAAAAAAGCGATCTAACGTCAACAACAACACAATTTATCTGTACCAAATATAGTCATGTAAATCCATCCTGAAAAAAAAACACTTGACACCCATGTTTAGTACACTTTTCTTTGGGTGTTATTTCAGACATACAAAGGTGGCTGGTCCTACCATGCAGAGTTTGAGAGCACCTGTTCTTACATGCAGCCAGTATCTACTGTGGAATCAAATTTGCATAATTGTTTGACTGATGGTAAGTTGGCTAGATTTCATGCTTCAGAAACCAACTACATTTTAAATGAAAACTCTGGTTACTGAGTGTGCCACAAGATTGAGAAAAGAACTGGCTAACGTGATTTGAACATGCTATTAGAAGAGACAAATGTGAATGTAATGTAACAACTGGTGAATTCATAAAACAATGAAATATAAACGAACAGTTGATTTCCCTAGCCACAAACCATATAAAAATTTTTTCTCTCTGGAGAAGAAAATGAAGCCTCCTAGTACACTGCAAGTCACATCATGTACCTCTCACATCAGGTCAAAAATACCACAAGCCACTTCAGATGGCACATACAAGCAGTGTTATTTTGGCCACGGGTTGTGTAGTAATGACACCATTTGCAACCATAAACATAAACTGTCATTCTCAGTCAATATTGTGTTTATATTGAACTTGGGTAACATTTTGTTTTCATCATCATTACCAACTGACGTAGCCATTTATGCATCTCCATGCATCTCGGTCATTGCTGTTGTGGATAAATTCTATTAGCAACATCATTTATGCCACCGCCCAGTCCATCCTAAATAACTTCTCTCAGTTTAACCCCGCTTTTTCTACCGTAGGGGGCTGCATGGTCTCGAGGTATGGTGTCCGCCTCGAGTGCTGGAGGTCCCGGGTTCATGCCCCGGTGAGGACCGGGATTTTTTCACGTGGACTTCTAGTAAAAATTTCCCCTGGTCTCTGGGTAGTGAGATCGGACACCCGTGTGTATTGTTGCGCACATAAATAAAATCCCTTGGCAGTTGGAAATTGAAAAAAGTAGCCTAACGGTGCTGCCCGGGCAAAATTTTTGTGTTAAAAATCTACCCAAAAGTATTTCAGGATCCTCGCCGGTGCTACGGAGTTCGTGCACTGAGCTGAGTTTCTCCAGACTCAGGTTTGAGTTAGGAGGAGAACGGAGCACTTATGGGTTGCACCCGTGTGCCATGATGTTGATCCGTCAACTAAACTAAACTAAACTAAACTAGGTGATTTTGTGTTAGCGTTCAGAAAACGCTGAGTGCTGATTATTTGCCGACATTTAGTATGAAGAATAATTAAATAATAATTTTGCTTTCCCTCTAAAATATTACAAACACGTTAATAGATTCAGTGCCAAACAAAAAGTAAATTGGTACCAAGCAAAAATGGATGGCGGAAAATGGGAAGTAGGGGTGTGTCACAGTTATGATTTAAAAGTTGTAAATATGGTAGCAGACATGTTGTATTATATATCAAATTAAAGGGGGTTGCATGAGGAAAACTACTGTATATAAGTTCATGGCAGATACGGGAAGTCGCTTGAGAATATTAATCATCCCATGTCGCTTAATCAGTTGTAACAGGTGCCCGTGGAGAAGTCAAGACCATGGCATAATCAGACATTTCTGAACATTACCCGGTGTACATTTTCAAAGGCTAGGTCAATTTCACAGCTGTGCTGATTTTAAAAGAATATCCTGTCACTGCGAGGAATTGAACCATGACCTCCGCCTTGTTAGGCACAAGCCGCTATGACACGGCAGAAAAGAATGACTGACATGAATCACCATTGTGGAGCTCATACAGAGAATTATACTCTTTTTTTTTTTAATCGGGAGGTGAGGAAACTATCCATGTGGGTGATTTAAATCGGGAGGTGAGGAAACTATCTGTGTGGGTGGTTAAGCGCAGGCTGATAAATGAGTTAATATTACTAGACAGTTCACATCTGGAAACTATTTCAAACAGATATAGAGACCAAGGAATACACGTGGAGGAGAAAAATGGAGCCAAATGAGTAATGTAAGAAAGATCTGGCAGGAAGTAGAAGAAACAACAAACAGATAGGAGATTTAGGGACTAGATAGTCGAGGATGTTGTGCTCGCTCGGTTTGAACTCAAGCGTAGTCCACACATGTGCTGCTGCTTCTAGTGCATTGAGTTTTACGTATGGATTAGCTTTCTATATTGCCAGTGTCCCTCGCCATCAGGCGAACCCACTCCGACTTCATAGGTACTTATAATTTATGTCCCGAAGTCAAGGAAGATAATTCAACATTTTAGTCCAATTCAACTGTTTAGGGGTTGAGCCAGCTGTCTCTGTATCAGCTCACCAGAAGTTTAAGAACGAGCGCTCTTGTCCATTCGGCCACGCTTATCTCCAGAGTTGAGGGTGTAGTTTTGTTCAATTCAATACTGATGGTCATCACTGCACTCCATACTTGTTCATAGGTGATCCATCTCCCTCCAAAATCTACTAGCCAACAATGACCAACTGAGGACCTATTATCCATTGAAAGCTAAAAGACTGAAGAAGAAATGTGGTTTCTTTCTGTAAATTCAATTAATAGTCTGTCGTGTACAGGACGTTGCCCACATGATATTCTTTCAACATTACTCTGTCATAAGCCACAAGTCCTGCCTCTTGCTTTCATGTATAAATAATATATCACGTCTTGAATCCATCTAAGTTGTGGTCTTCCTCGTCATTGCCTCCATCGTACACTGCCCCCCATAATGATCTTTTCTAGACATTCAACATTTTTTGTGCTTACATTAAATTAATGTTTGCATATCCTTTACAGGACATCGCTGTCAACATCAGCATCTTTCGGCTGATTGTTGATTTCTTGGCAAGATTACGCTCAGTAGTTTGCCATTGCTTTCTGAGCGGCCGGCTCACATACCCCATAAGTTACCATGCGATTCGAACCACTGCTGATTCTCATCGTCGTCAAGTTACTTATGAGAGTATACGAGATTACAGAGAAAAGTTGCTAACCTCTAAGCCAGGAAGCCGGCTGTGCTTACATAATGAACTATAATATAAAGACACAAATAAAGAGATTGCGTGATTTATTGCCAGCTTGCCTCTCACAGGGTGTATAGGCAGAATTCACACAATATAAGCTAAAGCAATAAGATAAATCCTTTAAGCTGAAATATATGACACACATATTCACACTGGAGTAAGCACCCAACTTGAGACACATTGTTTTTGTGCATACCTAAGCACTTGTATTATCATTTTCTTTCTTCTGTCCCATTTCACATCTTGAATCCATCTACGTTTTGGTCACCCTCTTCGTCGCCTCCCTAACACTTCCCTCTACGGTTATCTTTTCCAGACATGTTGTATTTACATAGCAAATTAAACACTCAACTTGAGACAAGTTGATTTTGTGCATACCTTACCATTGTTATCGGCATTTTGTTCTCTCTGTGCCAGTCGACCAAGCATGCAAGCTCGGCTGTTCAGGTTTATCATTCTGCACCAACTTCAACAACCGCCCCACAGAGCTCTTTCGCAGCTGTACTGTTGAAGCTGACCAAGCTGCTCAGACGGTTTTCAACTCCTGGAAGAATGGGGTCATACACCTGCCTCAGATGACCATTCCTGTTAAAGGTCAGGAGTTTTTGTATGGTGTTGGGAGTTGTTGTATGGGGTTGGGGGTTGTTGTATGGAGTTGGGGGTTGTTGTGTGGGGTTGGGGGTTGTTGTATGGGGTTGGGGGTTGTTGTATGTGGTTGGGGGTTGTTGTATGGAGTTGGGGGTTGTTGTATGGAGTTGGGAGTTATTGTATGATGTCAGGAGTTATTCTATGATGTCAACAGAAGTTACTGTATGGAGTCAGGAGTTATTGTATGACGTCAGAAGTTATTGTGTAAAGTCAGGAGTTATTGTATGGAGTCAGGAGTTAATTTGTAAAGTCAGGAGTTATTGTATAGAGTCAGGAGTTTCATAGCTTTAAAGAAAGATGAAAAGCATACACATTCTTCATTCTGCCTGTTTGTGTGCCTGTTATTCATTCTGCCGGCCTATCTCTCCATCCATCCACATGCCTGTCTATTCATTCATTCATCAGTCCATCTCTCTATACATCCATAAAAACATCCACACATCAATTTAGAACACCTGAGAAGTTTAACCCAGTCAACAAATGCCCGCAGAAGTCAGATGTGTCCGGCTAATGGTGCAAGAACACAGCTCTGCTGTAAATAGGCACAATGCAATCACGCCGGAAAAAACTCTACTGATGAACACAGAAGAAGAAGAAGAAGAAGGAGGAGGAGGAGGAGGAAAAAAAAGTTTGTCTTTATCGTCTGACCAAAATCTTCTAAAGTATACCTATTATGTCTTCAGAACAAGAATATCAAGACAATGCTGACGTAATTTCTGCATGCAAAAGAAATATAAACAACAATTTTACCTGACTGTTATTTTTTTCCTGACATAATTTCTGTACACAAAAGAAATATTTAAAAACTCATTTACCTGAACATTATGTTCTTTCTTGCATTAAATACAGAAAACATGGTGAATTATCTAGAATGAGAAAGTCCGATAGAGAAAATAGACTAGGCTAATTTCATCTCCAGAACTGTAATTCAATATTGTTGTCTTCATAAAGGGAACTTTAGAGGAGATCTGCTAGAGTGACAATAAAAATAAGAAATATGATTTGGAAGATCAATATATGGAACAATACACAACCAACATAAGTCTTTATCATCAAACAAGAAAGCAAAACTATCATAACGGGTAATGAAGAAAAGGAAGAATTTCTTATAATTGCATGTCAATTACTGTAATATTCCCAAAGTCTGCATCAATAGCTGGACAATGGCAAGTGACCTAAACATGCATGTTTCTGTTCACCTTCAGACATCAGCCAGTGTAAGCCCGCCATGTGGAAGGCCATTGCCTGTGCCTTGGAAATCAAGCCTTGCGGCACCCAGCAGAGCCTCATGACCTTGTGCAAGTAGGTGTAGCTTCCTTGTTGAACTAGATTTTAACAGGTTCAGTGCCAGACAAAATGTAGATCTGGACCTCACAAAAATTGATGGTGGAAAACGTGAAGTAGGGGTTTTCACAGCTATGACTTAAAAGTTAATATGGTAGTAGACATGTTGTAATGTGTGTCAAATAAAAGGGGATTACCAAAGAAAACTACCCTAGAAATGCCCATGGCTGATACAAGAAGTCGTCTAAGACGATTAATCATTCCATGCCAGTTAACTCTGTTTGCCCACCAGCCTCTGCTTTTTTTTTTTTTTTTTTTATGTTGCATATCCCTTACAGGTTGTTGTGTTCGTAAGCCTTTCATGTTCGTAAGCTTTTCTTAACTCCTTTGGTTCCAAGTCTTGGGTCATTTGTGATCGGATCTTCCCCTTGTGTCCCAAACATCACATCATGTGTCTTGTTATTGTTTAACTTTGGTCCCCCGGGATGGTTAACCCGGTCAACAAATGTCCGCAGAAGTTGGATGTGTCGGCCTAGCGGCGCAAGAACGCAGCTTTGCTGTAAACAGGCACTACGCAATCACATCCGAAAAAAAAACTCTGGATGAACGAAGAAGTTTAACTTTGGTCAGAGCATACTAATAAAATTTTGATACCCCTGTGACAGCCTCCATTCTCTGGATAAGAGCACTCGCTTTTAAACTTCCGATTTGTTGATGCCGAGGTTGCGGTTTCATCCTCTACACCGGTCATTTGGACTAAAATGTTGACTTTTTGTCCTTGATTTGGGGACATAAATTACAAGTACCTCAAAAGAGCTGGTTCATCTGAGGGCAATGGACACTGGTAATAGGGGAAAGCTAATCCACACGCAAACATCAGACTAGTGCACTCCCCAGTAGAGGCAACTATTAGAGGTAGAAGTAGTAGATGTGTGTGGACCACGCTTGAGTTCAAAGCAAACAAACGCCAACAAATTAATCAAGAACTTGTCTCTATACAATTAGAGTATGCATACGATGAGTTTCAGAGAAATATGCCAGTCAATAAACTGTGTAACCCATTGTTGTGTCTTTATTATTCACATTTACAACAGGAAAACATTTCTTTGAAAATGTCTATTCATCTCAAAGAGCCAGTTTGAGTTAGTTTATATGCTGTGTATGAGACACGCATTTGAGGAAGATGGTTAAATAGGTGCCAACGTAAAATACGTCTATTAAATTTCAGAGAAGAGAGGGAGAGAAGAGAGAGAAGTGAAGGAGGGATGAGATATAGCTATGTATCAGTTATCTGCTTCGTAACTGGACATTACTGAAACACATATAGATACCAAACTTCGACTGTGACCAGCCTGTTAAAGTTTGACACACCGGTTGAAGTCATTGGACTTTGAAAAACCTTTTCAATTTATTGGACTTTGACCAGCCTGCTGAAGTTATTGGACTTTGACCAGCCCATTGAAGTCATTGGAATTTGACCAGCCTGTTGTAGTCATTGGAATTTGACCAGCCTGTTGTAGTCATTGGAATTTGACCAGCCTGTTGTAGTCATTGAACTTTGACCAGCCTGTTGTAGTCATTGGACTTTGACCAGCCTGTTGAAGTTATTAAAATTTGATCAGCCTGTTGTAGTCATTGGACTTTGACCAGCCTGTTGAAGTTATTGGAATTTGATCAGCCTGTTGTAGTCATTGGACTATGAAAAACCTTTTCAATATATTGGACTTTGACCAGCCTGTTGAAGTTATTGGAATTTGATCAGCCTGTTGTAGTCATTGGACTTTGACCAGCCTGTTGAAGTTATTGGAATTTGATCAGCCTGTTGTAGTCATTGAACTTTGACCAGCCTGTTGTAGTCATTGGACTTTGACCAGCCTGTTGAAGTTATTAAAATTTGATCAGCCTGTTGTAGTCATTGGACTTTGACCAGCCTGTTGAAGTTATTGGAATTTGATCAGCCTGTTGTAGTCATTGGACTTTGAAAAACCTTTTCAATATATTGGACTTTGACCAGCCTGTTGAAGTTATTGGAATTTGATCAGCCTGTTGTAGTCATTGGAATTTGACCAGCCTGTTGAAGTTATTGGAATTTGACCAGCCTGTTGAAGTTATTGGACTTTGACCAGCCTGTTTAAGTCATTGGACTCTGACCGGACTGTAACAAACTGGCCAAGGTATGTGCCTCACACTCAGAAAGTCATGGATTCATTGTTGAACTTCGTTATTCCGTTCATGGATGCTATTATTTTGGAAACTCCTGGAGGTCATTGATGGAGCTACAGTGTTCATGTTCCATGTGATACTTTCTGCAGGCCACTGTGTGGAAATAGACCATGCCATATAGGATAAAACACGGTGCAATGAAGCCAACCTTCATGCTATCAAACATTCAAGTTACCAAGTCCACACCAGCTGTTGCTGGAAGGGCACCTACAGCAGGTTTGAGAATATAAGATCAGGCATGAAAAAAAACGAAATTCATGATTTCATACATAAAATTATGAAATTTGCAATTTTTGTTACTGTTTTGTATGTTAATGTAAATTTTTTTTTTTTTTTTTGGTTGGGGGGAGGGGGGGGTGTGTTGAGAGGGGGCCTTTTCGTCTAACATAAGGCCCTTTCTGCGTTATGTAGTTCTATACCCTCCATTGCCAGTGGTTTGGTGATATGGTCGTCTTTCTGAGGATCCTAACCAAGGGCCAGTTCACGGTGCATATCTACACTGTGATCTTCGCCAACAAGACCGAGGGATGTGCTCAGATCAAACAGGAAAGATATAACACATCATGTGTTGCCTAGTACACACGGACAGTGACTGGCCATGTTTTTGGCTGCTTGTGATTTCTTGGCAAGTTTACGTTCAGTAGTTTGCTATTGCTTTTTGAACAACCAGCACTTATACTATTGTATGAATACCAACGCAAGGTGGTCTGTTGGTGACAGAAAAGAGTTAAATTCTAACATTGCGTTCACAAAGTGTCTACAACACGTTTACTAACACTGAATGACACTTGGCCTCTTTTACTGACATATTTAATTTGATGTCTTTGGTTTTGATGTCCCCAGAGAAGACTGCCTGTTCATTTTAACCAAATGTGTGGACGCTTCCAGTTTGTCAGGGGACAAAACTGTGCCGGTTCTTTGTAATGCTCTTCCCTCCAAAAATGAAGCAGGCTCCTGTGTTTCTTTGGATTCTTATTTGTGTAAGATTGTATCTTATTAATGTTACGTTTTTTCTCTGGATTCTTATCTGTGGAAGATTTTATCTTATAATATTATATATGCCAGCGGTATCCCTGGCAAAGGGGTTAACAACTTTCTCCGTATCCCCGTATATCCACGTAGGGGAACACAGCTGTGCGAGATTCGGTAGCGGATCACGATGTGTTGGTTACTTACGGGGGTAGGTGAGCCAGTCGCTCAGAGAGCAATGGCAAACTACTGAGCATAATCTTGCCAAGACATCAACAACAGCAGTAAATTTCTGATGTTGACAGCGATGTCCTGTGAATAGGATATGAGGGGGGAAAAATATTATATATTAAGAAACCTGAGAAACAGAAAGTGTTAGAGATAGAGGACAAAGGGAAAAAATGCTGGATGACTGGCTCAGAAGACACTCACAGCAGTGCAGGTGATTACCCTTTGATCTAAGCCAAAACATCAAGAAGCGACCCAGTACTACATTTTCTTTTAATTTTTTTTTTTTCAATCAAACACATACATTTTTTGAATTAGCGAACAAAGTGTGTACTTTTAGTATGACAATCAAGACAAAGACCTCTGAAGGTTCAGTCAAGCTTTTTGAATCCAGTGTCATCAGAGATCAGAACAGAATCGCCATGGCGAAAGTAGCCTTTAGCAAGATGAAAAACATACTGACCAATAAAAAGATGTCAATTGAAACGAGAAGAAGAGTGTTGAGGTGCTACATAGAGCCTGTTCTTTTGTATGGATGTGAAACTTGGACAATGAGCAGTCAAGCTGAAAAACATCTGATGGCTGCAGAACTGTGGTTTCTTAGGAAAATGCAAAGAATACCATGGACAGACAGAAAAATCAATGTCCATGTACTACAGGAGACAAATGAAAATCGTAAATTGATTAGAGACATTAGACATAGACAGTCAACAATTTTAGACATGTTATGAGAAGAAATGGATTGGAAAACTTAGTGACAACTGGCAAGATCGAAGGGAAGAGACCAAGGGGAAGACCGAGAAGTAAATACCTGGATGGCATGGCCACATGACATGGTCGAGACAGGAACACTGAGCTGATCCACAACTCTGGTGATCGAATGAAATGGCAAGTCATGACCGCCCACGCTTTCCGGCATGGCACATGATTGATTGATTGATTGTCATCAGAGTATTGCCTAAAGCAACATCTGCAGATGTCAAGGCCATATTTCCTGATTAGACCATGGGAATTACTGCAGACTGGACATGATCGAGTTCCAGATCAATATTTACGAGGCTGAGAGTACCATGCTGCCGTAAAACCTCATTTTGTCTGTGTCAGCGGAAGAGAGAAAGAATGATTTTTAAGTCCCACTTTGTGCATTTCGGCCTCCAAGGCCAGTCTGCCAGTGTTAGTAGTCAGTGATTTGGGGGCCGAGTTTGCAGTTTGGATGACTGCCTCTGAATCTTGGCCAGACTGAGTGCAGATAAATCTACACTCTGATCTTAGCCAAAAGTGCTTGACAATGATCTCAGGAGGTTGGACAACATTTATGTGTGGTTACATCTTATTTATAAAAATGCAGTTTAGTTATTAAAAACATTTTTGCAAGTGTTCACCAAGTTTTGTTTCAGTTTTTTTGTTAATTGTTGCTCTTTTATTGCTTTATGTAAATTTACTGTTCTATTTCTCTAACTTCAGATGAAAGTCCTCATGCCAGCAAAGTAGCAGACGTGAAGCATCCTTGCAACCCGAACCCTTGCTTGATGAATGAGGTGTGTCTCGTGAGGAGATGGAAGTGTACACATGCTGATCATTGTCTCCCTTATGTGTGTCATAGAGGTCAGAATTATTTCCCCATTATCATCTTCATTTTTCTGTCTCTCCATGGCTATCTTTGCATATTCCTCAGATATCACACGTCTGTTGCCATCAGATTTTTCTCACTTTGTCTGCTTATTGTCCAGATCATACTATATACACATAACAGTATCGGCTCTATATAGCACTTCATGCTACTACAAATAGCTAGTTTATTATTATAAGAATTTGTGGCCATCCTAGAATTCACAGCTCAAAACTTTCAAGCCCACTGGATGAAATGAGTGGTCATCATCATGCTTGATGGACAAACACATCCGACTGGTCTAAAAATATGTGGCCAGCACCATATAGCTAGTATTTCCCCATGCTGTAGAAAGGGATCCTTTACTTATTTACTGTATTCCTTTACTTGCAACATGAAATAAGTGTACAATAATAAGAACATTAATAAAATTAGTGGAACTGCAGTAAAGCTGCGGAAATGTAACATAACATTAACATTGGCACCTTGCCGTCTTGAGAGACGATAGTTTTTTTACATTGTGCTTCAAAATGGCATAATAACTACAACCCCTGGTGGAAGCGAATGTGACTGATCAGACCAATTCATGCTTACGTGTTCATCCACAGTGGGTGCATGTGAATGCATGGTCATTTCCACCATCATGCACCATCTTACATCTCACATGCTCAGTGTGTGGCTTATTTGCAATAATTTTCTCCTTTATCTTTATTCCATTTCTTATATTTGCCCTCCACAAACATGTTCGGCGGCGACTTGCTCCTAATGTGCATTATCAATGCCTGTATCAGTCATGTCCCGCTTACACACATCTTTGTATTGTAGTAGAGGCCGACCCCAAGATCTCTTACCCAAATGCAGTTCACAAAAATAAGATGTCCTTTGTTATTTTACCATCATGCTCCTAACGTGTCCTGTCTATCTAAGTCTACGAAGACTGAGCATGGAACAAACCATCACACAACCTGATCTTTCAAATACTTCAGTATTTATGATTGTGTCTTGCTATTTAATACTAAGTATTCTTCGCAGAAAACCGCATAAGAAAGCTGTTTAAACTTTTCTCTTGGTGTGAGTAAGTTGATCAGGCTTCACTGCCATAAATAAGAGTGCTGCTAAGGACACAGGCTTGATAGACAAGAACTTTTGTTTTGGCAGTAAGCTTTCTGCTCTTCCAGACTCTTTTTGTTAAGCTGTTCATTGTTGTTGCTGCCTTACCAATCCTGATGTTGATTTCCTGATTTAGGGATAATTTGCTATTTACCTCTGATCCTAGATATGTAAAATGCTCACTATCTTCAGTTTGGCAATCAATAAAGATTGATGGTACCCCATGTGCATCTTGTGACATATCTGTGTCTTCTTTTTGCTAATTGTTAAACCAAATTCAGAACAAACAGTGGAGAATGCAGTTAATAACATTGTAATTCTTCCGCAGAGTGGGTCGTAATTGCAGCACTGGAAATGTAAACAATATAAAACAACACAAAGTAATGCAGCTTTACAGAACAGAATTACGAAAAATACAGGGTGTTGCGGCGACTAGCCTTCATCAGCAAACAAATACATACACAAAACACAACATATAATCACGGAGAAGGCTACCCAGTGACTACATTATGGCATAAGAATGGGATGAGAAGAATGAAAAGATGAAAAACTGAGAACAATGAAGAGAAAATGAACAGTTGAAAAAACATTTTTCTTTGTTTGTTTGTTTTTTTTTGCTATTTATCTCAGAATCCCAGGCTGCAATACTCAATAATAAGAACATACCATACTATAGAAATAAACTTGTAAATAATCCGAGAATAAAATACAAGAACTGTGATTGTACTGAGGTTAGTGTGATTTCAACAGTGGCCAGGATTAAATCCTCAGCAATGGTAGAATTTCTCCTTACCAATTTGGCTCCGAGGTCGACCTAGTCTCGTAAAATCATCACTAGGTCATTTTCAAACATTTCTGGAAATAAATTAGGAATGAAAGTTGTTGGGGATAAGAACTAACTAGTCACCGCACTACATTAAGCTGCATGTGTGGATGCAAATGTCTAATATTTCACACGTCCACAGCAAAATCTGAGTTACCAGGGCAACAGTAGTGTCTCATTCTCAGTCTGTTTGGCTTAACTGATTCAGTGCCAGATAAAAAGTAAATTAGGACCAAACATGGTACACAATCGAATGAACGTGTTTTATAATGCAAATTTCTATTCACTGAGTATTAAAATTGTGGAAGATACAAAGAAACAAAAACATTAACACAATGACCCTGGTATGGTGATATATTGTCCTTCTGTCCAAATGGGAGGTCACATTTGGCGATATATAATGAACAGCTGGGAGCATGTGTGGATACCAAGCACTGACCCTTACAAGGACCTCCATGGGCACACTGCCCTGGTCATGCAGAAGTGCAAGTCAGCAGATTTATTGATGACTGGAGCACCTGTAGCTGGGACACTTATAATGGCCCAAGCGAACATTAAATGAGTCAGCAGATTTATTGATGACTGGAGCACCAGTAGCTGGGACACTTATAATGGATAAGGCGAACATTAAATGAGTCAGCAGATTTATTAGCGACTGGAGCACCAGTAGCTGGGACACTTATAATGGCCCAAGCGAACATTAAATGAGTCAGCAGATTTATTGATGACTGGAGCACCAGTAGCTGGGACACTTATAATGGCCCAAGCGAACATTAAATGAGTCAGGAGATTTATTGATGACTGGAGCACCAGTAGCTGGGACACTTATAATGGATAAGGTGAACATTAAATGAGTCAGCAGATTTATTGACGACTGGAGCACCAGTAGCTGGGACACTTATAATGGATAAGGCGAACATTAAATGAGTCAGCAGATTTATTAGCGACAGGAGCACCAGTAGCTGGGACACTTATAATGGCCCAAGCGAACATTAAATGAGTCAGCAGATTTATTGATGACTGGAGCACCAGTAGCTGGGACACTTATAATGGATAAGGTGAACATTAAATGAGTCAGCAGATTTATTGACGACTGGAGCACCAGTAGCTGGGACACTTATAATGGATAAGGCGAACATTAAATGAGTCAGCAGATTTATTAGCGACAGGAGCACCAGTAGCTGGGACACTTATAATGGCCCAAGCGAACATTAAATGAGTCAGCAGATTTATTGATGACTGGAGCACCAGTAGCTGGGACACTTATAATGGATAAGGTGAACATTAAATGAGTCAGCAGATTTATTGACGACTGGAGCACCAGTAGCTGGGACACTTATAATGGCCCAAGCGAACATTAAATGAGTCAGCAGATTTATTGACGACTGGAGCACCAGTAGCTGGGACATTTATAATGGCCCAAGCGAACATTAAATGAGTCAGCAGATTTATTGATGACTGGAGCACCAGTAGCTGGGACACTTATAATGGCCCAAGCGAACATTAAATGAGTCAGCAGATTTATTGACGACTGGAGCACCAGTAGCTGGGACACTTATAATGGCCCAAGCGAACATTAAATGAGTCAGCAGATTTATTGACGACTGGAGCACCAGTAGCTGGGACATTTATAATGGCCCAAGCGAACATTAAATGAGTCAGCAGATTTATTGATGACTGGAGCACCAGTAGCTGGGACACTTATAATGGCCCAAGCGAACATTAAATGAGTCAACAGATTTATTGACGACTGGAGCACCAGTAGCTGGGACACTTATAATGGCCCAAGCGAACATTAAATGAGTCAGCAGATTTATTGATGACTGGAGCACCAGTAGCTGGGACACTTATAATGGATAAGGCGAACATTCTAAAGACTACTTATGAGCAGAAGCTAGTTGAAGTTACAATGACTGACAAAACAACATATTTAAGGATGTGTGAATTTGGATATAAGTGTGAGTTTGGCCAGGAGAGGACGAATACGATGTGTAAACTACCAGTGTATGACTGGGACATCAGCATCTTCACCTTATAACATTTTCTGAAGGTGATGGTGTATCTATGGGTTTGCTACGATACTGGTGTGCTGTTGTGTAAATTCTTACATCAATCATCAATAAATCTTTAACATGTAGATGTGTTTTCTTTCTTGACACAGCCTGCCCTCTTGGTCAAGTGTCCAAGGTCCTGGTGCCAAGGGGGACTGATGTTCGGTTGATTAACTTAAATGAAACTCCCAATGAGGAGGATTGTTACCAGGCATGTCACTGTGGAAGCCGGAGTAACATAGAATACTGTAAACCTCTGACCTGTTTAAAACGTGATTCTTGCTTTTTGGGTCATGGCAACACTAAAGGTAATGAGTGTGTGGACTGTTTTGATTTGTGTGTAAACCTGAGAACTGTTTTATGATGTTTTTATGGTTTGATTTGCTTTCGATAAATAACCACTTTCATTGGGCATGGATATCTCTATAAGTGCTCCAGTGTCCACTCATCACTAACACAAGGAGAATCTCAGTACAGTGTATCAATTCCATAACGTCGGTGAGGATCAAAAGTGCCCATATATCAGTGCGATCAATATTCTTTTCATGGGTAGCATCTCTGATGATTAATTGTACCTTAATAGTGTCTATTTGGCATATTCTTTTCAATTTCCGAGCCAAATACCAGGTGATTTTTAACATGTGCAATTTGTACAAGGGTTATTTAAATTTGTTGCCCTTGTCCGAGAAAGACATCTGATTCACTACTCTGAATCAGATTTGTGTGTTGGGCAATAGTTTTTAAAAAAAAACTATTAAAAGTCGACAAGAAAAAACAAAGTTTAAAAAAAACAAACTATTGCCCAACTACAATTAAATATATCACTTGCCTGTTATTTATTTCTTTCATCAACTATCTTTCCATTTCCAACTTTGAGTATTCATAACTGTGTACTCATGAAAATGTTTTGTTTTTTTTCTTTCTCTTAGAGCATGGTCAGCATTTTTCAGTTAATGGCAATGCTTGCGTCTGCAATGCAGGGAGGTTATTTTGTACTCAGAAGTCCTGTCAACCAGACAATCACTCTCCATTGTCAACAGGTATGAAAACTGTTTAGATGTGGTAAACACACGACCATTAGCAACTGTAAACATAAATGGATAGACCTTTGGACTTCAGACACAACAGCAAGAGCTCCTCTTGCAAACATCTTACAGCCCAAACCCAAAGACTGCAGCAACAGTCTACACTGTAGTTACCTTAGCACAACCTTTAGACTACAAATAAGACTTGCGTCCTTTAATAAACACTTAAATAGAGTCATGGCAGGCCATGTGTCATTCTGCATGTACTGCCTTGTATTTTAAGGGGAAACAATCAGTCATCCATTAGAGTGCTCTGCACTGTCTGACTTTACTGAGTCAGTGCCGAAGGATAGTGCATCATCATGTGACCTCCCACTTTGACCAAAGGATGGTATATCGCCTTATTAGAGTATGGTTTTATTTGTTTTGTTTTGTGGTATCTTCCACAATGTCAGTGCTCAGTGAATGGAAATGTACATTATAATACTTGTGTACCATGTTTAGTCCAATCAGTTAACAGATTCAGTGCCAAGCAAACAGTAGGCTTGGACCAAACAAAAATGGATGGTAGAAAATAGGAAGTAGGGATGTGTCACAGTTATTACTTATAAGTTCTTAATATGGGAGCAGAATTGTTGTATTACAATACAATGACAACATTTCAGCGATATATAAGTCCATGGCACGTATGAGGGAAAGTCGCTTAAGACAATTAACCATCCCATGTCACTGAATCAGTTAAGGAAACGACTCAACATCATCTAGTGATTTCAATGCAGAACTCTCTCTTCCCCCCCCCCCCCACACACCCTGCTCTCTTTCAAAATGTCCCTATCATAAACCAGATGGAAGACAGCATGGCCTCATAGATCAGAGCGCTCACTCTCAAACTTCAGGTGTGCTATTTGTGAAGTAGCAGGTTCTACCCCTACACCGGTTAGTTGGACTAAAATGTTGACTTCTCCTCCTTGATGCCTGATGGCCAGGGACACTGGTAATGGGGAAAGGTAATCAGCTTACAAAAATCAGTTCATCGTGTTCAGAGGAAGTATTTTTTTTTTGGTTGGTTTAGTCGACGGATCAACATCACGGCACACGGGTGTAACCCATACGTGCTCTGCTCCACTCCTAACTCAAGCCTGAATCCAGAGAATCTCATTTCAGTGCATGAACTCCGTAGCACTGGTGAGGATCCTGAAATACTTTGGGCAGATTTTTAACTCAAAATTTTGCCCAGGCAGCGCAGTTAGGCTACTCTTTTTTGATTTCGAACTGCCATGGGATTTTTAATGTGCACAACAATACACATGGGTGTCCGATCTAACTACCCAGAGACCAGGGGACATTTTGTTACTAGAGGTCCACATGAAAAAATCCCGGCTCTCACCGGGGCTTGAATCTGGGACCTCCAGCACTGATGAAGCCTAGGTGCCGCAATGTCCTATGTTTTCTGTAATTGTGTTCTGTAAAGCTGCATTACTTCATGTTATTTCATATTGTATGACTCTTCACTAGCTGTTGAACGACGGGATGTGTGGAAATGTCCTGAGTGCAGTGATGTTGTTTCTTAGCTCAGCTCAACTCATATTGTTTACTTGTCTCCAGGAAACCCCAGCAACTGCCCCACAGATTATGACCCAGTTTGCGGTCCTAATGGAAAAACCTATCCAAACCTATGTATGGCCAGGTGTGCTGGTATCGCTAGCCAAATTACTACCTCAGCGTGTAGTGAAGTGGACGCGTGCTCCCAGCGACCATGCCCTGCTGGTTTTAAATGTGTACCACATCATCATGTCTGCTTGAATGATATGCCAGGAAGTCATTCTTGCCCACAGTATCAGTGTAGTAAGTCAAAGATACTATTATTACCAGAATTTATATTTGTTAATAAATAACATTAAAATTTTTTGTCGGTTACATCGGGTTGTGATTCAGATAATTTTCTGATACTCTTTTGTTTGTTTGTGCTGGTGTCTGTGGTGTAATGGCAGTGAACATGCTTCACAGTTCCCTGACATAAGAAGTTGATTGGTTGAAATCAGCTACAGGTGATTTTGAAGCAGACTCCTTTGTGGTAATGTTGATGGTGAGAGCGTTAACGATCAATCGGAAAATCACATAAAGCCAAAAATTGCTGATTGCAACATCCTCTAGAGATCATGCTTTTCTGTTGTTTATTTTAAAATCAGATATAAATATATATTTTTCTTGTGCACTCGCTCGCTTTGACTTCGAGCGTAGTTCACACACACACTACTTCTACATCTAGTAGCAATGGACTGAATTTTGCATTTGGATTAGCTTTCCCTATTACCAATATCCCTCGCCATCAGATGAACCCACTAAGACTTCAGAGATACTTGTAATTTAGTCCCCAAGTCAAGGATGAGAAGTCCACAGTGTAGTCAAACTGACCGATGTAGGGGTTAATCCCCCTACCTCAGCATCAGCATTAAATTTTAGTTCTCTTATTGTAGTACATCATATATTTTTGACTGATGCTATAATTCTTCAGTTCTATATAGCAAGAATCAGGTTGTCTTCCACCTCATTGACATAAGTTATCCTTGCTGTTTTTCTGAGGACATTTATAATAATGATAAATGTACTTTTGAGTTTGGCTGTATTCTTATATTTTTGTTTCTCATATTTGATTGAGTGTTGAATTGAAGCGGCCATATGTTCTTAGAGGGCCACAGTGTCTCAGTGGCTGGCATGCTTGCCCATTGACCCAGTGGTTGTGTGATCAAATCCTTATTCAAGCAAGGTTTTTTATTCAAAATTGACCTGGGTCCCTGCCTAAAATAAGTACTAGGAAATGATCTGGAAAGTAAAGGCAGCCAGGATGATACTGACCTCATTGCCCAGTTGCCAACTGGCCATATACAAATATGGAGCCAGCTCCATATACCCACAACACCTCAGGGTTGGGGAAAGGGCCCTTGGCTTAATTCATGTTTTCTTATGACTTAAAATGACTTGAGAGTCTTGTTCCTTTAATTCAAAATGAAAGTGAGACTTAAAGAAAATCAAAATGAGGCCAAAGATTAACATTTTAAAGTAATAAGCTATGCCATTCATTCTCTCTCTCTCTCTCTCTCTCTCTCTCTCTCTCTCTCTCTCTCTCTCTCTCTCTCTCTCTCTCTCTCTCTCTCTCTCAGATTGATAACTGTAAGTTTTGTCTTTCTCCATTTATTTTCTCGATCTTTAAAACAAATTTATGACAAAAGCTCCTCTTGCTCTTTCTCTTAGGTAAAAATATTAGTTGCATATCCTTTACAGGACGTCGCAGTCAACACCAGCATTTTTTGCTGCTGTGATCTCTTAGCAAGTTTATGTTCAGTAGTTTGCCATTGCTTTCTGAACGACTGGCACCCATACCATTTTGTAAAAAACCAACACAAGATGGTCTGCTGCCAATTCTCTCACAGCTGTGTTTCGAAAGCAGGTATGCAGGATTATGAACTGCATCCATAACGCCTTCGCTACGGAGCTGGTGCTATTTCTCTTACCATCTCTAAATTCCACATTTACAACAATTTATTCACTAAATATGAGAGGAAATGTCATATTTCAACAATGTGCCAATGAAAATGTCACCATCGATTAGGGAATCATAAATATAGTTTCTTCTGTTAAAGATACAAATGCTGTACATCTGATGTTATTGCTACCTTTTTTTTAATTGTTTTATGTATTGATTGTTTTGATCTGTTGATTTTTATCAGTTGATTATTTAATAGCTATATTTTTTTGTTGGTAACACTCTCATTTTTTATGTTCAACAATATTATAGTTGACGAGGGCTGCACTTCACATGGCCATGACCCCGTCTGCAGCAGTTCAGGGGAGGAGTTTACAAATATTTGCCAGATGTTCAGTCACAGAAGGACTCTGGGATATTGGGGACATTGCCAGGTAGTATTTGCTGTTTATAATCACTTGAATTTGTCAGATGTTTATAAATGAAATGTGATATCTCTCAATCTAGCATCAGTTTGACCTTTGAATTGGAGTTTAATAATAACTTAAAAATGAGAAATGTCAAGTGGATGCATGTGAGCACATGGTCATTTGCACCAGTATGCACCATCTGACATCTCACATTGTACATAACAAACAAACTGCAGAGCAAGCACGACAGGAGGCTTCAGATCATCAGAAGGGGACTTCAAATCATCAGAAGGGGACTTCAAATCATCAGAAGGAGTCCCTCTCATCAAATGTTTTGACCCCTGTAACTTCCTTACACTCTCAGGGGGCGGGGTCTATTGGTCATGATTCACGGGTGATTATTTCCTTTCATGCATATCCATCTTTTAGACGGTCTTTTATCGTATTTATCCCGAATTGATATCACAAAGTGTTTCTGCCTAGAAGCCATCCCACCCTCACAACACTGGGCACCCATGGGTCTACAATGTCTCTTGTCTCTAGAATTTTCCGGGAAGGTTAACCCGGTCAACAAATGCCCGCAGAAGTCAGATGTGTCGGCCTAACGGTGCAAGAACGCAGCTCTGCTGTAAACAGGCAATCACGTCCGGAAAAAAAAAAAAACTCCGGATGAACGCAGAAGAAGAAGTCTCTACAATTGTTCCTGTTTGTTTACCAGTCACCTGGGGTGGTCATGTGTATGACAAGATTGACTTTACATAAGATTTAAGAATACATTTACGTCTTCTTCTTTCTATCGCACAGATTGGAACAATTCACACACATGCAGGCCAAGAGTTGCACCGCTCCCCCTCTGCCCCACTGTCTACTTCCAGTCATAAAAAGACATGTCCATCATGCACGTTGTACTATCATATACTTATCCTTGACATAACATGCTTTTCTCTTGTTAATATTCTCAGTTGCCTTCCATTTCTTTATGTGGTTTCTGACACTCCATGTTTCAAGAAGCTTAATTGTGAGTCATGAGGTTAATCTACTTCCTTTGTCAGAATGGAAGCAATGAAAGTCCACTTGTTTTATCAATCAAGAAACTCAAGGGCTATGGCCCACTTTCCATGGTTTCCATGGATTCAGGGATCTAAATGACAAGTAGTCGTTTCCATCATTAATGGAGCTACAGGTAAGAAATATTGGAAAGAAGGTCGAGCTAACTCTGATAAATGAATCATGAGTGTCTTAACTTTCAAAATATTTTCTCTAATGGTTTCTAAAGAACTCATTGTACTGAGTTACTGAACTTAAAATTCAGGAAGTTCTTCTGATAGGATTTAGACATGTTAATTTAGACATATTAACCCTATATGGAGTGAGCTGTTGCACTGCTAAAATCCAGCTTCATTTTGGTTTGTCGGTTAACTTTCTCATCTATTTTTGTCATTCACTAAGATTATATTTACCTCAAAAGATGAAGAGCTATGTTTATCTTTTCCCAGAGTTATTGCTCAGACACAGGGGTTGTTTGTGGGCAAGATGGTGAGACGTATAAAAGCAAATGTGCAGCACTGGCAGCAAGAGTGAGTGTGGATTACTTCAGCAAATGTCAGGCATTTGGTAATCTCACAGGTAAATAACTAACTCACTTAGGGGGTAACATCTTTTAAAAGATTTATAGTCGTAATGTTTTTTTACCTGTGCATAAATATGAGGATTATTCTCAAACTAACTTTCATTGACTTGTAAAATTATTCAAATATTAAGAAAAAGCCATACAATATGTGTATATGCAACTGTACATTGAAGATCATGATTTAGAAGTGAATGTTTATTAACCTTGTGCAAGTGAGAGGTTCACACTTCACATTGTGACTAATCATTAAGTCAGTTTTGCCATGACAATAATATAAATAACAGAACAACCACGCTATTAGTGAAACACAAAAAACCAAGACTAGACATCTAGTCTTCTCAGACAAGGGCAATGATGAACTCCAGTGCACATTGTACACTATAGTATAGAAATCTCTCTGCAGTTGGAAATCTAAAAGATAGGCTGTCTAGTTCACTATTAAGGCTAAATTTTAAAATTTGAAAAGCCTTCCCTCAAATGAATAATTGTAACATATAACATCCTATTTGGTCCTGACCAGTGCTACAGAGCTTGTGCACTCTGCTGATATCCTTCTTGTGCCATCTATGAGAAGATACTAAGCACTTGTGAAGGTATTCATGTGCAATCAAAGGATCCTTTACAAACCAGTATAATAAAATCAGTCATATTAATTTGCCCAGATCTTTTGGGGCAATTAATTGTTTGCAATTTGTGAAGAGTAAATTGTTTAGTGTACAATCTGTGAAGAGTAAATTGTTTAGTGTACAATCTGTGAAGAGTAAATTGTTTAGTGTACAATCTGTGAAGAGTAAATTGTTTAGTGTACAATCTGTGAAGAGTAAATTGTTTAGTGTACAATCTGTGAAGAGTAAATTGTTTAGTGTACAATCTGTGAAGAGTAAATTGTTTAGTGTACAATCTGTGAAGAGTAAATTGTTTAGTGTACAATCTGTGAAGAGTAAATTGTTTAGTGTACAATCTTCTGTCTACCAGCAGGTGACTCTGGGAGGACTCCATCTTGCAGCCGGGTCAAGTGTCCACCCATCTTTCCAAGTGGTTGTCAAGGAGTTGTGCCCCCTGGAGCATGTTGTCCAATTTGTGGTATGCTGTTTTCAACTTTCCTTCAAGCAGATTCGATATGTAAAGTAGCAATACAAATAGGTTACAATTTGATACTGTAGAGATATAACACACCAAACATACATTAGCCCATCAATTAGACTTACACCATTTTCTTTAGTCTCCTCACAGTGACAGCCATGTTATTTATAAAAAAGTCGGAACAACTTTTGTAGAGATTAAACATGAGTAATGTATAAATAGTATTCCGAATCAGGTAAATTGTTATTGTGAAAAGATATAACCAAGATACAATCAATACATACAAAATTTAATTTGTTTAAAATTATTATTATTATCTTCAGTAACAACAACCAAAATTACCTTCTTCTGTAACATTACACCAGGTAAAGTTAGGTGTATATCATTTACAGGACGTTGCAATCAATCCTAGTATTTCTTGGCTGTTGACGATTTACTGGGCTGGTCTCTTGGCTTGCATGCCAGATCACATGCTCCCTAAATTGATATTTCCCACCGAGCTGCGCTGTGTTAAACGCTCCTGAGGTGGCCAGAGGAAACGCTTTAAAGAAATTCTGAAGATCTCACTTAAAGCTTTTGGAATTAATCGCGACACTTGGGAGAAACTGCCAAAGACCTTAAATGTGTGGCGTACATCATTACACAAGGATGTAGTCACTTGTGAAGCAAACAGGACTACAAGAGCTGTGAAAAAAAAAAGCTGGACAAAAAACAACTACTGCAGTTCCTCCTTGAATCAAGCGTCTTTGCCGACATTATCAAAGAAAGTTTTGGGCCAAAATAGGCCTTACCAGCCATCTTATAACTCACGGCTCAAAACTGTCAACCCCACTGGATGAAATGAGTGGTCATCATCATTCTTGATGGACAAACAACAGGCAAGTGTAGTTCACTAGTTTGGCTGATTGTGAACCCTCGACTCGGTATGTCGAGGACATGTAAAACACAGTTTAACTATTCCCTAAGCCACTGCACCAGTTATACACATCAGTACCTGGCTACAAATGACAGGTTTTATCCTAGTTTAAAAAATTAAAAAGGTAGTAGACTAAATAAAAGAAAATAATCTGACAAAACTTGAAAAGCAAAATTGTGTAATGAAACCTTAGAATACTGTGGATCAAGAGAACAAAATATACAACCATTCTACAAAATCTGGGCAGAGAAAAAAATCTGGCTCATGCACAGTATCATGTCTTAGAAACTAAAATACTTTGGCATCATCAAACGTCACACATGTCAAGAAAGAACATTAATGGGAGGCGTGATTTATAGAAGGTGAAACAGGGCCGACCACCATGATAATGGACAAGGATATTAATGGAAAGCATGGTTTATAGAACGAACGAATGAACGAAAGAACTAACTTTATTTTCGAAAGGTAACAAATTGGGCACTCAGGCCTGTCTTACAATCGGCCCTTCCAATCACTCATCTTTTGTTCATCAATGCATAGTGCATTCACATAAAAAAAAAAAATTTTGTCAAATGAATGTTGTAAGCATAAACAATGCATGTTACCATGTTATGAGACAACTCCCCCACCCACCCATCCCCTATCCATCCGCGTGTCCCCCACACACACATCCACCACCCAACCACCACCCAACCACACACATACCCACAGGCACATACATGACCCCATCCATCCACCCATCCCCCAACCCACACATCCCACACATTCCCCCACATACACCATCTCCCCACACACACACATCTCCCACCAACCACACATCCCCCACACACATCTCCCACCCACACACAAACCAAGGCACACATGCACGCAACCACCCATCCATACCCACCCACACATTCCCCCACCTTCACACATCTCCCCACCCACACACACACATCCTCCACCCATCCCATAACTTACCAATACTCACCCACCCACATATCCTCCACCACCCACCCACACACTCCCAACCACTCAGTCAAACACACATCCCCCAAACACATATCCAACACCCACACACACATATTCCCACCAACTCATATATCCTGCACTTACCCACCCACAAAACCCGCACCCACACACACATCCCCCACTTACACACATATCACCCACCCACACAATCCCCCCACCCACACATCCCGCTCCCACACACACACATCCCTTCCCACCCCCAACCTACACACACTCATCCTCCCACACATCCTCCACCCACCCACTCACCAACCCCCCCCCCCCCCTCTCCAATCCCCAATCACAATTCCTTAACTACACATCTCACCACCCATACACTCTCACACTCACACACACACCACCCATACACACATCCTCACCCATCAACACATTCCTCATCCAAGAACACACACCAACCACCCACACACACCCCACCACCCACATATACCCCACCAGATGGTGAAGCAGGGCCGACCACCATGATAGTGGGCAAGGACATTAATGAAAGGCGTGGTTTATAGAAGGTGAAGCAGGGCCGACCGCCGTTATAGTGGACAAAGAACATTAAAGACACCCTGAGCATTAAAACACATGAGGCAGGGGAACTGTTGAAGGATTGAGAGTCTTTCTGGTGGATCTTGTTGAGAGTTGAGTGGAGTCAAGAACTGACATCACAGCACTCGGGACATTCACATCCATAGTCCGTCCTCATCTGGAACAGAGAGTGAAGGGTCCAAAAGCTAATTATACCTTTAGCAGTCTGATTATGTGTCGTCATGCCTTTCCTCTGAGTTTTGAGTGTCAGCTACATCCTCTGGTCAGTGCAGCACCGTTCTCTCCAAGCCGTGATGATCTAATTGTTCCTCTGCACTACACACACAATTCCAAAGGGCCCCGACCACATCTGCCTTACCATGCACAGATATCCCGTCAAGGGGTGCAGAACCAGCCAATCTGTTCACCTGCCTGTTTCCCATTACACCAGCATGTTCTGGGGGGAGGGGGGAATCCAATAGAAGCTGTC
Source organism: Cepaea hortensis (assembly GCA_963921405.1). Taxonomy (NCBI): domain Eukaryota; kingdom Metazoa; phylum Mollusca; class Gastropoda; order Stylommatophora; family Helicidae; genus Cepaea; species Cepaea hortensis. Next base: position 160,470,653 of record OY992878.1, read on the forward strand.
TATTTCTGATTGTTGAAGCCTGCCACTCTGCCTGAAGCATACATGTCTTCACGTTTACCATCACACTTTGTGAGTCCATCACAATCACGACATGTGTGTGCTGTTCATCCTGTAGCCAGCAGAGCACCACCGTGACTGTCTCCACCTCCATTCTCCAACTAGATGGTTTGGTATCATATGCCAGGCTCTCCTGCACCAAACACCTTCCACCAATCTTCGCCACAAACCCAAGCTCTTCTTTTACCTTGATGAGAGTGACATTCTTCAAAGGACTTTCTCCCTGATGATGAATGAAAACTTTACGAACAACAAATGTACAATGGAAAACATAAATAAACACAAAATATCAATAGCAGGTCAACATGGTCGAATGGGTAAGAACGCGTGTTCTTAAACATCCGTTGTGCTGATGCTGAGGTAAGCGGTTCAACCCCTACACCAGACAGCTGGACTAAAATGTTGACCTGTCGTCCTTGACTTGGGGATGTAAATTGCAAATACCTCTGAAGTTGGAGATGGTTCGTCTGTTGGCGAGGGACACTGTTAATAGGTGTGACGAAACGGATAAAGATCGGCAGATCTCTGCATAATATCCCTTTGAAGGGAGTGCGATGCGTTGGTCTCCCTTGAATTAATATCAATTAATAGGGGATTCCCCATCGAAAAATAGTGCGGGGCGGAGCTATTCTAGTTATTTATAGAAAATCTAGAATGTTCCCTCAAGTGCGTACGGGGTAGAGATATCTAAGTTCACGAGTGCTACATGCAGCACGGGTTGGTAGAACTTATCGTGACTCTGGTTTTCTTCATGAATCATGAAAGTCACGCGGCCCGTGGAGGCGAGGGGAAGGCGCACTGACTTTGTCGTGAGCAGTCGCCCACCAAACCTCAGCGTAGACAGATCGCAGCCAAACAGGCTGATGTAATTTTGATGTCAATATTCGCGGCCAGTGCGGACATCTACAGTCAAGGTTGTGATTCTTCAATCACAGGTTAGTTGAGTACTTATTCTATTATTTAATTGTTGTCGTAATGCCGTGCTGAGTTCCCGGAATGAATTAATTGCCATCGCAAAATTGAGTTGTCACGTAGAGTTATCCGTTACAGTTGGCGGTTGCATTTTTAAGTAGGCTTTATCGATCAGCAATGTAATGTGTTACCTGACGGAACAAGCCGTGTTCCACCGCGAGTGGTGTGTAAATAAAATAGGCCGAACGATGTGCGTTACTGTGTGTAGCAGTTACGCGTTTGGTTTATTCATTACGCAGGCAAGGCGACAGTTTGTCCGTCATGACATCAACATGCTAGACGCTGTAAATGATAAGGTATAGCTTATTATTAGAGATGTGTAATGTGCTTCGTGACATTAGAATGGTAACGTAATTGTTCTATCAGTGATGGTGATTTTTCGGGGAATCAAGGTGAAATCAGCAGTGGTGTATTTGCTGTGTGCAGATAGCAGTGTTAGTCCGCGTAAGCCGAATGGCGTTGCATCGGTAGGATAACAATGGATAAGAAGTATTCATGATACTATGGTTACTGCTTGTTGTCATGTCCGTCCGCTAGGATGACCGTGCGTGTTCCATCTTGCGTTTGTCTAGGCAGCGGGAGGTAGGCCGGTAACCCCAACCCGATCGGTAATAGGTCCGACCCAATGCAATCGTGCATATCCGATGAATGAACATACCCGATCGAGGGTGATGCGGCACTCCGTAATTCGAGGCCGAGGTGTCTAGATAGATCGAGGTTTGAACCTAACCGTTTCTGTCTCTAATATTCTACTCTTCTGGAACCCTGACTCGGTTCATGGAGTACTTGGAGTACTGCCGTGAAGTAGGGGTATATGAGGGGCATAACCCCCCCCCCCCCCCCCCCCCAAACAAAGGTGGAGCCAGAGTTTGGTAGTGGAGTCTGGAGGTTTGCTACATTGGATGACGTGACTTAAGTCGTCACGGGACAAGGTACACGAGACCCACAGTAGCTGTGGGAAAGTGTAGTGGTGGATGGCCACCACAGCTGTGCTCGACCGGCACAGGTATGACTGACCTGAAAGATAGTCAGTGAATACAAGGGCAACTCAGGATCTGGGGCAGGGATCCCAGACCTGACACTATGGCTGTGATAGGATTTTGTTATTTAAGTGTAACAAGTCTTGAGTTCTCCTTAGGTAATGCTATAGTAATGAATTATCAGGAGTATAATTCATTATGGACATATAGTTATTAATGTGTGTAATGCATCAGTCCATGGGTTAAGGGATTGATGAATTGATGAGTCGGTCAGGAAGATGTCCGGCTGGACACCTTCTCGATACAGTAATCCCTACACTGAAAGGAAAGTCAGTGTATATGTTGATTGATGATGGGAGATGAAACCGGATTGGACTGGCACCAGGCGAAGGATGCTGGACAGAGTCATACAGTCGACTCTGGTGCTAGGGGTTATATGTAGCCCAGAAGTGTTACTTGACTGAACAGGTGTGCTATGGCTTTTTCTACCATCATTATGCCTATATATTATAGTGACTAAGTAGATCTATGATGTGATGATTTCATACTCATGTTGGTAGACATGAGGAATGTCTGAGAGGCAGGTGACAGGGTGGAGATGCTGGTAGTCTTTGTTGTAGTTGAGTACTCACACCAACCTCTCCGTGTTACAGGATCTGTTATTACTATACAGAAGAAGATTCAAGAGCTGCACCATGAGCTCTATGGGCCCACTCATTCCAGTGCCTATCCAGAAGTTGATTGAGGCCATACTGGGAGTGGTTGTCTGATTCTGCTAGATCAATGTTGGAAGGAGCTGAGTGCTGAATAAGTCGGTAGGTCTAGGTTAGGACCTCCGTCAAGAGTCCGACGAGTGTCATCCGGTCCTGAGAGGATCCAACACTGAAACGTCTGGTGATTCAAGCCAGTGAAGCACTGGTGACATTCAACCTCTGTGTAAACCTTGGTAATTGCAAGGGAGTGACCTTTCAAGTTGTGCAGAGTGATCATTGTTACCGGTCGCCATGACCTGTGTTATATGCTTCTGGCCCGGCTGGGTTATGGGACACCATGTATCAGTTGATGCTTACATAGTGTTTTTACATTGGTTACCTTTATGAAGCCAACATGTGGTCCAGTGAACTAGGACATTGATTACAACATGGGTGGAAACACCAGAGTGAAATGTTTAAGGTAGGGAGCTACCTCATGCCAACGTGATGAACTGTTGACAATGTTTGTGAAGGTAGGGAGCTACCTCATGCGATCGTGAAGAACTGTTGACAGTGTATGCTAGGTTGTGATTACTACCCATGGATCAGGGTAGGTACATAATACTGTGTGAAGATCTATTGTCCAAGGACATGGAACTAAGGTGAAGTGTTTAGTCACCTGATAGACTTTACCAGTGACATTGTGTGATTGTGTGGAGCAACCGCTTATTATGTAAGTGACATATCAGTGTGTGGGTCACTGTTGAGATAGAAGAGTGACCTGGCTCTTGTGTATTTTGAGACGGTGCTACATGTATTTTTTCTGCAAGTGGGAGACCGGTAATGTTCTAGGGTCGGCCCAGACTTCATCAAGAGTGTGACGAGGGAAATAGTACGACAGCAAGGAAGGATCCTTGTTCATCAGTGCAGTGTCCGTCAGGCAGTGGTACGGCGCTTGATCAGCCCTTGCTTGGTTCTCTGGGTGAAGAGGGAACTTTGGAGAGGCAGCAGACCTTGGAGTTCCAGTCCACTGGAGGAGCCTGGGTGAGTCGCTACCACGACTGGACAACCGCACGAGCTATCGTCCGCCTCCATGATGAATACTCATCTGCGTCTTTGATCTTGTACATAGTTCTTCTAGTCTGGCTTTCAGCCATCCTTCTCTGTGTTGTGGTTGACGTAGTTCAGAATTAAATTTTTGTTCTCTTAGCTATGACTTTGTGCAGTGATATGACTGGTGTCTGGTCCGAGCCCCCTTGGGGTTTGGAACCCTAGGTGAGGGAGGGAAGGTTAAGCTGTCCCGGCTTGTGTGGGGCCTGGTAGATGTAGAGTGCTATTGAGGTGGTTGGAGCAAAGGCAGGGGATAGTAACTATCGTGACAAACCAGTCCAAGCCCCGGCGGTCTTGTCACAAGGTAGAGTGGGGGCCCGTCCGGGATGTTCTCTTTGTTCTGACATCTCGTAGGAATAGGTTATAGTGTCATCTGTCCTATACCTAGTGTCTACTTGACGAGTAGGGCTACTGATACCTTTCTCTTCGACGTGGACAGACATTTAGTTAAGTTAGTATAGATACATAGTTACAGTGTTGGTTGGAGTACAGTTAGCATTGTGATTGGGTATTGCATATCTATACTGATACTAAGTTACACTAAGCATGGCTACTCGTACTTTAGATTTAGCTAAGGTGCGGGCATCTGCAACTGAGATGGGATTGAAAGGTGAGGAGTTCAAGGCCTATGTACTGGAAGTAGAGAGAGACTTCAGAGCAGAAGAGAGGGAGAGAAAAAAGTCAGAAATTGAGCTGGAAGCTCGAAAGGTAGCACTGGAAGAGCAAAAGTTGGTGGCAGACCAACAGGCACAAAAACTGGCAGCTGACCTAGAGTCTAAGAAATTAGAGGCTAGGAAGTTGGAAATGGAACATGAGTTCCGTATGAAGCAACTTGAGGTAGAGGCTAAATCGGTTGGTGAGTCTGAGGGAGCAGTAGGTGGAGTAGCTTTACCTAGCTCATCAGTAGCCAGCAGACCAGCTTACCATGCTATGAAATGGCCGTTTCCACCATTTGAACCGGACCAAGAGAAGATAGATCAATTCTTAGAGAAGTTCGAGGCAATGTGTAAAGCTATGGGTTTAGAGCCTGAGCGTTGGAATCTTAAGCTTTCACAAGGACTCCGTGGCACCGCGTACGAAGTGTATGCGCGTCTTCCCCCGGGGATGGAAAATGATTATCCAACCCTGAAATCGGCTCTTTTGAAAAGATTCGAAATGACAGCCCATGCTTACAGGCGGAGGTTCAGAACTTCCAAGAGAGAACCAGGTGAGATGTTCTCGGCCTATAGTGTGAGGTTGAACTCATACCTGTTGAAGTGGATGGCATTGGCCAATTTCAAAGAGGATTATGAGAGTCTGAGAGAGTTGATGGTGGTGGATCAAATGAAAATGCAGATGTCCAAGCCTTTAAGGAATTTCTTAGGGGAAAATGGGGCGGAAAGGCTAGACATAGTAAATAAGTTAGCTGAAAGGTATGTGGAAGTCTATGGTGAGACTGGGGATTCCAGTCAGACTGATTCACAGAAAAGGCAGAAGGGGCTTGATCAGAAGCCCAAGACCAAAGGTCCCAAAGAATCATCCAATGTAGCAGATCCTGTGGTAAAAGACTCTGGTAAGAAACCCGATAAGCAAAGCCCTCCCGCCTCCCCAAAACGGAAGTGGAGTAAGAGGTGGTGTAAGCACTGTAAGTCTCCTTCCCATAATACTGTAGATTGTCTGAGGAAGCCAAAGGACTTGCACTTTGCGTGTCTCGCCTCTACTAGAGGTAGACCTAGCGAGACCACACCTAAGGGTCGGGAGAAACCAAAGTCTAAGAAATCACCTGTGATCGAAACGATAGAGGTGAATGGGAAGCAGGTGGAATGTCTATACGATACAGGATTGCAGTTTGAAGCTGTAATCTCATCCCACCTTGTGAGCCCAGGGCAGCTCACCGGCGAGACAAGAGAATTTCAGCTGGCCATGAGGAGCTCCGTAGCTATGGACTTGCCGATTGCTCGGATTGACATTCGGTGCAGGTATGTTACGGGTAGCATCCAGGCGGCTGTGCTGCCTGATCCTATTTACCCTTTGATCCTCGGTCGTCCGCATGTATTCCTGGGGGACCCCAGGGAACATTGTCTAGTGAGCGCTAGGCAGGCCAGGGCTAAGGATGGAAAAAGGCAGTGTGGTAAGGAAATAGACCATTCTCTTGCGAGGTTAGTGAGCAGTGCTCAAAGTAGGGACCCGACTTTGCGTCCTTACTTACTGGAGGTGTCCCAAAGTTCTGTCCCGCCAACTCCGGGTCAGTTCTATGTAGAAAACCGGTTGCTGTATCGTAGAGCCGGGCAAGGGGATAGCCAGTACGGTCAGATGGTAGTCCCTACTGACTACAGATCCCGCTTGATACATAGGGTGCATACCTTATCCTTAACCGGACATAAGGATGTGGGGACAACAGTCCAGTGTCTTTCCAGCCACTACCACTGGCCTGGAATGACAGGCGACGTGCGGAGATATATCCGGTCGTGCCCAACGTGTTGTCTAGCAGCACCAAAGCACAAGACCAGAAACGGTTTATCTCTGCAGATTGGAGATAGGGTTCTCGCGCTTCTCCCAATCGAGGGGGCGGAATTCGAACTCGGATGGCAGGGCCCTTTTCCTGTGGAGCGGATAATGTCCCGATCCACGTATGAGGTGAAGGTCCGCGGGGAATTGCGTAAGTTCCATTGTACTCTCCTTCAGAATTTGGAGAGGTCCGAGGTAGTTTCTCCACAAGATAGTGCGACTACCATCGCGCAAGATTCGGTTCTGGGTCCAGACGAGGGCGAGGAAGACTCAGTCCTACGCAGTACATCCTGTGGGGAGGGTCTGCGGTCTCCTGAGCGTTCAACCGTAGATAGGGCGAACGGGCTCCGTCGGGGAGAGGCCCATGGTGTTAAGCACACTGGGAATCGAGGTCGGACAGGCGAAGTCACATCTGGCACGACGGGATCGTCGGGTGACTCGATACGCCGACAGGCTCACTGTCCTTACTCGCGGGAGAGAAGGCATGAGCAAGGGTACTCCAGACGAACCTGGAGTAAGCGACCATTCATTTCGGTCGACATCCGCGAACAGTCCACGAAGGTGATGCCTAGTCGGGATAGGAAGTATCCTATTGTCGGAAGGGACGAACGAACCTTCAGTAAAGTAACCGATGGCCTGCAACAGGTGGATGCGGAACAGTCCAGTGTAGACAGATCCTGTAAGCCAATCACCAGGCCGTTACGTTTCGGGCCTAATCGCTGGAGATAACGTATGTTTGAGGCGGTGGTTGGTGATCCAGCATCCATACCATTCTGGTGGATCGCCGCAGGGAAAGTGAATGTTATGAAACGTCTTTTCCTGGGAATCCAATCTTGATAGAGTAGAGGTTCAGAGTTCAGACCGATCTTTGTCTAGTGAGTTCGACCGGGTCGACCATCTTAAGTGGGGGCCTATGTGACGAAACGGATAAAGATCGGCAGATCTCTGCATAATATCCCTTTGAAGGGAGTGCGATGCGTTGGTCTCCCTTGAATTAATATCAATTAATAGGGGATTCCCCATCGAAAAATAGTGCGGGGCGGAGCTATTCTAGTTATTTATAGAAAATCTAGAATGTTCCCTCAAGTGCGTACGGGGTAGAGATATCTAAGTTCACGAGTGCTACATGCAGCACGGGTTGGTAGAACTTATCGTGACTCTGGTTTTCTTCATGAATCATGAAAGTCACGCGGCCCGTGGAGGCGAGGGGAAGGCGCACTGACTTTGTCGTGAGCAGTCGCCCACCAAACCTCAGCGTAGACAGATCGCAGCCAAACAGGCTGATGTAATTTTGATGTCAATATTCGCGGCCAGTGCGGACATCTACAGTCAAGGTTGTGATTCTTCAATCACAGGTTAGTTGAGTACTTATTCTATTATTTAATTGTTGTCGTAATGCCGTGCTGAGTTCCCGGAATGAATTAATTGCCATCGCAAAATTGAGTTGTCACGTAGAGTTATCCGTTACAGTTGGCGGTTGCATTTTTAAGTAGGCTTTATCGATCAGCAATGTAATGTGTTACCTGACGGAACAAGCCGTGTTCCACCGCGAGTGGTGTGTAAATAAAATAGGCCGAACGATGTGCGTTACTGTGTGTAGCAGTTACGCGTTTGGTTTATTCATTACGCAGGCAAGGCGACAGTTTGTCCGTCATGACATCAACATGCTAGACGCTGTAAATGATAAGGTATAGCTTATTATTAGAGATGTGTAATGTGCTTCGTGACATTAGAATGGTAACGTAATTGTTCTATCAGTGATGGTGATTTTTCGGGGAATCAAGGCGAAATCAGCAGTGGTGTATTTGCTGTGTGCAGATAGCAGTGTTAGTCCGCGTAAGCCGAATGGCGTTGCATCGGTAGGATAACAATGGATAAGAAGTATTCATGATACTATGGTTACTGCTTGTTGTCATGTCCGTCCGCTAGGATGACCGTGCGTGTTCCATCTTGCGTTTGTCTAGGCAGCGGGAGGTAGGCCGGTAACCCCAACCCGATCGGTAATAGGTCCGACCCAATGCAATCGTGCATATCCGATGAATGAACATACCCGATCGAGGGTGATGCGGCACTCCGTAATTCGAGGCCGAGGTGTCTAGATAGATCGAGGTTTGAACCTAACCGTTTCTGTCTCTAATATTCTACTCTTCTGGAACCCTGACTCGGTTCATGGAGTACTTGGAGTACTGCCGTGAAGTAGGGGTATATGAGGGGCATAACCCCCCCCCCCCCCCCCCAAACAAAGGTGGAGCCAGAGTTTGGTAGTGGAGTCTGGAGGTTTGCTACATTGGATGACGTGACTTAAGTCGTCACGGGACAAGGTACACGAGACCCACAGTAGCTGTGGGAAAGTGTAGTGGTGGATGGCCACCACAGCTGTGCTCGACCGGCACAGGTATGACTGACCTGAAAGATAGTCAGTGAATACAAGGGCAACTCAGGATCTGGGGCAGGGATCCCAGACCTGACACTATGGCTGTGATAGGATTTTGTTATTTAAGTGTAACAAGTCTTGAGTTCTCCTTAGGTAATGCTATAGTAATGAATTATCAGGAGTATAATTCATTATGGACATATAGTTATTAATGTGTGTAATGCATCAGTCCATGGGTTAAGGGATTGATGAATTGATGAGTCGGTCAGGAAGATGTCCGGCTGGACACCTTCTCGATACAGTAATCCCTACACTGAAAGGAAAGTCAGTGTATATGTTGATTGATGATGGGAGATGAAACCGGATTGGACTGGCACCAGGCGAAGGATGCTGGACAGAGTCATACAGTCGACTCTGGTGCTAGGGGTTATATGTAGCCCAGAAGTGTTACTTGACTGAACAGGTGTGCTATGGCTTTTTCTACCATCATTATGCCTATATATTATAGTGACTAAGTAGATCTATGATGTGATGATTTCATACTCATGTTGGTAGACATGAGGAATGTCTGAGAGGCAGGTGACAGGGTGGAGATGCTGGTAGTCTTTGTTGTAGTTGAGTACTCACACCAACCTCTCCGTGTTACAGGATCTGTTATTACTATACAGAAGAAGATTCAAGAGCTGCACCATGAGCTCTATGGGCCCACTCATTCCAGTGCCTATCCAGAAGTTGATTGAGGCCATACTGGGAGTGGTTGTCTGATTCTGCTAGATCAATGTTGGAAGGAGCTGAGTGCTGAATAAGTCGGTAGGTCTAGGTTAGGACCTCCGTCAAGAGTCCGACGAGTGTCATCCGGTCCTGAGAGGATCCAACACTGAAACGTCTGGTGATTCAAGCCAGTGAAGCACTGGTGACATTCAACCTCTGTGTAAACCTTGGTAATTGCAAGGGAGTGACCTTTCAAGTTGTGCAGAGTGATCATTGTTACCGGTCGCCATGACCTGTGTTATATGCTTCTGGCCCGGCTGGGTTATGGGACACCATGTATCAGTTGATGCTTACATAGTGTTTTTACATTGGTTACCTTTATGAAGCCAACATGTGGTCCAGTGAACTAGGACATTGATTACAACATGGGTGGAAACACCAGAGTGAAATGTTTAAGGTAGGGAGCTACCTCATGCCAACGTGATGAACTGTTGACAATGTTTGTGAAGGTAGGGAGCTACCTCATGCGATCGTGAAGAACTGTTGACAGTGTATGCTAGGTTGTGATTACTACCCATGGATCAGGGTAGGTACATAATACTGTGTGAAGATCTATTGTCCAAGGACATGGAACTAAGGTGAAGTGTTTAGTCACCTGATAGACTTTACCAGTGACATTGTGTGATTGTGTGGAGCAACCGCTTATTATGTAAGTGACATATCAGTGTGTGGGTCACTGTTGAGATAGAAGAGTGACCTGGCTCTTGTGTATTTTGAGACGGTGCTACATGTATTTTTTCTGCAAGTGGGAGACCGCTAATGTTCTAGGGTCGGCCCAGACTTCATCAAGAGTGTGACGAGGGAAATAGTACGACAGCAAGGAAGGATCCTTGTTCATCAGTGCAGTGTCCGTCAGGCAGTGGTACGGCGCTTGATCAGCCCTTGCTTGGTTCTCTGGGTGAAGAGGGAACTTTGGAGAGGCAGCAGACCTTGGAGTTCCAGTCCACTGGAGGAGCCTGGGTGAGTCGCTACCACGACTGGACAACCGCACGAGCTATCGTCCGCCTCCATGATGAATACTCATCTGCGTCTTTGATCTTGTACATAGTTCTTCTAGTCTGGCTTTCAGCCATCCTTCTCTGTGTTGTGGTTGACGTAGTTCAGAATTAAATTTTTGTTCTCTTAGCTATGACTTTGTTCAGTGATATGACTGGTGTCTGGTCCGAGCCCCCTTGGGGTTTGGAACCCTAGGTGAGGGAGGGAAGGTTAAGCTGTCCCGGCTTGTGTGGGGCCTGGTAGATGTAGAGTGCTATTGAGGTGGTTGGAGCAAAGGCAGGGGATAGTAACTATCGTGACAAACCAGTCCAAGCCCCGGCGGTCTTGTCACAATAGGGAAAGCTAATCCACACACAAAATTCAGTCCAACACTACTATAAATAGTGTGTATAGACTATGCTTGAGTTCAAAGCGAGCGAGCGCCAAAAACCAATATCATTATAACTGGAAAGTATCAAAAGTTGCATATCCTTTACAGAACATAGCAGTCAACCCCGGCATTTATTGGCTGTTCGTGACATCTTGGCAATTTTACGTTCAGTAGTTTGCCACTGCTTCCTGGACGACCAGCAGCCATACCATTTTCATAAAAAACCAACGCCAGGTGGTCTTCTGCCAAATCACCTGCAGTTGTGTTTCGAACGAGACAAAGGAGTTACAGACACAATTCATAATCTCCTTCACCACGGAGCCGGCGAAGAGTTAGATCTTCACATATTCTGGGCCATGGATAAATGAGATGAGCTGGTCTGTTACCTTTCACAAAGAATTTTCAGACAATTCTTCAACATTTTTGGTGCCCAATTTATGACGCTGAGTTGACCGTGAGCTCTGCTGGTCAAACATAATAATCTTACCACTGTTAGATGTGGAAGCCGTGGTGGTATAGTGGCTTCTGGCCCGATGGTAATAAATTTAATCCACATTCTGGCAGATTTTAAAAGTGTTAAAGTTTTAAAATAAAATAGGTACCACAAACATGTTCGGGGAAGTAAATGTGACCTAATGATACAGACCCCATCAGCCACTGTGTGCAGGTTGGTCTGCATGGGGCAGTCTATTTGAGTCTAGCACCATATATAACAATGTGTCTTCAGGTATGAAAAAGGATCCTTTATGGTTTTTTACTGCTAGATGTGAACTTGAACTGCCTTTGCAAGCAAGTACACTAACCACAATGCCACTGGCTCCAGACTGTTATAATGATGCTTTTTCCTGTTGTTTTTCTCACCAGCCGCCCAGTTAAGATTGCTGTGGGACCCCCGCTTGATGGCAGTGGCTGCAGCTCACACGAAGCACAAGGTGATCTCTGTCATGGACGTGTTGAGCAGACTCTCTGAGCACATCTCCTTGTTGGAGTGTGATGTCTCTGGCTACGTCAGTGTCATTGGGGAGTTGATTGTCATCATTGGATCTGTTGTCGCACAACCGACAGCACTTCAGGTTTGAATTTACTTGTACCTTAATGTCATCATTCTGGGTTGGGCTTACTTTTCACAGGGAATAATAGAAATCAGAGATTCCTATGCACTAGGCCGATGCTTATCACCTAATTTTGAATCATGACTCATTTTATAAAAGCCAAATAACCCTTTAACCGTTTTATAAAAGTCAAGTAAAATTCAATATTATAAATTTCTAAAAGGCAAGTAACCTTAAAACCAATTTTATAATAGCCATATAACACTGAAATCTCTTTCATAAAAGCCATGTAATCTTCAGTTCCATTATAATAGTCAGTGAGCTTGAACTCTTTGTATAAAAGGAAAAATAATGGCTGCAGTAGGAAATGACAATCTGGCATGAAAATGGCTAGGTATGTGTGGCTCCTGTGAAAAGGAGAGAGTAAACAAACACAGACACAGTATATATTACTTTACAGCGAATTCAAATTCGGTTAACAGAAATCACAGTGGGAACATTTAAAAAATATAATACTAAATTAACGTAAAGTAAAGATGTAAAAATAAGCTAAACCACACCACAACAAACCTGACATTTCAGATTTAGTGAACTTCTTCGGGAATGACACAAACAGATCTAAACAGAATAAAACTTTGATTATAAAGGCAATAAATTGTCAACAAAACAAAAAATACATAAAAATATACAACATGCTGGTATCGAACAGGCCAGTGCACACCCTCAGTGCATAGAAAGGCCAGGCAAGAGTTCCGGTGTTAAGTTGCCAAATAGGAAAATTTGAAGCCACAAATGTGAGTGTATGATAACCAAGTAACCCTTAACCCCAATTTATGAAAGCCAAGTAACCTTCAACCCCATTGTATAATAGCCAAATAACCTTCAACCCGCTTTCATTTAACCCATCATTCCCTATTACAATAGTCTTGAAACTTTCAACTCCCTTTTCTAATAGCCAAATAGTCCTTTACCCCAGAACAATGACTACCAGCTGAATTGACTGATTTGCCTTTTCGGTTCACGAGTGCATTTTTCAGGAGACTCTTGGAAGTCGGCGCTGGAGCTACGGAGTTTGTGCTTAATGCGACGCTTTCGGTGGGTCGCCCTGCGGATAGAGACAGAGCCATGTGAGAAAACCCGGGTCAATGAGGTCTTTCTGGTGACTGCCGATTCCATCGACGATGAACTGTGGTTTTCGTGGAAGACTTTTGTGTTGGCATTCTGGCGGTGGCATTATGCACAGTGTACCTGTGCTGGCTGTTGGATTGCCGAGACTCCTGTCTGATCCACTTTTCACATTGGACAGTGGGGAGCATTTTGTGTGATACTCACTGGCACAGGAATGGAGCATAATGGGGACGACCCGTTGCCATGAAGTTGGAACCTCGACTAACTAACTAAGTCCTTCACCCCATTATATAATAGCCACGTCACATTCCAACCCCCTTTTTTAATAGTCATTTCACCCTTGACCACTTTTTATAACAAAGTTTATAATACCCATTTAACTTTAACCCTGTTTTATAACAACTGTGTAAATTTTTACCTACTTTTATAATAGCCAAATAACCTTTGACTCACTTTTATAATAGCCAAATAACCTTTGATCCACTTTTATAAAAACCAAAGGACTCTCAACCTCCTGTATTCACACAGTAGAGAATGTTAGTGTGTCTCTTGTTCACGTGAATCCACATATCTCCAGTTTGTAAGAATGATTGACTTACAGGACATCTGTAAATCATACATAGGTTTAGATTATTAGAAGCCATCCAGTCAAAAAGCTTTGCCTGTTTTTTTTTAAAGTAACTTACTTTATTCTACCACTGTGATGCCCTTTAAGCAAGAGATTGATTTATATACAACATTTCATACACATGTTGCCAATACAAGCTGATGTTATCTTCTTTATTTCAAATTAGGTCGAAGCATGCCAAAGTGAAGCCAGACGTATCCACAGCCTTCTCAAGATGGGTAGTCCGAATCTAGTGTCCTATTTAACTATATCACCGATTGTATTCTCAGAACTGGAATTGTCATCCGTGAGAGCAACTTTGATGGATCCTATGTATATATCTGACCCTTTCAGGGGATCTCACTCCGGTGAAAACAGTTCATGTTCACAAGTTACTAACATGCTGTTACTGACTTTGTGCGCAGTGTTTGAACTTATGTGCTGTCTCATACAGAGGGTGCGATTAAAATTGTGATGGAGAGTTAATTAATGGCTAAATATTACCATTATGTTTATACTAAAGTATAGGATACAAAGCAGCATGTAAACCTTTCCCAGTTGTGTGCCTCATGGCATGTTTGACTGATTAGAAACAATTCCATTTCACATCAGACACACCCATAAGTGACCTGTCTCTGTCAGCAGGTGTCAAAGTGTATGGATGATAACAGTCGCTGTGGTGTGTTTGAAGAGTTGCAAGCACAGTTGACTTAGACAATTTTCAAAATGTTCTGTCATACATTTTATGACTTGTGAGTCTCACACCACAGTTGACTTAGACAAGTTTCCAAATGTACTGTCATACATTCTATGACCAGACAGTGTGTTATGTGAGTCTCAAACCACAGTTGACTTAGACAAGTTTCAAAATGTACTATCATATATTTTATGACCAGACAGTGTGTTGTGTGAGTCTCACACCACAGTTGACTTAGACAAGTTTCAAAATGTCCTGTCATACATTTTATGACCAATCAGTGTGTTGTGTATGACACTCAAACCATGGGAAAGAGGATTTCAATAGGTATAACATCCATAGAAGAGTTGTAATTCTCTTTCTCTGGAGTGATTACAACAGGGTGAAACAAAATTGTGCGAAGACAAAAGGGGATTGTGCACAGACTGTGCTTTTAAAAATAAATTCCTCGCAGGCTTGTATAGCTGAAAGCAATACTGAAAACATTATGTAAATACTGTGTTTTTTTATCAAAGTGCCATTGTGATATTTAAATGCAAAAATATTATTTTCTGTTTATAATTTGTGGATTATGTAGTCTGTCTTCAGTTTGTTTTAATTGTAATGCTAGCTGGCAACTTAACAATAATAATCATCACAATTGGTCCTGAAGCAGTTTCCTGCCATGAGTCTGTGATGTAATACCTTCGTCACATTTTGAAGGCTTGAATGCATGTAGGAATAGGTGGACAATCTTTCCTTCACTTTCACAGATGACTACCCCGGGCATGGAACATGGCATCACCAGCACAATTTACTATCTACAAAGCTAGCATGCCCGCTTGGCAACTTATGATTGCAGCATAATACATAAGATGCTAATCTGCATAGCTAAGTGTGATTGATGTTTGTCCATCAAGAATGATGATGGCCATTCATTTCATTCAGTGGGGTTAAAAGTTTGGAGCCGTGAGTTCTAAGATGGCTGATAAGGCTTATTTTGGCTCAATATATTCTTTAACAATGTGGGCACAGAATGCTTGATGTTCCAGGAGGAGGATCTCCTGCAGTGGTTTTTATTGCCCAACCTTTTTTTCACAGCTCTTGCAGTCCTGTTTGCTTCACAGGTGACTACACCCTTGCGTAATGATGTACGCCACGAAGTTTGGTTTTTGGCAGTAGTCTCCCAAGTGTCGTTGAATGTGATTACACATATAGATGGAGGTTTCTGAGTACGCACACATACAGATGCCTGATGTGAAGCTGTGGTGACTTCTCTTAAGCTAACCCGTGTGTTACCAGGGAAGCAAAGAGTAGTGAAACCCTAATCTACAAAACAGTTTGTGTATCCACCCACATCACAATGAGGATACATATCTTGTCCTGATGCAAAACATTTCATTCCACCATAAATGTAGTTTTATAATGGATCATCAAGTTAGGAAACTAATGAGATGGTTTTTCCTTACCTTCCCCTAATATGTGAAAAATGCATAGCTTAAATATTCTAATGCCGGTAGCTTCAATAATTTTCCTTAATTTTGTCAGCGCATTGGCGAGTTCTGGTCTACTTGTTATGATTTTCAACTGAACGGTTGAGAAGCTTATTACCAGTGAGTGTTACAACTGTTCATAATTTAAAGTTCAGCAAAGTAGTCTGTTCTGAACATATTGATTATACTTTTAACTTGCTTCCTTATTAAGACAAATATTGTTTATGAATTATTTTCAAACAGCAGAAAACAGACATGCAGGGAAATCATTGTGATCTCTCCATGCTTGAAACTTTTAAACAGGTATATTGCATAATGATACAATTTTGCATAATGATGATATATTATATACATTGATGTAAATGAGTTTATTAGATGTCTATATGCTTTATGGTATATTTTGGGGGGACTTTGTTACTGTTTTAACTTGTTTTGTGTGTTCATGTCTGACAGCAGTAGTAGACAGGGCTGGACTGGCATGCTCCATGACAGGATTTATGTCACTGAGATCTGTTAGACGTGTGTCTTTACTGCTGTCCCATTTTCTTGATATTTATCTTTTAGCAAGTCTGTCGTTTATTGGAATGTAAGCCACTCACAGGTTCTCAAGTTGGAGGATGCTATTTGATAGTTGTGCTTCTAACAGTTATCTAGACTCCAGGAGTTATAGTTTTGTACTCGCCATCATTAAAATGTCAGCCATTGTCACAGGTTCTAAAGTTGGAGGATGCTATTTGATAGTTATGCTTCTACCGTTATCTAGACTCCAAGAGTTATAGTTTAGTACTTGCCATCATTAAAATGTCAGCCACTCTGGCAGGTTCTAAAGTTGGAGGATACTATTTGATAGTTGTGCTTCTAACAGTTATCTAGACTCCAAGAGTTATAGTTTGTACTCGCCATAATTAAAATGTCAGCCACTCTGGCAGGTTCTAAAGTTGGAGGATGCTATTTGATAGTTGTGCTTCTAACAGTTACCTAGACCAAGAGTTAGCCAAGTACTCGCTATTAACACCCACTGTTTTCAGGGCTCCAAAGAGAAACAAAAATAATAACACTGTAACTTACTATGCGTGTGAAGCTGACACAGTTGCATAGTCAGACAAGGGTTTGATACCAGCTCTTGTCATTTGCTGCAAAAGGGAAATACTGGCCACCTTTGCCTCTGCACACTCAAACCTTTTTTTGTGTGCTCTCACTCGCTATTAAATCAGGCGTAGTCCACACACTACTTCTAGTGCTCTGGACTGATTTTTGCGTGTGGATTACCTTACCCCATTACCAGTGTCCCTCGCCATCAGGCGAACCTTCTCTGACTTCAAAGGTACTTGTAATTTACGTCCCCAAGTCAAAGACGAAAAGTTAACATTTTAGTCCCAGTGTAGGGGTTGAACCTGACATCAGCACATCGGAAGTTTAAGAGCAAGCTCTCTTATCCATTGGGCCATCTGACCTCTACTCATACCTATAATTTCTATTTTTGTCTTTCAGTATCTTCTGATGTTTCCCTTTCTGGAAGCTTTCTACATTTCCTTTTTGAATATTTCTGTTTTTGTCACTTTCTATTCACCTCAGCAATTAGTCCATCTCTTCTTTGAACTCTACCTCTGCGTTTTCTGTTATCATTTGATTCTTTTGGATTTCTGTGGTGGGGTCTCCCTACTGAATCTAATTGTATTCATTCATATCTGTCTTAGTTGGTCTAAGATTTGGTGATTTTACCTTCACAAACAGTATGCAACGCCTAGTTTGGTGATTTTCTATTTACTACCATTACACTTGGCCTAGGAATTGATGATTTATTATTCAAAATCATTACACTTGGCTTAGGAATTGATGATTTGCTGTTCACAACCATTACACTTGGCCTAGGAATTGATGATTTACTGTTCAGAGCCATTACACTTGGCCTAGAAATTGATGATTTACTGTTCACAACCATTACACTTGGCTTAGGAATTGATGATTTACTGTTCACAACCATTACACTTGGCTAGGGTTTGATGATTTACTGTTCAAAACCATTGCACTTGGCCTAGGAATTGATGATTTACTGTTCACAACCATTACACTTGGCCTAAGAATTGATGATTTACTGTTCACAACCATTACGCTTGGCCTAGAAATTATTGATTTTCTACTCGCAATCAGTATGCTTGACCTAGGATTCGGTTGAGTTTCTATTTACAGCCAGTACGCTGCAGACATATTTACAGATCTAGTCATGACTATTAGATTTAAACTCTACAGACTGTAGCTGTGGGTATATTACAGTGCAAACCGCTTAAGGTGATCTCGGATGTGCC
The DNA here is from genome assembly GCA_963921405.1 of Cepaea hortensis. Classification (NCBI taxonomy): domain Eukaryota; kingdom Metazoa; phylum Mollusca; class Gastropoda; order Stylommatophora; family Helicidae; genus Cepaea; species Cepaea hortensis. Next base: position 160,488,724 of record OY992878.1, read on the forward strand.
GAATTTCTGTTGTGAAGAACAATATTTTACTGCATGTTGTAAATGCATTACTACATGCTCGAACTCTTTATCAGAGGAATTTCTGATAAGAAAAACTATTTCTTGGGTCGCAAGTGAGTTCACCTTATCAGGTCTGCATTGTATTAACACCTCAACTCTTTCGTTGTATGTACTTTTCTGCTGCAGCTTTTGTAAATAATTGTGTACATTCTGTGTACAACTGTGTACATTCACAACCATGTATTCCCTTTGTGGATTGAATCAGAATTCTGCACAATAGGTTGCCCAATGTCAGGCCTTGCATATTTCACTGCATCTTGTCTGGTGCATATGGTGGAGTCAGATAACATATGGCAGAGTCAGATAACATATGGCAGAGTCAGATAACATATGGCAGAGTCAGATAACATATGGCAGAGTCAGATATCATATGGCAGAGTCAGATATCATATGGCAGAGTCACATAACATATGGCAGAGTCAGATATATGGCAGAGTCACTGGGAAGGTTAACCCGGTCAACAAATGCCCGCAGAAATTGGATGTGTCGGCCTAACAGCGCAAGAACGCAGCTCTGCTGTAAACAGGCACAACACAATCACGTCCGGAAAAAAAAACTCTGGATGAACGCAGAAGAAGAAGAAGAATATGGCAGTGTCAGATATCATATGAAGTGAAACGATTAGGCTTTTTTCTGGCTGAAATATGTAAACACATAAAAGTCACTTTACAGTGACTCAGTGTGTGATGTATTTCAGTCAGAAAAAGGCATCAATCAATTCATTTTATGCAGTATACACACAATGACATATGCCAGGCAACACATTATGCAACCTATTGTTTATGGTGTCTGAGTATAAGTGTGTTGCATGTTTGTGTGTGTGCGCGTGCGTGTATGGTTTTTTTTTTTTCTTTGAGATGAAAGGAAATAAAGGCACATGTGGAATTGAAAGGAAGTAGAGAGTGAGGGAATGAGGGATGAAGCAAAATGGATTATTATGTGTTGAAGATGTATGAATTTGCACCATTTCTGTGTTGGTTCGTTTAGATAGTGAATTTTATTAATATGTTCACTTTTTGTGAAGGACTTTCTACTTGTAAATTCTGTTGTCTTTCCCTAATAGTTTTATGAGTGGTCTAGTGACGCTTGCTGTTATCACTTCCCCCAGTTTTGTTTTCTTCTCTCTCTGCTCGGATCCATGATGAAGGCGTTACGGGCGCAGTTCGTAATCCTGCATACCGCACTCGAAACACAGCTGCAGGCGATTTGGCAGCAGACCCCCTTACGTTGATTCTTTTATAAAATGGTATGGGTGCAGGTTTTTCAGAAATCAAAGGAAAAAAACTACTGAACGTATACTTGCCAACAGTTCACAAACTGCAAAAAAATACTGGGGTTGACTGTGATGTCCTGTAAAGGATATGCAACTTTTAACTAACCGTTCATTTGATTCACAACTGCTAGTAAGCATACCAAGGAACAGATCATGTTTATCAAGAGCCAGTATACCACATGGTGTTTGTGTAGTGTATAGATCACGGTGATACAAGTTTGCTGTGTCTTGGTATCAACTTTCAGCAAACTGATTGTTATTTTTTTTTAATTTTTAGTGAAGTACATATGCAATGTTGATAAGTTGACAAACTTTCAGTTCCATCCATCCATCATGTGCCATGCCGATAAGCGTAGGCTGTCATGTTCTGCCATCTCACTCGATCACCAGAGTCGTGGATTAGCTCCGTGTTTCTGTCTTGACCATGCCACGTGGCCAAGCCATCCAGGTATTTACTTCTCGGTCTTCCCCTTGGTCTCTTCCCTTCGATCTTGCCAGTTGTCACCAAGTTCTCCAAGTCATTTCTTCTCGTAACATGCCCAAAACATTTTGGCTGTCTACGTCTAATGACTCTAATCAGTTTACGATCTTCATTTGTTTCTTGAAGGACTTGTTCATTCGTTTTTCTTTCTGTCCATGGTATTCTTTGCATTTTCCTCAGAAACCACATTTCCACAGCCATCAAATGTTTTTCAGCTTGACCGCTCATTATCCACGCTTCATATCCATACAAAAGTACAGGTTCTATGTAGCACTTCATCACTCTTTTTCTCGTTTCAATTGATATATTTTTATTGGTCAGTGTGTTTTTCATCTTGCAAAAGGCTACCTTCGCAATGAAAATTCTTGTTCTAATCTCTTCAAGACATCTCCCATCAGATGTTATGACTGTTCCGAGATAACTGTACCAATTAACTTGCTTAAGAATATGCCCATTTAACTTTCAGTTAAATTGGTCATTTTGATTCTTGGTAATACCAAAATTATTAAACTGCAAGTTATGCGGTTTGACATGTTTCTATGTATATAAACAATTTGACGTCTCATTACACTGCAAGTACAGAATTTTGCAGTTATCTCCGTGTATTCATAATTTGACAAAGTTAACATGTTGCAAATATCTGCCTGTGTGATAAACTGATGAATCATTAACAAGTGAGGATGTCTGCAGTTATCTCCCTGTAATGAGAATTTCTGCAGTTATCTCCCTGTAGTGAGAATGTCTGCAGTTGTCTCCCTGTAATGAGAATGTTTGCCAGTTATCTCCCTGTAGTGAGTATGTCTGCTGTCATCTCCCTGTAGTAAGAATGTCTGCAGTTATCTCCCTGCAGCAAGGATGTCTGCAGTAATCTCCCTGTAGTGAGAATGTCTGCAGTTGTCTCCCTGTAGTGAGAATGTTTGCCAGTTATCTCCCTGTAGTGAGTATGTCTGCTGATATCTCCCTGTAGTGAGGATTTCTGCAGTTATCTCCCTGTATTCATAATTTTGCATCTCACCCTTAAACTGCAATTAAAGAATAATGTATTTGAAGATTGAGCACAACCCATTAATGGCAATGCTGATCATATTCTGGTAAGAACCTTGGACCTTGCCCACGTCAGATTGGAACTCGAGTCTAGTGCTTCCAATCTGATGTGGACAGGGCCCAAGGTTTGTTCTGGAATACGATCAACATTGCCAGTAGTGGGTTGTCCTCAATCTTCAAACCTCAAATCCCAAAACAACCAAATAAATCAATAATTTGTCAAATTATTAAACTGCAAGAAAATAAAATTGCAGTTATCTGTCTAAGTGATATACTGATGAATCATTAAGATGTAAGCAAGAATTTCTACAAAAATCTCCCTATATTTATAATTTAATGTCTCATCATTAATCCATTGCGAAGGTAGCCGTAAAGCCGTATTATTTCCCTGTATTATAACATATCTGATAAATAATTAAACTGTGAGTAAGCATGACTGCCTGTGTGATAAATTAATGAATCATTAGACTGCAAGCGAGGATGCCTGCAGTTATCTCCCTATGTTCTTAATTTGACATCTCATCATTAACTACAAGCAAAGCAGCTTGCAGTATTTTGCCCATATTTGACCAATAACTCATCTGCAAGCGAGGATGTCTGCATTTATCTGCCTGTGTTATAAACTGATGAATCATAGTTATCTCCATGTATTAAACTATTTGACAATCATTCATGTGTATCTGCTTGGATGTTACAAATACTTCCATGTAGGCTGTTATGAGAATCATCTTTGTAACTTTGATTGGTGTAATTTCATGTGTTGGATAAATTTACTTTTATCATTCACCAATTGGTTGTTATTTACTCAAGTAAACTATCTTGTGAGGCAATTATTCAGCTGATGATACAAATAGTCTTGGTTGTATAAAGAAATTCATCTTCCTCTTCTTCTTTCATTCGCTTGAAATTTGTCTATATCTTAGGTTCATACCGGAATACGATCAGTGTTGCTAGTTGTGGGTTGTGCTCAATCTTTAAATCTCAAATCCTGAAACAACCAAATAAATCAATATATCTACAATGTTGTCTCTTCTATTAATTTAACTGTCTTTTTTAGTTCACGCAGTGATCCATAGAGTATATCTTCTACTGTATCTTCTCCAGGCCACAAGTTTTACCTAGACATGTTGTTTGGGCAGAAATTGTGTCATATGTTTCCTGTTTCCTGCAGTGTTCAGACATTCAGAGATATTTGCAAAAGGTCAACAAAACAGTAAAGGTCACTTATACATATTATATCTTAAGGTACACCAGGCATATGGTGCTAAATCTATATTTGTATAGACCAACCTGGCATGTGGTGGGTGACGTCACTTAAACACCGGCCACCTTTTCTTCCCCTGACATTTTCTGGCACCCATTTTCGGTTGGGTCGACCTGGGCGTCCTAGATAATTTTGAGAATCATCCACAATGCAGATTTGAACCCATGCCCACTGCCAACATGTAAATGTCTAGCCACTACACTATCCATCCATCCATCATGTGCCATGCCGGTAAGCTTGGGCGGTCATGTTCTGCCATCTCACTCGATCACCAGAGTCATGGATCAACTCCATGTTCCTGTCTCAACCATGATACGTGGCCAAGCCATCCAGGTATTTACTTCTCAGTCTTCCCCTTGATCTTGCCAGTTGTCACCAAGTTCTCCAAGTCATTTCTTCTCATAACATGCCCAAACTTCTTCTTCTTCTTCTTCGTTCATCTGGAGATTTTTTTCGGATGTGATTGCGTTGTGCCTGTTTACAGCAGAGCTGCGTTCTTGCGCCGTTAGGCTGACACATCCGACTTCTGCGGGCATTTGTTGACCGGGTTAACCTTCCCGGGGGTTTCTTAGGACGTTTGACTCTCACTGTTGTGGTGTTATCCCCCATCCCAGCTGGTCCATATAGAACAGCCAAAGATCCTGGTCAGCCCTCAAGGGAAGGCAGGGGCAGACCATGGGCATTCCCCGCCATCCAAGGAGGCTTCCATACTTGCAGAGCCGATACATAGCGCTCTGGTACTGGGCTCACCCAAGGAATCGTCACGTCCTGCACATGGCTGCTTAGCCTCACTTCCGTATATTGGGCCTTCCGTTCACCATAGGCTGTTCTTCCGGAAACCAGAAGTATGCAGTCTGCAGATGACATCCACACAGTGAGCTTTCGATTCGGACTTTCCATGTAATGGATTTGCTATCGAAGCAATATTCCATTTTGTGCCACTAGGACACTTTTCCACCTTTTATGAAGTCCACACAGTGGGCTTTCGATTCGGACTTTCCACGTAATGGATTTGCTATCGAAGCAATATTCCATTTTGTGCCACTAGGACACTTTTTCCACCTTTTATGAAGCCCACACAGCGAGCTTTTGATTCGGACTTTCCACGTAATGGATTTGCTATCCAAGCAATATTCAATTTCATGCCTCTGGGTCTTCATGCACCTTTAAATGTCAACCTGTATGTAGTTAAAGTAAGCTGCGGTCAACTTGAGCTTGTTGATATCTCCATAGAGCTTGTCCTCAAATGAAGCAGGTGTGAGCCAAAATATCTTTCTCTGTTCTGCATACGTTGGGCAATCCTGCAGCAAATGTTTTGCTGTCATTTTTCCAGTTCTACAATTACATTCATCGGTATCTCCTATCTTTAGTTTATTGAACAAGTGGTATTTCAGCCTGTTATGTCCTGTGCGGAGTCTGAAGATTGCTACTTGTTCTCTTCGGTCGAGTTTGTAATATGCATCATCCTTCTGATGGCCTGGATGCTCTGATTCCCATTTGGTTCTATAAGTGCTTTTTATCAACCTCTTTGCCTCATTATAGGTTATGTCTATGTCAGGCTGTGGTAGTCGTCCGCCCTCTTTTGCCAGTCTGTCAGCCTCTTCGTTTCCAGGTATACATGCCCAAACAATTTTGACTGTCTCCGTCTAATGTCTCTAATCAGTTTACAATCTTCATTTGTGCCACTGCACTACTATGGTTATATTTGTGGCTGTTATCTCCAGCGAATAATTGATAATGAGTAAGTAAATGGTGATGAAACTGGTAGTAGTAAAGATGTAATTTTTAAGAGAAACATTGGAAATATCTTTAAAGAAGAAGAAAAACCCCCATTTAATTTCTACATAGGTAGAATATCCAAAGAAGCAAGCCTTGATCGGTTCAGAAATGTTGAACTCTTTACTTACATGAGTTGAGTTGAGCCAAGAACCGACATTACTGCACTCGGGGCATTCCCTAAGTGCTCAAGCCTCATCTTCATCAGCCAGCAAAGAGTTCCAATACTAATGGTGCCCGTTGCAATCTGATTATATGTCTGTCTTGCTTTTCCTGAGTAACGACTGTCAACCAGATCCTCTGTCCACCCCTTGCTGCTGATTTCTCTCTAGACCATGATAGTCTATCCGTTCTTCTGCATTATTCACATGCTCACAGAGGGCTTTCACCATTAATGATGCAGCACCAGCCAATCTGTCTGCGTGTTAATTTCGAACCACACCAGTGTCCTGGAGAAAAGATCCAGTGAACACTCACAACCCGCACCCTCTGAATTGATGCATGCCATTCTGCACAAAGCATTCCAGTCTTCACCTTTGACAGCATGCTTCGTGAATTAGTTACAATCACAACATGCGTATACAGTTTGTTCTCCAACCAGCGGAAAGCTGCAGTAACCACCTCCACCTGTATTGTCAGACTTGAGGTTGTGGTATCATACGCCAAGCTCTCCTTTACTTTAGATGAAACAGCAATAAATGAGCTTTTATTAAAAGACGATCAAAGTCTGTTTTACATGGAAGATGGCAAGCCGCAGTAACCACCTACATCTGTATTCTCAGACTTGAGGTTGTGGTATCATACGCTAAGCTCTCCTTTACTTTAGATGAAACAACAGATCCACCCGCACTAAATGAGCTTTTATTAACAGACGATCAGTCTGTTTTACATGGAAGACGGCAAGCGGCAAAGTCATATTAATAAGCTGAGTTCAATATGCAGTAGATACAATATGAAAATAAATAAAATCAAAACTCTAGTAATGCAGGTTAGCAGATTTCCTGGTCCACTAAATATACTGATAAATATTAACATCTGAAACATGTAAAAGAAATTTTTAATATCCTGGAAGTATGATCACAGAAGACGGCAGAATAGACAGTAAAGTTGAAATAGATTCCAAAAATCAAGTGTGTTTATATATAAACAATCACCCATACTGGGAAACATCCAAATATACCTAGGTCCGCAAAACGACAGGTAATAAACACATTGACACCAACCCTATATTACCAACGTCAAACTTGGACATTATCCAAATCACACTTAAGTAAAATCAACACCTGCGAGATAAGATGCTTGCGGAGAGCTACCAACCTAACAATCCGAGACCTAATTAGAAATGATGTTATCAGACAGACACTGAGGTCAACACCTTGTGCCACATTTACTGAAAGGCAGAAGATTAAAATGGTTCAGCCATCTCGTTAGAAAGTGAAACCATCAACTACCATCGCTGGCACTGCATCAAAGAAGGTCTGACATGAGAGCAATAGAGCGCTTGAGGAGAAAATATACTGACTATATCAAAGACAATGTGCAATCACATAGAAATACACTGTCCGGTGTCACCAATCAGGCGCTGGAATGTCAACTATTCCTCCGCACAACGCTTGACGGAAAAAGAGGACGATGATGATGATCAAACAACAGAGAGGATTAGAAATTCATGATCGCTGAGGTCTGTTCCAGGACCGATGATACCTGAGGGAGAAGAAATTATCTCACCATTTGAGTCAAGACCATGTAGTAATACAGGCATGTGTTCATCAGCCGTTGCTGTGTTCCCTGGTATAGCTTGGATGGGAATTGTAACACAATCCTTGTGTCTGCAAGCGATGGATGCTCAAAGTGGTGATCTAAGACAATCTGGTGTCTGCAAGCGGTGGAAGCTAAAAGTGGTGATCTAAGACAATCTGGTGTCTGCAAGTGATGGATGCTCAAAGTGGTGATCTAAGACAATCTGGTGTCTGCAAGTGGTGGAAGCTCAAAGTGGTGATCTAAGACAGTCTGGTGTCTGCAAGTGATGGATGCTCAAGGTGGTGGGGTCTGCAAGCGATGGATGCTCAAAGTGGTGATCTAAGACAATCTGGTGTCTGCAAGCAGTGGAAGCTCAATGTGGTGATCTAAGACAATCTGGTGTCTGCAAGCAGTGGAAGCTCAAAGTGGTGATCTAAGACAATCTGGTGTCTGCAAGCAGTGGAAGCTCAAAGTGGTGATCTAAGACAATCTGGTGTCTGTAAGCAGTGGATGCTCAAAGTGGTGATCTAAGACAATCTGGGGTCTGCAAGCGATGGATGCTCAAAGTGGTGATCTAAGATAGTCTGGTGTCTGCAAGTGATGGAAGCTCAAAGTGGTGATCTAAGACAATCTGGTGTCAATGTGTGCCAAGTGGACACACTAGAGTGCATGTTGAGTGATGTATGATGTGCTCAAAATTGGAAAGTCTTCTCCTGGTTCTTGTCTCGTCTTTACAGTGAAAAGTGTTTGCATATCTATTTTACTGTTTCCTCAAATGCTCAACCACTCCACCATATTTTTGTATTTACAGTTCTTAATAGTTTTATAAGTACTGGAAAGTTTGAGAAATGCCAACAATGCCCCAAACTCAATAACGGCACAATCCCGAAAGCACCACCCCGTTGTGAAGATGAGCACACTATGGTGTGGTAAATACAGCTCTGTGGACCGAGCATGCATCAAGCTAAGTGGACATCCTTGGAGTGCTCTCTGCTGTTAGCAAGAGTCCCACAAAGCAGGCTACTTAACATGGCAATTTTAAAGGTTTAGGACATACTGTTTAGCCATGTTGGTGTGGAAAGTAAGGGGAAACTACCACATCATGCATCCTAAGAAATTCAAAGTGGAAGCTGATAAAGCGAGGGTGCATGAGGCAGGAGGAATGGCAAGAGATGGAAACACTTGTCTGAGGGCTGTTATTTTAATTTTTACGCTCGCTCGCTTTGAACTCAAGTGTAGTCCATACACACTATTTATAGTAGTGATGGACTAGATTTTGCGTGTGGATTAGCTTTCCCTATTAACAGTGTCCCTCGCCATCAGGCGAACCAACTCCAACTTTAGAGGTACTTGTAATTTACGTCCCCAAGTCAAGGACGACAGGTCAACATTTTAGTCCAGTGTAGGGGTTGAACCACTAACTTCGGCATCAGCACAACAAATGTCTAAGAACACGCGCTCTTACCCATTCGGCCATGCGGACCTGCTGTGGGGTGTGATGAGATTGATGTTCTGTAACACATTTGCTGCATGATGGTGGTTAGTTGATTGGCTGCTTACATTTGCAGACAGGGTGAGCCGATGGAATCATTGGGATTAGGAGATTGTGTTGATGTTATGAGCGCCATCAAATGAAAGTTTGACGCCTGCGCTACGAGGGTTATCCTGGCCACCCACTCCCGTGTATCCAGGCCACCCACTCCATGTATTGAGGCCTACAAAATGTTATGATTTTAACACTTCACTGACCCATAGCAAAGTTAGTGCTCTGGGACTTCTGTTGTTGCTTGCAGGTCCCTCCTTTACTAACTTCTCTTAGTTGATCCCTCCTTTACTAACTTCACTTAGTTGATCCCTTATTTACTAACTTTACTTAGCTGATCCCTTATTTACTAACTTCACTTAGTTGATCCCTTATTTACAAACTTCATTTAGTTGATCCCTTATTTACTAACTTCATTTAGTTGATACCTTCTTGACTGATGTGCCATGATCAGTTTTGCGTCAGTCACCAAGGACATGTCAATGACAAACACAACTGCTTAAAAACTAAACAAACCACATCATGAAACAAAGGCAAGCTTGTACTGTTTTAATGGTGTTGCCAATATTTCATCGAAGTTTGCCTGAATGAATTTATTTATTCTTACACATAGACTGCACCAGAAACAAACACAATCTCTACAAGGAATTAAAACAAACGCTCAAATACCAACAAGAACTATTGTAAAAGAAAACAATACAGTGACATTTGTCATTGAAATTGATGAAACAACACAACGGCAGACAAAATAAAGGAAACTATCATAATGACAAACAATATCAATTACTTGACATATAGCTCTGCATTTTAAAACTAGAAATATACTGTCATAGGGCACAGAGGTATGTTGCTACATTCTTGCTATAATCGGTGCAATCTCTCACTCTCCGCAGGATATATTTCTGCAGCACAATATTCATTCACTCAGGCTCTCCTCTTCTACACTGGGGTGTATTTAGACCCTAGTCTTGTCTCATTATATCATACTTGTATACACACATCTACATCCCTCTCCCAGAGAAAGGAAATGTAAAACTTGTGTGCCCACTATCGTACTAATAAGTCGTGCCAGCAAAGTCTTCAGGTAAAGCCATCATGAAGAAGATCGGTAAGAAGTTAGAATATGAATTACAAGACGTTCAGGCAGGGTTCAGACACAGCAGAGGAAGCAGGGACCATATCTTCAACATGAGAACCATCTTTGAGAAATGCCAAGAATACAAGGTAGATCTTCATACCTGTTTCATAGACTACAGATAGTCTTCGACTGTTCAATATCAGAAAATGTGGAACACTATGAGAGATCTGGGGTTTTCAGCACTTTTGATTCACTTAAATTAATCATTACATCATGAACAGGGTAGCTGGTGAAATATCAAACTGGTTTGAGGTCAAAGGGATCTTGCTCCTCAGACCTGTACAACATTATGCAGATAATGTAATAAGAAATGTCAAAAATGGTGAGTCAAGAGTCAATTTGAATCAATTTATAATTGGTGGAAATCCAATTCCAGAATTCAGATGACAAGAATTAATGTGAAATAATGCTACAGGATTAGAAGAATTGATCCTTCTGTCAAAAAAACACAGTGAAGACATCAGGCATTGACTGGCATAGCTGTGTACGTCAAACAACACTGACTCAAAACCAGCACTGGGTCTCAAGAACTAAAATACTTCACCCATATTGAACACCACAAGGGGTTTGGGAAGAAAAGCTATAGAAGTCCTGGCTCCTGAAATAAATGGCAGGTGTCGAATAGCGCGAAGATGGGTACAGGGCACTGTAGACACCGTGAGCAAGAAAATGCATCAGGCAGGGAGAACTGGCCAAGAAACAAGAATCTGTTCATCAAGTCATGACTGGAGCAGCCTTCTGCAAAGTACATACTACATGAGGTGTACGCACACATATACACCCCCTCATGTGCACAACCAAGAGGCTGAGACCCTTAGGGATCTTTGAACCATGGACTAGTACGATAGTAGACTGTTCGTTGTACAGCCACTCTACCCGGGAGACATCCTGCATGTACAATACACCGCAAACATGACGATATGTAACACACACAATATATTCAGCATGATCATTAATGCATTGCTATTATAATTTCCAGCATGGTAGATAAATGGTTAACTAGATAATATATCCAGACAGTGTTTATGAACAAAAACAGAGAGATGGCGATCCCATCTTAGCTAAACTTCCTGCACACATTTTACATTCTCCCTGCCATGACAACATGCACAGATGACACACCCAACAGTTACAACCGTTGGTTAGTAGTCACAGTTGTAGCGCACCCTCATCCATGCCTGCGCCCTGCACTGGGTGCATGGTGATAACCTCATAGTGGTATAGAGCAACTGGCAGTCAATGGGTGATATCATCTATATCACACGGCTTAATGGGTGATATCATCTATATCACACTGTCTTTACTTCCCATGCTTGTGTTATGCTGACACAACTGCTTCCTCACAATATATTTGCTGTCTGGATGAATATAACAGCAATGGCCAATTATATTTAAACATCTTTTCTTCACAAGCTGGACATTCTTCCTTTGACAACTGTACACACACAGTAACAACCCACGCATCAGGTCTCTCAAATGACACATTGATACAAAAACACTCATATGCACAAACGTCCTAATGACTTAATGACACTTGTTTTGATACAAGTACGAACAAGTAAATTTACATCGTGATATAAAGTCATGTTGGAACACTTCACACAGCTCACGAGACAAGGGATTACAGTAAACACTTGATTTAATAGACCAACACAATTGGAAGGGGAGAGAGAGATGGAAAAAGAGGGAGAAAAGAGAGCAAGCGAAGAATAGGGAAGTCAGTTAAAACTAAGAATGGGGAAGTCAGTTAAAACTAATGTAACCAATTGGGGAAATATTTTACACTGTTTTAAATTGTTTTAAAATAAAAACAGTTGAGACAATTTACAGTACTACACAAAATTAAATTATGGCAAATTTTAAAATTAGTTCATAAATAAAGACAACGGAGAAATGAGAGAAACAATCTGCATACTTGATCCTACCATAAACTGGAACAGAAAGAAAGCATGGCTACGCCACACTGCCCATGACTTTTAACATACAGCATTTTGTATTATTTAGCTACACAGGTCCTCACATCATGAAACCTGGACTGGTTATTTAGCTATAAAGATTTAAAACCATGTCAGGTGTTTACATAAAACAGATAATGGTAATCTTATAGCAGATAATAGTAATCTTATATAAGATACTGGCACAGGGGCACAATATGATATAGGCTTTGTTGATGATAGGTGACCCGTTACCTTCTTTGCCTCCTTAAGAATGAGCTAACTGGTCATGTTAATAAGAAGATACCTCTTGTTACATTAACAATGAGCTTTCTCTTGTTACCTTAACAATGAGCTATCTCTTTAACCTTAACAATGAGCTATTCCTTGTTACCTTAACAATGAGTTATCTCTTTTAAACTTAACAATGAGCTATTCCTTGTTACCTTAACAATGCGCTTTCTCTTGTTACCTTAACAATGAGCTTTCTCTTGTTACCTTAACAATGAGATTTCTCTTGTTACCTTAACAATGAGCTATCTCTTGCCATCTTAAAAATGAGCTTTCTCTTGTTACCTTTAATAATGAGCTATCTCTTGTTACCTTAACAATGAGCTTTCTCTTGTTACCTTTAATAATTAGCTTTCTCTTGTTACCTTGTGATGCAGCTGGCGAATGCTATTCAAAGATACCTCCAAGCAATCACATATCCAAACTAACCAACCAGTACCACATTGTTTCACACTTGTCCTCACACAAGACTGGTCTGGGATGTTAGAGAAAACTGACAAAATGCCATCCATCACTACCTCATCTTATGTCCACACAAACCAACCAATAACCATTAAGTTATTTAGTAAAGTCTTCACATTTCTGTTCTGCCATGACAGTGTTGGCTAACTCCGACAATTCAAGGTCTTGTATCCAGTCTATCCAACTCTTAACCAACTAGATAGTTTAGCATAGATAGATATCTCAGCACCAATATTTCATCTATATCACAGGTTCAAGGTGAGTTGCTAAGATCTCTCTTATCATGAATAAGTCTCATGATATCCAGGTGCCTTTAACAACACTGGCCAACTTGCAGTTGATAAGCTAGTGTACTAATCACTACATAATCATGCTTCCTAATATTCAGATATGAAGGAAATGTTCATGTATCACTATCTTCACCCTGCCGCCTCCAGTAATGGATGGTGGCATTGGACATCTTATGGTCTCGAACTTGGTATTATATTCTGCCAGACTGTAACTTGGTATTGTCTATTGACATCTTTGGCATCATGTAGCAGTTCTGCACTCATCCGTCCCCTCCACTATGGTTTTCAGAAGGATATTATCTCATGTGATGTTGCTATAAAATATCTTGTCATTCTCATGTTTATATCTCTCAGTAATACTTTTTTAATACTCAGTTCTTCTTCTTCTTTTTATCCCCAAAGGAGATTAGGTCCTCAACTAACTCCCGCCAAACCCTCCTGCTGCTCCTAGCTCATCCTCCCCATGTTATTCATCTCTTGTTTCTACCCTCTTCACCATGTGTTGATAGGTTTCTGTTGCCCTGTAGATTCCAGAGGAAGGACAATTGTTTGTAGAGAAGTACACAGTGTGTGTTGTTCTGTGTTGTACAATGCTCATGACAAGGTTTTATCACCTGACAACCCCACTTACACACAACAATATGACAAACATCTGAAACAACTACTACTGATAATCAAATATGTCTTAATACAATCTGTCACAAAATACAGATTCCAGATTCTGTCTACTGGGCATACACAAGCATTCACAAATCACTGAACAAACAAGTTTGGAAATACATAGCAAAATATAGTCAGCTGGGTTGACATGAAACATCAATAGCAAGTAGGTCTGTTCACAAACCTATCTAATTTACAATTGTTTACAACTAGAATCCTGCAGCCATCAATTTGAGAGAAAACAAAAACATCAATGGTAAACCATGAAAGATATATACAATTACACCAACAAATATGGTTCATTTGTTTGTCTCAAACACACATTTTCTACACCGCTGTTGTGTTAATGTTTTTAGACACATGGAATTCTCTGTCTTCTCCTATAAAGAATTTTCAGTTTTCTTTATCGCATTCAACTTAGTATCATTTAACAGATGTTTAGTCCTTTTCTATGCATTAGAAATGGTAAGTCGATGGGAAAAACATATACTAGGTTATGGTAGTATAAGGTGGAGTAGCCAGCATCCTTCCTGCCCACTGCTCCCATCCTCTACCTATGCTAAGTGTTTGGATTATTATTTACTGCTGAATGGGCTGAGTATGCATGTTAATTATACAAGTAGTATGTAAAGACAAGTAGTAGGTAGGGCAAAATGTAAACCAGGCCTGCATGCCGAATACCCTTTAAAACCCTTTAAAAATAACATTAATTTGCTTATTCACTCCAACTTCCTTCTCAGGAAAAACCTGGTAGGGTGGCAAACCCCAGAGTCATCTGATGAGGAAGTGAATTAAACTCAGAATCACATATACCAGCAGTCCTGTACACTAACTACTACACAAGCACGGCAGATAATCAGTTTCATACTTCCATGTGCCACAAAACACTACATTTCACAGAGACAGGAGATATGTGGCAGTCGTGGTCACAAAATGGTCACCTGAATGATGGATGCTAACAACAACCTGTCCCACCCTCTCTCAGATGTCACGATAAGATAAGTTAATGCAATGATGACAACAAACCCAGGACTACACAGCTTTAGGCTCGGATGCTAGCTTTGCTGGTTGGCCCATCCAACGCTTGTGCTACACCATTAATGCTCTTGGACTTGAGTACCCCATCCTCTTCCACAATCACAGTTTCCTGGCCATTTTCAACCACTCTGGAGAGAGAGAACAGACACGAATGAGTACATCATCAATGAGTAAACACACAATCTTACAGTTAAATAGGTGCACTGTTTAATTAAGTCTGTAGCCCAGATATTCTATTTCAACAAGTAAATAGGTGCACTGTTTCATTAAATCTGTAGCCCAGATATTCTATTTCAACAAGAAATAGATGCACTGTTTCATTAAGTCTGTAGCCCAGATATTTTATTTCAACAAGTAAATAGGTGCACTGCTTCATTAAGCCCTTAGCCCAGATATTCTATTACAATACGCAAATAAATGCATTATCTCACTGCGCCTGCAGTCTGGTGCATCTGAATAGTTACTATAACCGTCCATGTATGGACGTGTTTACATGGATGGGTCGGTTGTCCGAGGAGTGAGAAGTTCATGGGCCTTTACGGCCCAGGCCGGAGGGAAAAGTGTGAAAGAAGAGTCTGGCGTTTTTGCTTTGACCACAAACAGCCTGACTATGGAAGTCATGGCAGTAAGTAAAGCAATAACATGGCTCAAGACACAGACATTCAATTGGGCATGTGTCATTAGTGACTCAATGAGCATGCTCAAGAGGATAGAAATGCGGTGGATCCGAAGAGAGTGGTTGCTGTCTCTGGAGCGGTCTCGGCTGGCAAAGATTAGTTTCATCTTCGTGTCAGGGCATGCGGGAGTACAATGGAGTGAGCGGGCTGACAAGCTCGCAGGTAAGGCTACTGTGGAGGGTGGAAGCGCCATGGACCACATTCTGAATGTTCTACGAGAAGTAAGACTTTTGCGAGAACCAAGTGATGACTGCGAATCTACAACCATGGTCAAACTGCGAGAACAGCAAATTAAAAGAGGTGTGGCCAAACAAGAAACTACGCAGGAAGCCAAAGAAGAGTAATAAACCAACTGGTGTCATGAGCCACTACACGCTGCTGGGATTTACTGAGGAGGGGATCCGAGCACTTATGGACTGAATGGTTCGATGTGCAATGAGGATGATCTGTTGACTAACTAACTATTTACCATAAAATAAAAAAGCAATTAACTCTTTCCACATGACTTTTCAATATGACCTAAATGTCATATATTTATATTTTAGACAGAAATTAACATATAGTCCAACCTGGCACTCTCTTGCCAATCAAATATTTGACTCTCAAATATTCAAATATGAGAGCACACCAAGATGTCCAACCAGCCCTGGATTCTAAAGCCCAACCAGCCTTCAATCATGATGCCCAACCACCTTTGAATTCTAATGTCCACCCAGCCCAGGATTCTGATGCTCAAATGTCTTGGATTCCCAAACACCCAGAACTGGCAACCCATGCAGATGCACAACCAGCCCTACATTCTCTAGCACCCTGGCCTGACAAAATCCAGCGGTGGATTTTCTAACCACAACCTTACAACACATCCAGACTGTTTCGGTTGTCATCTAATTTTGCAACACATGAGAGCATGATCAGTATCACAGTTGGCACAAGGATTGCAACTATGATTATCACTTGCCTGGGGGATTATCGTGAACAATAATCAGATCAAGCAAGTCAGATATGACTGAGCTACTTACTGTATGACAGTAGGCAGTACTACCTACTTTCTGTTACGTCAAATGTTTGACAGCGCTCACCAAACCCACCACCCAACATTATGCCAACAGCTTCGGGCGGAGGAGCACAATTGGGAGGGTGCAAGTCTTAACCTGGTGCGAGGAAATGCAACCTAAAGACTAAATGTCATGACAGGGCAGGGCAGACCAGGATGTATGCCTTCGTCTGCAACCAATCTAGGATGGAAGCTCCGATGGAAGCTTCTGCAGTTCGTCTAGTTGCAGATGTATTGGTGTTACCTTTCCTCTGGAATAAACTAGGCAGGCCGAGAGAGGAATCATGCTGCATGGGCAACACATGGTCTCTACAATTCAGCCCAGGCTTTGTGCTATGGAGCGGTTATTATACCTTTTTTTTTTAAAGCAAAATGTAATAAACTATTGTCAGTCAAGATGGCCAGGTGCCAGTACAGTAACCAGGTGAAGCTGATGCCAATGCTTGGAATGTGTATGACTAGGGTGGGCAAACTTTCTGTGTGTAGGGCCATATTGACAAATGTAAAGCTATTGGGGGGCCGCATATATATTATGTCTTGCAAAATAAATCAGTTTACTCACCGGAGAAATATCTTTTTTTCATAAAATCATCCTTATTAACTTTTTACATGTCGATAAATATTTCTCTATATTGAAATCAATAAATTTGCATTTTAGCATTACATTACGAAGGTCAAGGACTGTTTATAAAAATAGAAAATTAGAAAGAAATTTTATCAAAAATGTTAAAATAATCATAACGGTACATGAAATTCTGTAAAATTCAACAAAATAACTTAAAAATGAAGTAAACATGTTCATTTCTAAATGCTCTCGAGGGCCGCATAATATCAGCTGCCGGCCGTAGTTTGCCCACCCCAGCGCTTGGACATTATGTCGGAACCTAGTCTAGAAGTGGGTGCTGGCTATACACGGATCATTGCAGACACAGACTTCAAGAAGCCGCTGGCCATTTTCATTTAACCTCTTAGATGTGAATGCCAGGAATTTTTATCCGCTCCCAGTCTGACCTTGAAGCCAGTATATATATTATATAATGCATGTACATCTGGCAAAAATTAGGATCCTCATTGGTGCTTTAACTCTCTATTTTCTTCTCCTACACCTTCAAATGCCAATATTAAATATCAAAAATAATAGTAGTCAACTTGAGCTTGTTGCCATCTCCATAGTCTGTTTTCAAATGGAGTGGATGTAAACAAACCAGCTTGCTTTGTCCTGTATATGTTGGACATTCCTGCATCAAATTTTCAGCTGCAATTTTACCATCATCTTTACTTAATGAAACGTGGTATTTCAGCCTGTTGTGACCTGTGCAGAGTTTGAAGATTGTTCTCTTTCATGTTTTAGTTGAAGAAATGAGCAACAACCTAGTGTGGCCCCCAAAAAATTGAGATCAAAACATTACTAGATACTTTCACGTTTGATGAATATGGCCATGATATCTAACCTCTGCTTTATAACTCTATTTGCCAAACATTGCATTTAACCAAACAGCAGAACTCTCATCCTCGTAATAAGTCCATTATACAGTAACAACACAAACACGTGACAAGAACTAACTTCTTGGTGACAGTAACAACACAAACACGTGACAAGAACTAACTTCTTGGTGACAGTAACAACACAAACACGTGACAAGTACTAACTTCTTGGTGACAGTAACAACACAAACATGTGACAAGTACTAACTTCTTGGTGACAGTAACAACACAAACACGTGACAAGTACTAACTTCTTGGTGACAGTAACAACACAAACATGTGACAAGTACTAACTTCTTGGTGACAGTAACAACACAAACACGTGACAAGTACTAACTTCTTGGTGACAGTAACAACACAAACATGTGACAAGTACTAACTTCTTGGTGACAGTAACAACACAAACACGTGACAAGTACTAACTTCTTGGTGACAGTAACAACACAAACACGTGACAAGTACTAACTTCTTGGTGACAGTAACAACACAAACACGTGACAAGTACTAACTTCTTGGTGACAGTAACAACACAAACATGTGACAAGTACTAACTTCTTGGTGACAGTAACAACACAAACATGTGACAAGTACTAACTTCTTGGTGACAGTAACAACACAAACATGTGACAAGTACTAACTTCTTGGTGACAGTAACAACACAAACACGTGACAAGTACTAACTTCTTGGTGACAGTAACAACACAAACACATGACAAGTACTAACTTCTTGGTGACAGTAACAACACAAACACATGACAAGTACTAACTTCTTGGTGACAGTAACAACACAAACATGTGACAAGTACTAACTTCTTGGTGACAGTAACAACACAAACATGTGACAAGTACTAACTTCTTGGTGACAGTAACAACACAAACATGTGACAAGTACTAACTTCTTGGTGACAGTAACAACACAAACATGTGACAAGTACTAACTTCTTGGTGACAGTAACAACACAAACACGTGACAAGTACTAACTTCTTGGTGACAGTAACAACACAAACACGTGACAAGTACTAACTTCTTGGTGACAGTAACAACACAAACACGTGACAAGTACTAACTTCTTGGTGACAGTAACAACACAAACATGTGACAAGTACTAACTTCTTGGTGACAGTAACAACACAAACACGTGACAAGTACTAACTTCTTGGTGACAGTAACAACACACACACGTGACAAGTACTAACTTCTTGGTGACAGTAACAACACACACACGTGACAAGTACTAACTTCTTGGTGACAGTAACAACACAAACACGTGACAAGTACTAACTTCTTGGTGACAGTAACAACACAAACATGTGACAAGTACTAACTTCTTGGTGACAGTAACAACACAAACACGTGACAAGTACTAACTTCTTGGTGACAGTAACAACACAAACATGTGACAAGTACTAACTTCTTGGTGACAGTAACAACACAAACACGTGACAAGTACTAACTTCTTGGTGACAGTAACAACACAAACATGTGACAAGTACTAACTTCTTGGTGACAGTAACAACACAAACATGTGACAAGTACTAACTTCTTGGTGACAGTAACAACACAAACATGTGACAAGTACTAACTTCTTGGTGACAGTAACAACACAAACATGTGACAAGTACTAACTTCTTGGTGACAGTAACAACACAAACATGTGACAAGTACTAACTTCTTGGTGACAGTAACAACACAAACACGTGACAAGTACTAACTTCTTGGTGACAGTAACAACACAAACATGTGACAAGTACTAACTTCTTGGTGACAGTAACAACACAAACATGTGACAAGTACTAACTTCTTGGTGACAGTAACAACACAAACATGTGACAAGTACTAACTTCTTGGTGACAGTAACAACACAAACATGTGACAAGTACTAACTTCTTGGTGACAGTAACAACACAAACATGTGACAAGTACTAACTTCTTGGTGACAGTAACAACACAAACACGTGACAAGTACTAACTTCTTGGTGACAGTAACAACACAAACATGTGACAAGTACTAACTTCTTGGTGACAGTAACAACACAAACATGTGACAAGTACTAACTTCTTGGTGACAGTAACAACACAAACATGTGACAAGTACTAACTTCTTGGTGACAGTAACAACACAAACACGTGACAAGTACTAACTTCTTGGTGACAGTAACAACACAAACATGTGACAAGTACTAACTTCTTGGTGACAGTAACAACACAAACACGTGACAAGTACTAACTTCTTGGTGACAGTAACAACACAAACACGTGACAAGTACTAACTTCTTGGTGACAGTAACAACACAAACACGTGACAAGTACTAACTTCTTGGTGACAGTAACAACACAAACACGTGACAAGTACTAACTTCTTGGTGACAGTAACAACACAAACATGTGACAAGTACTAACTTCTTGGTGACAATGCGTTTTCCATTGACTATTTTGGTGGAGGTGGAAGTAGAACGGAAGTTACCACCGCCTACTGTAGGACCTCCAAATGTTGTACTTGAGAAATGGGCTATCCTGTAATTTTAAACATTCAAAAGAGTATTTTAAGAACAATACACACACAAGAGAAAGATCCAGGCTGTTGAATGAAACTGTTACACATTTTGAACAAAAAGCATAAAACAAATATCTGTATGAAACATGAATAGTACACGTGCCTGGTGGTCATTCTTGGAATCCCCATTGAGTTAGGGATAACGTCCTGAGCTGCAAATTGACCTACTCTGAAATGGGTGCTGGAAAAATTACCATGAGTGCTGAATGAATGCTGATCACTCTATATAAATATATAGGGCTATTGCCACATACCAAATATTCCTCAAGGTGTGGAAAAAGACGCCTTTGTTTTATCTTAGTGAATGGGCAAATAAATATGCTGGATACGAAAAACCCAACCATCTCAGAAGTTGAATGTCGAAATTGCTCTATAGTTTGGCCATGTTACTTATCATAATTCTTGCATATAGATGGGTCTCTGTGGTAGAATAAAAGTCAAGCAGACTTAACAAAAATTCTAAATAGCAATCAGGCATGAACAGAATATGGCAATGTCCACACTGTGTTGCTGAACATGGCCACTGGTCAACCTTCTTATGAATGCAATAATTATGGTACCCCGATAAAACAGGAAATAGGTTAATGAAGAATCAACAACTTAGCACTGGAAATAGGTTAATGAAGAATCAACATCTTAGCACTCTGGGCAAACTCACAGAGCGCCGTCTCTTCCTGCAAATGCCACAAGCTGTGCATCTGCTGATCATTCCAGTGACACACTAGTTGTAACCAAGCTTTCACTCCTTACTGGTAGCATCCCGCCGTATCCTGGTGTGAGGAAATGTGGTCCTATCCAGCACTAGTGCTAGACCAGTTGCTGACCAAGGCTTAGGGCCTGGTCTACCCTGCCATGACATTTAGTCTTTAGGCTGCATTTCGTCATACTAGGGTAAGGCTTGTACCCTCCCATTTGCACTCCTCCGCCCGAAACCATTGACACAATGTGAGGTGTTGGGTTTGGTGAGCGCCGCCCAACATTCAGCGCTAACAGAAAGCAGGTAGTACTGTCTACTGTTAAATGGTAGCTCAGTCATATCTGACTAAGACCTGACATTGACTCAATGTATCAAGAAGAGAGAAAATCAGAAATGAAGAAATCAGGACTAAAGTGGGGCTAGACTAAAGTAGCACTAGAATTTTTATCAGAAGACAGCAAGTTAAATGGTTTGGCCATGTAACCCGATTACCAACTAACAGTATATCACAACAAGTAATGATGTATAGACCAAATGGAAGAAGAGACCAGCCATGTAAACAATGGACAGAGGAAATAGCAGAGTCCATGGGAATCTCAATACATGAAGCCCATAAACGGCACTCTCCTGCTGTTTATGCTTCACCATGACACCACAAGGTATAAGAGGAACACGATGAAATGAGTTGAGACGAGTGGTTGCGTAATCTATTGTGTCCTGTTCTGAGGCGCAGAATAATGGTTTGTTCTGGTCTACCCAATTGGGAGAACGCGATTAGTTATCTACATAAACGCTATACAGCTGTGAGAAATACATTCGCTATCAACATAAAGACTTTCAGTTGGAAGAAAGAGAGAACATGTAATATATGTAAAGATGCAAAGATCAGAAACTGAACCGCATGAAATGAAACAATGAATTCCACAGAAGCCGCAACAGAATGATGCTACACAACTGTTGATTTTCAGTTCAAACAATGCTGCCCTCAACAAGCATGTGTGCACCCGGGCCTGAGAACTGGTGTCAGTATAACCGACAAGTTTATGTTAAGATGCAATGTTTACATAACAATGCTACCCTGCAGTTTTTCCTAAATCTGGCCAGAAGTGGCAGAGCTGTGGCTATTTAATTACACCCAGCTCAATCTGGCAAATTCATTATTTTGCACAGCTGTAAAGGAAAATCTTAAAATCAGTTGAACACATTCTCAGAATGTGAACCAGTTTAAAAATATTCTCAGAATGTGACAAGTTTGAAAGCATTCTCAGAATGAGACTACAAGTTTGGTAACATTCTCAGAATGAGACTACAAGTTTGGAAGCATTCTCAGAACGTGACTGCCAGTTTGACAGCATTCTCAGAAAGTGACTGCCAGTTTGAAAACATTCTCAGAATGTGACTGAGTTTCAAAACATTCTCTGAATGTGACTAGCAGTTTGAAAATTCTCAGAATCTGACTCACTACAAGTTTGAAAACCTAGAGGATCAAATGATATAAGAAATCTTATGTTGGGATTTCAGTAGAGAAAATTTCTTGTTTTTCCTCACATGCTATTTCTATTTTAACACTAATTCTTTCTCTTCTTCTTCAGCTTCCCCTTCATCTTTCTAATCATCATCTCTTTTTTGTCTTATAATCCTTATCTTTTATTCTTCCTCTTCTCCTTATCTTTTGTCTCCTCCTCATACAGATGCTTAGTCTGAATCTCCTACCTCTAGGCTGCTCCATTCTCCAACAGAGGATACTAAAACTAGAATGTTTAGAAGAAAAAAAGAACAGCATTGCAGGACTTAGCCAAGGTCTGGGAAATAAGAGTGCTTGCCCCTGTCACCATCATAATGTGGTCCTGCGCCTCTTTTTATTTTTTTTTTATTACAAAAAATCCTTGGAGCCAGTTACTCCATGTTTAAGAGACAGGCATTTTAAATGTTAGGCAACCTACGAGGGGAAGAAAGACTTCAGTCAGTGTTTTATAAAAAGCACAACTTTGACAATAACTCACATAGAACTACATTGATGAGTTAACACAGTAGATATGTATATATCCAGCTGAAAGAAATAAGAGTTTTCTTCCTCCTCCTCCTCTTTTTGCGTTCATTATTTCATGTTCACACTGGCAGAGTTCTCATGATGTAGCAACAGTCTTCTATAGCTCCTGTCATGTTCCATACAGCTCTGAATGCAGAATGTGTCTCATTCGGTCAGTGTTCCCTACTTAGCTGGCTGTCCTGGCAGAAATCCTGAAGAACATGCTCTGCAGTTTGTCCGCACTGCCCACATGGGCATGGTGGTTAAGTCATTCAGGTGAAGCTTGCACATATGCTTGTTCATCCTGGTATGCCCTATTTGAAGCCTTCAAATGATGATGAAATTTTTCTTCTCCTTTCTGGCAGTTTGAACAACTTTTTTTCTCATAATTTGCTGAGCTCCTGTTCACATCCCCCACCTTACTTGGTGAAATTATCTGTCGGATACACCGCAGCAGGAGAAATACCCATAGAATTATACTTTTGGTTTTTTTTTTCAACATCTACCTTGCTAGGTTCACTTCTCAAATAATGGAGCTTGCCATGCTTCAAAGAGAAAGAGTTACTTAAAGACTGCACAGATGGGGGATTGAGTGGGGTGCTACTGAATGATTTCCAGATGGGAGAAATATGCTCACCCTTTACCTATGAATATATTCAAACACTTGATCTAGTGAGCCAATATTAAGAGAAGGCTTAGAGGAAGAAAAGGAGGGGGATAGGGGGGGGGGGGGGGTTGAGAGAGAGAGAGAGAGAGAGAGAGAGAGAGAGAGAGAGAGAGAGAGAGAGAGACAGACAGACAGACAGACAGACAGACAGACAGACAGACAGACACAGAGAGTGAGAGACAGAGAGGCAGAGGCAAAGAATGACAAAGAGAATGTAGACACACAGAGAAGGTGCGATTTAGCTACCACAGCTCTTTGGAAACATTGCATATGAGGGACAGACAGACAGACAGACAGACAGACAGACAAACAGACAGACAGACAGACAGACAGACAGACAGACAGACAGACAGACAGACAGACAGACAGACAGACAGACAGACAGACAGACAGAACACTTCAGCTAACAAAACTCCAGGAAACATATCGCAACAATAAGCTCAGAACAAGAAACATTGGCCAACTGACAACAGCTTAACACACAAACAAGTGCTACAATTGGTCTAGCTGGAGGAGAGGCCTGCACCATAAACTGTTTCCCATGCATGTGCTGTATTTTAATCATGGCTTTGAGAATGATCCGCCTGGGCAAGACAAAGTATATGTATTCAGCAGGTACCACACTACCATCGTGTGAACAAACCTAGGAAGGCAAGGGAAGATGCTTTCCCCATTAACCTGTGTGTGTGTGTCGGTGTTTGTGTGTTCATGCAGATGTGAGTGTACGTTTATGCTAATGCCTGTGTGTGGGTGTGTGTTCATTCACATGTGAGTATGTTTATGCTAGTGCCTGCCCGTCTCTCTCTCTCTCTCTCTCTCTCTCTCTCTCTCTCTCTCTCTCTCTCTCTCTCTCTCTCTCTCTCTCTCTCTCTCTCATATTATTCAGAAACCTATGAGGATCTAGTGTAAGAAATGAGATTGGTAAATGTAATAAGTGACAAAACCTCTAATTTAAACAAGTAAAACAAAACTAACTCCTTCACACACCTGAATGCTTACTGTGCATATTGTGCTAGCCCTCTATTTATTTGTATAAACCAACTGGCACTTAATTCCAGGGCTCAAATAATCTGAATGTCATTGCATGGAACTTGAGAGCTAAAACTCAGTCCCCCAGAGGACTCCCCAACCACCCAAGTAAACCGAACATCTTAAAGTGTTGGAACAACACCACGGCTGTGTCCTCCTTTAGCTGATACAACTGCTTCTTGTTTAATGCACACATTGTAGATCACGCTAAGGATAGGTTTTTCTATCCTTATTTGTTCTAATGTCTTATAAGGTGTGTTTTGTGATATCCGGTCACAAGGCTTTGGCATAGTCAATGCAAATAGAGTTCTTCCTTATACAATCATTCTTTTGGTAATAGCTGTCTTTTTTGTAGTTACAATAATAATATACAGTACAGGGGGAATTGTTTCAAAACAATATGTTATCGACAGAAGGTGTGCCCATGAAGAGAAAACTCACATACAAAACTAGTCATAATTGCTCAAGTACTGTTTTCTTATACAGAACTATAGTCAAAACTGCTCAAATACTATCTTCATATATAGAACAATTCACAATTGCTCAAATAATATCTTCCTATACAGGACAAGTCACAACTGCTCAAATACTTTTGTCTGCCTATACAGAATATGTCACAATTGTTCAAATACTGTCTTCCTATAAAGAACACAACTGCCCAAATACTGTCTACCTATATAGAACAAGTTACAATTGCTCAAATACTGTCTACCTCTACAGAACAAGTCACTATTTTTCTAACAGTTTGTCTTCCTATACAACTGCTGCAACAGGTCGAAAGAAATTACAGCCTAATTCTGGTTATCTGGAACAAGGCCCACTTTAAATCTTGGAAAACAAGAGAAAATTACTCACAGGAATCTACAGATAAAATGCTAGCAATTCACAACAGTTTGTCAGCAATGGAATGGTGAAGTAGTTTGGAGATGTGCAGGTGTGGGAGGAGAATGAACCTCATGGCACCTGTCTGACAGGTGATTAGTGTGTGGTTGGGGGAGGGAGACGCAGCGCCTGCGTGATGGAGGAGGGGTCTAAGAGAATAGGAATGACTCAGTGAAAGGAGTTACAGTTAGATGAGTAGCAGACTTGGTGTGGATCAGTGGGGTGTGAGGGGGGATGGAGAGAGAGACAGACAGACAGACAGAGAGAGAATAAAGAGTGACTCAATAAACATATTTAAAGGATGGGCAACACATTTGTGTGAGCACGCACACAAGCGCATGTTTTTTTTCCAGAAGATAGTGAGTTAAGTGTGCCTGTGTTTGAGAGAGAGAGAGAGAGAGAGAGAGAGAGAGAGAGAGAGAGAGAGAGAGAGAGAGAGAGAGAGAGAGAGAGAGAGAGAGAGAGAGAGAGAGAGAGAGAGAGAGAGAGAGAGAGAGAGAGAGAGAGAGAGAGAGAGAGAGAGAGAGAGAGAGAGAGAGAGAGAGAGAGAGATATGAACTAATTGAGGACATCAGAAAGATGTCAATATACATAAATGCAAAGAGGGTAGCAGCATAAAATTATGTGAAAGGCAGAAAGCCTTTCGGGGAAACAAAAAACCAGGAAGAGAGAAAAGATACCAGAATCAAGGGGTAATAACAATGACAATCAAATGAAGATTCTTATTTTGTTTAAATGATATTTTTATGAGTAAAAATATCAACCGGAGCCAGCAATCATGCAACTCACTAGCAAGCCAAGCGAAAAGTGCCACAGGGAAACGCCCATATGAACTACAGCAACCGAGAGTTGACAGGAATCACACAATCCACCAAACCCAGGCACTAATTCAGAATAGTAACTATGTGCAATCAAGCAGTGGCAAATAAGAAAGGCAGAAGAGTCAAATCACCAGTGCCAAACAAATAAGGAAACAAGCTAACCAATTACAATGTTAGATACACAAAATGTTCTGAACAAAATACGCAAACTAAACAAACACAACATGACTGACTGACTGGCTGACAATAACCACCCTCTCCAACACACAAACACCCCAGACCTGCCTAGCAAACTTGCACATACTTGAACCACTGACTTCGGCGATCTATAATAGACCGTCCCTTGATAGTTGAGTTAGAAACTAAGGTAAAGGACACTTTTATGTGTCTTAAGTGCCTGAAAACACCCTTTTTAAAGGTGCCCAGTTGGTCAAGCACCAAAGTACACTTGTTCCTGCAGTGAGGCATCGTCACCATTTGGGCGTGACAGGTTTGACTCCATCGGAAACTATAGCTTTCAATTGTTATGTTGTCTAGTGTCTTCAAGTCTCTACTTCCATCTTCTCACTTCTATGAGTGCCAAACAATACACGTGTGTTGATACAGGCCCTAAGACACATCAGGCACGTGGTTCGAGACCCATATTTGTATAGACCAGTGGTTCTCAATTGGTGGGGAATTCCCCCCCCCCCCAGGAGGGAATTTTAGGCTTTCCAGTGGGGAATTAAGATTATTTCGAGATCGCATTAATACAAGAACCAGTTACTTGATATTGTTTTTCCCTCTAAATTTTACAGTTCTGTACTTCTCGCCCTAATGAAATTCATTTTATAACGTAAGTAGACCCACAAATCACATTTTATGTAGATGTCTAGACTTGTTCTAGTATGTGTTATTAAATTTAGCTTCCATTTTTATGTATACTGTGTGTGTGTGTGTGTGTGTGTGTGTGTGTGGTGTGGGGGGGGGGGGAGAGAGAGAGAGAGAGAGAGAGAGAAAAGATGACGTTCTGAACATATGGTAAAGGGGGGGGCATGGACCAAAAAAGGTTGAGAACCACTGGTATAGACCATTTGGCATTCAGTGGGAGATGTGGTCAGTATCTCACCGGTCACCTTTGCTTCCCAAGATGTTTTCTGGCGCTCATTTTAGGTTGGGTCCATCTAGGAGACCAGGTCTCTAAGTTGGGATACTGACCATATCATCCACCCACCAAGTGTAGTCTGGTCAAGAACATACAGGCCTGGAGCAATATCCCCAATATGCCAGGGTGGCGTGCAAATGGGGTCCTTAACATGACATCTCTTTACATTTATATCTGTTTATGCACACTTGACAAAGGATTAAAACCTAGTTGCGTGTCTTTACAGGATGTCACAATCAACCCTAGCATTTTTAGACTTGTTTGGGATTTAAAAGACAATGTTTACATTCAGCAGATTGTTATTGTTTTCTGAACAACTGTCACCTCATACCGTGGAAATCAATGCAAAGCAGCCTGCTTCCAAATTACCTGGAGCTGATTTCAAAATTTCAACTCATTATGGCGGAGAATTATGAAATGCGTTCACTGCCCCAGAACCACAGCGCCAGCTGACAAAGAATATATTTGTATATTTATGCTATTACAGAGGCTATATAATATGCTAATGTCTAATATAAAAGATACTAAACGATACATTTGTGTCTATTAAGACACATGATAAATATGTTTATGCCTATGAAACAATGACAAAGAATACATGGGTCTATATATGAAATAGGGTACAGGAAATAATGATAATACATTTATGAACAAGAGAAAGCACACAGTGATGACAAGACAAGGTATATATTTATGCACAAGACCGAATATAAATATATGTGCATTAATGGCACAATTAACAGGCTAGCTGTGCGTGCTTAGTAAGAAGCT
Organism: Cepaea hortensis; assembly: GCA_963921405.1. Taxonomy (NCBI): domain Eukaryota; kingdom Metazoa; phylum Mollusca; class Gastropoda; order Stylommatophora; family Helicidae; genus Cepaea; species Cepaea hortensis. The sequence goes on from OY992878.1 coordinate 160,517,529, forward strand.
ATGGACAAACATTTGGTTTGTGGCTAGGAGTAGGAGTTAGGTAGCTAGAGAAGGGCAGCTGTACAAATATCTCAAGCAAAAATCTGCCATGTGATTGTTGACATCAGAAGCGCCTTAACGTCCTCCCGCAGGACACTACTTTCAGTATCAGACTTTGTCATACAATGGCTAATGGAGTGCCAACCATTTACAAACCGGTATTTGTCCCTAGAACATTCATTATTTAACACTGTTAAGCAGCTGCAGCGTCGCTACCATGGAGAGATATGACTGCCCTTACTTTTAATACATACACGTGTGTGGGCATACACGTGTGTGGGCACACACACACACACACACATATATATATATATATATATATATATATATATATATATATATATATATATATATATATATATATATATATATATATATATATATATATATGAACACATACATAATCTCATGTGTAGGTGAAAATAAACCAGTCTCCCTGGCCAAGGAATTAACGACATTGTTTGCAATCCCGTATATCCTCATCTGGACATCATTCAGTTGCACCCCACTCAATTCCCCATCTGTGCAGTCTTTAAGTAACTCTTTCTCTTTGAAGCATGGCAAGCTTCATTTTTTGAGAAGTGAACCTAGCAAGGTAGATGTTTAAAAAAAAAAAAAAACTATAATTTTATGGGTATTTCTCCCGCTGTGGTGTATCCGACAGATAATCTTGCCAAGTAAGGTGGCAGATGTGAACAGGAGCTCAGCAAATTATGAGAAAAAAGTTCAAACTGCCAGAAAGGAGAAGAAAAAACTCATCATCATTTGAAGGCTTCAAATAGGGCATACCAGGCTGAACAAACATATGTTCAAGCTTCACCTGAATGACTTATCACCATGCCCATGTTGGCAGTGCAGACAAACGGGAAATAAATCCCACCATTGTAATGTTGTGTAAAGTTCTGAGCAGATACAGTGGCAGGGTTATGAATTCCTAGCAAGAAATGTCCCTCCTTTCGTCCCTCACCTACCCTAACTAAGGGCATCTATTTTAAGTATCAGTGTGAAGAAGAAATGAGGTCATCTAGACAAAATAAGTTTCAATCTAACCAAAGTCATGCTGTCATCTAGACAAAGCAAGTAGACAAAATGACATCACGTAGATAAAGTAATGCTGTCACTTAGACAAAGCAATGATGTCACCTAGACAAAGCAATGATGTCATCTAGACAAAGTAATGATGTCATCTAGACAAAGCTAGTAGACAAAATGACATCATGTAGATAAAGTAATGCTGTCACTTAGACAAAGCAATGATGTCACCTAGACAAAGTAATGCTGTCACCTAGACAAAGCAATGCTGTCACCTAGACAAAGCAAGTAGACAAAACATTGACATCATGTAAACAAAGCAATGCTTTTCCCAAAACAAAGCCTGGGCCAACAGGCAAGCATGCTATCTACTTCCTTTCTCCTGCACCAGCCACCTATCCTTCCCAAATAATCTCCAGAAAATTCAACAAATGTTTTCTGGGCAGTTCTGATATTGACATCACCCACTGAGTGTCCTCTGGCCAAGAAAAATGGACCTAGTACAGTGCCCCCAACATGCCAGGATGGCATGCAAACAGGGTCCTTTAAAACCCAGATACGAGTGGCCAAAAGTCTAAATCACACATCATGGGATGCATGTTTCATCTTGGGTAAGACACAGCTGGCATTATTTCTAAGCTCGAAAAAAAATCATGCGCCACACATCCTCAATGGTGCAGACGCCATCATGAAAACAAACAAATAAGCCCTTTGGTAAACAATCAACTTTAGAGTCACACTATTTTTTTTTTATATGCATCAACAGAGTTTTAAAACAAGCCTACCAAGTTGGCAGGCAAGCATGCTATCCACTTTGCTACCTAACTCCTATACGACATTCATATCAAACATATCCAGTATCTTAAACTATATCAGACAAACAAGCCCCAATAGAAGAGTTGAACAAGACACGGTTCCATTGTTTACAGTTTTTCACACAATCACAATAACTAATTTTGTAAATCATTCTGTGCAAGGAACAATAAATGAAAAAAACTCATTATTTCAAGACAACAAACAAACACTAGACGGATGTTTCACAACAGATATTGGTATTTGAGGTGCACGTGACTACAATTATTCAACACTTAGAACTAAACAGTTGTACTAAAAGAATCAGAAAACTGTCCAAGTTTTCTCTTTAATCTCTTAAATTACAAACTCTCATTTCAAAGCACTTGTAAATGATAGTTGAAATTTGTTCATTCGCTCAAACTGATCAATTTGTAAGCACCAATGTCCTTGCTGGCACCTTCTAGCAGCCAAATTAAACTGTATCTAGTATTTGTCTAAGCTTGGACAGTACCTATCATCTAGTGTAAACCAAATAGTTTTATTTTTAATTTTGCAATTATCAAAACTATTTTACACCTTCAAAACACCGTTATTCTTGTGGAAACATCCTGTAGACAAAGACACATATTGCAACTAATGTGTACCATACCCAGCATTGGATCCAGGGAAGCCCATGAACGGATCCATCATGGACATAGACATCATAGGAAATCCACCAAAGTGCACACGTGGGAAGCCAAGGAAAGGGTGGTGGGTGTGGTGAATGTGGTGCAGCCCACCACCATATCTGCCTCTGCTGTTCTCACCGCGTCTTCGTCGGAATGGTCGGCCGTAGCTGAAAATAGCCAAGGATTTTGCCATGGAAGCGGGGCCAAAAGTCACATGCTCACTGTTCTCACTAGAAGACAACATCTCTCAGTAGGGCTGCCACCTGACAGCTTGGCCACTAACAAGAACTATCATAACAGCAATCTGCATCATTGCTGGTGTCTGCTGGCAGATCTTCTTGAGCTCAAGCCTAACTCCTTCTGTTGCAGGCAGCTGCTACTTTTCCTAATTATTAACTCACCTTGTATGAAAGAATCTATATAACAAAAATAACTTCACTTTTATGAAAAACATTAAATATTTGGTAATATATACACTGAATCATGGACAACTGAGGAAGTATGTGGTAGCTGGGGAAGTGTGGTTTTATACATGAACAAGTGGACAGAAAGAGCAATCTAGTTTGAACTAAGTCAGGCAAACAAGCTCATGGTGGACCACCAAGAGAAACAAAGACACCCTAAAAGACTAGATAATGATCTATGGTATATGGCGCAAGAGAGAAAAATTATACAGTTTGACATCATGTCATGAAGGACCATCAGTAACAGAAATGATTGGCAGTATATGAGACAGAAGGCTGTGGACAGACATTATCACAAACACAAAGAAAAGAAGATACCTAAACATTCTGTTAATAACCATGCATTATTTGGTGATCTATGTTCCTAAGACAATTGTTTCACTGCAAACAGTGTCCCTGGTCAACATACCATGCATTATATGGTATGGGATGAGTTCCTGCATGGCCTGGGCTTCACTTACACTGTAATAGTTAGGTGTACCTTGATAGATAAGTTTTTGCCTTGCAAAAGATTAGAACCAGTGTTTCCAAATGTAAGAAGCCTGCACCCTAACCACTCAGCCATCTGTTGCTTTTACACATATTGTTTTAATGTACGTACTTCAGGTGCCATGGCACATCAACATAAATGTGGCAATATTTAGGACAATCATGCACATGAGAACCGCAGACCCAAAACATGCAGCATTTGAAAAAACCAGAAGATTAAAGAAACTGGAACCATATTTTACATTAACATAAAATATATAATTGAATTTTCAAAACTGCCAAATACTTTAGTACTACAGTAAACTTAGGATAACAAATACTTTAGTATTAGGGAAAATTTAAGCTCCCAAGGTGTTTTTAGTTTTACAGAGAATTTAAACTAAAAACATACACTGGCATTACAATAAACTTACACTAGCAATTTTACTTTAGTACTACAATGAACTTAAATTTGCAAATACTTTTGTACTACAGTAAACGTAAACTAGCAGATAGTTTAGTATTACAGCGAACTTAAGCTAACAAATAATTTAGCATTATAGTGAAATTCATAAAACACTAGTACTACAGTGAACTAGCAAATACTTGAGTATTAAAAGGGCCGTCCAGTAAGTATCCGGAGTTTGTCAGGATAACCAAACAAAGATTATTAAGTTTAGTAACTATTTCAAGGTGAACAGTATTCAACTGATGCTTTTTTTTCCAAAATGGCAATAATACCACATACCCCCAGTGCAGGAACTGCATGTTTTAATGAAATATTTGGTGAAAGAAACTTCAAAACCTGTTTACATTCATCACCGACTGTCATGTGTGTTTGGAGAACAGTCTGTAGCACGTTCATCAGTGTGTGGACGGTGTAAACACTTTCGTGAAAGTAATGAATCCATTGAGGATGAGCCCAGTGAAAGTTGACCGAAAAGTGTCATTACGGGCAAAGCCATACAATGTTGGAAAGGTTATTTTGGATGACCAGTGAGTTACTGTATGTGAAGTCATGTTAGCTTCTAGCATATAAGCAAAGTTCTGTTGAGTTTATCATCAAGGATTACCTCAATTTTCATTAAGTTCGGACGGCCATTCACTATAAACATACAGAACTGTCCAGTACAGGTGCCATTCTTCAACAAAGTGTGACCCCATACAGCCGCTAAAACTATGGCAATTATTGACCAACTGCATTGGGAAGTACTGCAATGCCCGTCTTAGAGTCCCAACTAAATTATTTTCACGGTTTTTGACCCTTCGAAACAGCATCTCGGAGGACAAAGGGTTAACACTGATGATGAAGTGCATCAGGCAGTTCTCCAATGGCTCAAGGACCAGCAAAAAGAATGTTATGCTATATACTTAATGGACGACCCTCATACAATGAAGACAAGTTTAGTATTACAGTGAATTCAATTATAGCAAATGGATCAACAACAGTATATTACAAATCCTTTGTAGAATGCCACTATCATTACAGCCTACCAGAAATACTCGATCCTTCGCTAATTCTTCTGACTCATGCCTAGGATGTCTTTAAGCTCTATTGGTCAGAAACAATGCAGATGTGTAATAGAATCTTCCTTGGGGGTCCCAACTATTGTGTAATGTGTTCTCTTCATTTTTACATTTGGTTAGAGCAAACTAAAGAAATCTGGCTCCTCAAGTAGCCACTTTTGCTGTATTTTTAGCTTCTTTGAAAGTGATGCACCTGTGATTGTTCATATTGTTTATTGGGCATCATCTGAATAAGCTTCTAGCACTTCAAATGTGAATGTTCTGTGTCTGCTGCCAAGTTGGTCAGTCCCAACTGTTTCCTCCATGAGTCTTCCCTTACTGTTCTTTCTAAACCTTAACAGTTAGTCGACAGATCATCCTCACTGCACATCGAACCATTCAATCCATAAGTGCTTGGATCCCCTCCTCAGCAAATCCTGCAGCGTGTAGCGGCTCATAACACCAGTTATGTGTTGGTTTATTACTCTTCTTTGGCTCCTGCGCAGTGTTCTTGCTTGGTCACACCTCTTTTAACCGGCTGTCCTCACAGTCTGACCATGATTGTAGATTCCCAGTAATCACTTGGTTCTCATAAACGACTTACTTCTCGTAGAGCATTCAGTATATCAGCCTGTACCATGCTGGTCCGCCCTCCACATTAGCCTTACCTGCCAGCCTAAAGCCTGTACATTTCATGTCTTCTTCTGTTGCTACCTGTCACCTCCCAATGGAGCATAGGTCCACAAACAACTCACATCCAGCCCTGTGTAGACTTGTTCATGTTTGTTTAGATTGTGCAACTAAGTCTTCTATGGGATGAGGTAGCCAACCCTCCTTAGTTGGCTCTTATGACATGCATGACAAGTTTTCTTTCATGTTAAGATTTTGCAGAAGTATATGCTTTATTCTTGACAGATTAAAGGCTTTGATGATCTTCTGTATTGTTTTGTGAAATGGTCCATGATTAAAATCAATATTTTGACATGGCAAAAATGCATGATTTCATCATGTCTGTTTCTTTGTCTAAATCTAGGAGACTCTGCCCTTTACCATCACCTTCCAGATCCTCAGCCCCAAACCTTATAACCCCAAATCCCAGCCATGTTTACAGTTCTCTGTTTGCTGGTGTTGTGCCATAGGCTCTTAATGCTGTTTCACCACTGTATCAATTTCCCAGTCTCATCCTGACTTCTGTTGTTACTTATGGAGCCCAGAAATTCAATCTGTGTGACATTTACAATGCCAGCATTATAGATTGTAATTTTCAGTTGACGTGTAGTTTTTATCTGCTGCCTTTTTCATGTATTCATAAAACAATTTTTATATTCATTGTGTATTTTAACAGGTAGACGTAACTACTCTAATCTCTTGGTACTGTTTGATAGGAGGGTCATATCATTTTTGTATCTGAGTTCTGAACTCACATTTTCACCAATTATACATAAATCATAACTGCCACAGGTTTTCTAATGCATTCTGCATACATCTTAAATATGGAGAGAGAATTCAACCTTGAAGGTATTACAGTGAGTCTAAATTAGTAAATATGTTAGTATTACAGTAAATTGAAAGCTAACCCAGTCTAGTATTACAGGAAAAAGAAAACATAGCTCAAGCATTACAAACAGCACACATATTGACATTCATATGCAATGCCCTAGCTAAGGTGTGGTGCTTTTACTCCATATGTGAATGGGTGTTTTTTTTTTTTATGCTGAACATATTTGTTGGTAAATTAAAATTGCAGCTGTCAATAGTATACCTACTCTGTAAAATGATAATACTTGACTTCATCCACTGGGCCAAGACACCCTTCATATTAATAAGGCAAGTATCCAAACTGCTGAGATTGCAAAGATAATTACATTCCATGGCAGATATACCGAAAGAGTGTCAAGTATTACACCATATAAACTAGGTCAGGGCTTAATGGGGTTGGGCTAACTAGATCCCTTCCTCATCAATTTTCATTTTGGGGTTAATTTCCAGAAAATTCATAAAAATTATTGCATTCATTAGACAAGACTGGTTCAACCCTAAAGCTATACCGAGCAGAAAAGGATATTCTACATGTAATAGGGATCAAACCTAGACTGCTTAACATGAAAGCCTGAACACTGACTGCATGGAGACTGCTCTGGCAAATTAATTTTATTTCCTCAATGTATATCAAAATCTTCCTGGCATGTTCCAGCGTTGGCATGAAAGTGGTTGAATCACAGCTTGTCTTTTACATTAAAGCTGTATATTTTTAATATGTAACTTTTTGTTTTCTATATTCCTCAAATTGACCACACGCCAGGGGTTAAATAAATTAAATAAATTGACTGTACAGTTAGAAAGCAAACAGAAAACAGATTGCTGCAACTATTAAAGGCTTCATGGAAGTAACTAACTACGATGAAGGTTACAAGCGTCTGAATAGCAGATGAGAATAACTATGGTGATGTTAATGAAAATAAACTAAGCATACAAACATTCACTTTACTATGGTTATTGTTGTTAGATTTGTTTTATATTGCAAATAATAAGGTCAATTTGCAATTCTGTAGTCAAATGTTTAGTAAACAGTTAGTTAGTTAGTTAGTTAGTTAGTTAGTTAGTTAGTTAGTTAGTTAGTTAGTTAGTTAGTTAGTCGACAGATCATCCTCATTGCACATCGAACCATTCAGTCCATAAGTGCTCGGATCCCCTCCTCAGCAAATCCCACAGCGTGTAGCGGCTAATGACGCCAGTACATTAGTAAACAGTGACAAACCTAAATCTCTCTGTATATGTCTGAGGGAGAGGGAGAGAGAGGGAGAGGGAGAGAGAAAGAGAGAGAGGAGAGAGAGAGAGAGAGAGAGACATCAAGAGAAGGCAAGAGAAAGAGAGAGAGAGAGAGAGAGAGAGAGGGAGACATCAAGAGAAGGCAAGAGAGAGAGAGAGAGAGAGAGAGAGAGAGAGATAGAGAGAGAGAGAGAGAGAGAGAGAGAGAGAGAGAGAGAGAGAGAGAGAGAGAGAGAGAGAGAGAGAGAGAGAACATGTGCAAATGCATACTTTTACGGTGTAATTTTGTAGTAACTATTATTATTTAATAACTGGAAAAAAAATAATTGCGGTGAAAATTTCAGGAGCTGCAACAGCATACAGCCAACCCACTTGCCTGCTGAGTTGAATACCTTGGGTTCAAACCTCCCAATGAGGTGGAATGTTTTTATGACAGGTTGCAGGATCAGGTCAGCCTCACAAAATAGGTACCAGAAGCATAATACAATGTAACTAATAGTGTCAATGAAGATCTTGTAGACAAGCAACAATCAGAAACTCCACCATATTTGATTGTTACAGTATCTGACAATCATTTCAACACTTATTTCCCAAAACAGAACTTAAGCAAATAAAGCAAGAAATATTTAAAAATTTCATAAAACTAGCTGACCACAAATAAATAATAGCATTAACTATGCAATCTGTTACAACTAAGCACTGGTGAAAATGTGAAGACAAGTAGGAGAAAATAATAAAACTATCATACAAAAGCAAATGTTACATTCAAAATAATCTGAACATGTATTTGAAGTGTTTTGTCAGACTGCACTGCTGCTACACAATTAATGATTATTTTACTCTGTTGGCTGTAATAAATATTGGCAACACAACAATAGTTAACATTTATGTCAACTTTAGAAACCAATGCTCAAGTGCCGCCCGGTTAACAAACAACAAGCTAACAATATAGCAGACAACAAGGCACTATAACATTATTAATGAGTACTTCATTTTGCTGTCTAGATAAAATATTGGCAGCTATTTAATAATATATTTATTAAAAATGAGTTAACTTTAGAAACCAATGCTCTAGTGCTACCAGGCTACCTGAAAGCTATCTAGCAACATCTTGCTAGACAGTAAGGCACTGTAACTACATGTCATAAAGTTATCTTGGGGATACAGTACCAGGGCAATATTTTTTTGTTACCAAATAGAACAAGGGAGGCCAGGTTAAAGATGGGAGGACAAACTTCATTGCACCAAGTTTTAATCCATTTTGCCAGGTCCCTCTCTACAGAACTGCCAAGAGCACCTCACAAGGCATGAACTCTTTAGACCCCACAATGACCAGTCCTCGGGGAAAATGGTACTTGTGGTCTGAACGATTCAGTCTCAATATGAACCCACAACCTTCAGAGAACCAGGCAGATAGCGTGACCACTTTGCTAGCAAGACTCTCCCCTCTCTTCAAGAAATTAGAGACTTAACCACTGTCATGGTATCTCTCTACTCCATTGATGTCTCTCCTCTGCTTGGTTCTCCTCTCAATCTCACCTCTATCTCTTTCCTACCTCACTATTTCTCTTCTGTTTATCTAATCCTATCCCCTCCTCACTCTACCTTTATGTGTCATTTTTGTCTGTCTCTATCTCCCTCATTCCTTTCAGTAACACATTCCTCCTCTCTTCCCCCCCCTCCCCCCCCCTCTCTCTCTCTCTCTTTCTCTGACTCATTAAAACCCCCACATTAAGCTGTGCCAAACACGTGTCCTTCAACAGAAGAATCTAGCTATGAGTAAGAAAGTTATAAAATTAGCTGTGAACAAAACCATCAATAAGCAAAGCAGCCAGCCAAGCAACAGGTGAGCTGAAATGAGTCATGCTGGGTGTGCTCCAAATCTCAATTTTAACTTTACGTTCAGGATGGCATGCAAGTTCACAAAAGACTTGCACAACTATACTGGCATTTACTTGTCCATCATACATACCACAGTTCAATTTTAAAGGAGTCTTTCGCACTTGTCTTCAATAATGCATTCTTAAACTTGGTAACTACAAGTAAAGGTCCCTTAAGTTTCACTGGGTATATGTTTATAGACCAATCAGCACCGGGTGATGTGGCCAGTATCACGCCATCTGTCTTTGCTTCCCAAGGCATTTCTCGTACCCATTTTAGACTAGGTCAACCTGGAAGGCCAGGTCACTGTTTAAAAATCTGCTTCAATGGTTTTAACCTGGACCACCGGGCTGATGTCTAGCCACTAAGTCCACCTCAATGGTTTTAACCTGGACCACCAGGCTGATGTCTAGCCACTAAGTCCACCTCAATTGTTTTAACTTGGACCACCGGGCTGATGTCTAGCCACTAAATCCACCTCAATGGTTTTAACCTGGACCACCGGGCTGATGTCTAGCCACTAAGTCCACCTCAATTGTTTTAACTTGGACCACCGGGCTGTCTAGCCACTATATTCATCTCAATAGTTTTAACCTGGACCACCAGGCTGATGTCTGGCCACTAAATCCATCTCAATGGTTTTAACCTGGACCACCGGGCTGATGTCTGGCCACTAAATCCATCTCAATGGTTTTAACCTGGACCACCGGGCTGATGTCTAGCCACTAAGTCCACCTCAATTGTTTTAACTTGGACCACCGGGCTGTCTAGCCACTATATTCATCTCAATGGTTTTAACCTGGATCCCTAGGCTGATGTCTAGCCACTAAATCCACCTCAATGGGTTTAACCTGGACCACCGGGCTGATGTCTGGCCACTAAATCCATCTCAATGGTTTTAACCTGGACCACCGGGCTGATGTCTAGCCACTAAATCCACCTCAATGGGTTTAACCTGGACCACCGGGCTGATGTCTGGCCACTAAATCCACCTCAATGGTTTTAACCTGGATCCCTAGGCTGATGTCTAGCCACTAAATCCACCTCAATGGGTTTAACCTGGACCACCAGGCTGATGTCTAGCCACTATATTCATCTCAATGGTTTTAACCTGGACCACCGGGCTGATGTCTGGCCACTAAATCCACCTCAATGGGTTTAACCTGGACCACCGGGCTGATGTCTGGCCACTAAATCCACCTTAATGGTTTTAACCTGGATCCCTAGGCTGATGTCTAGCCACTAAATCCACCTCAATGGGTTTAACCTGGACCACCAGGCTGATGTCTAGCCACTATATTCATCTCAATGGTTTTAAACTGGACCACCGGGCTGATGTCTGGCCACTAAATCCACCTCAATGGGTTTAACCTGGACCACCGGGCTGATGTCTAGCCACTAAATCCACCTCAATGGGTTTAACCTGGACCACCGGGCTGATGTCTGGCCACTAAATCCACCTCAATGGGTTTAACCTGGACCACCGGGCTGTCTAGCCACTATATTCATCTCAATGGTTTTAACCTGGACCACCGGGCTGATGTCTGGCCACTAAATCCATCTCAATGGTTTTAACCTGGACCACCGGGCTGATGTCTAGCCACTAAGTCCACCTCAATTGTTTTAACTTGGACCACCGGGCTGTCTAGCCACTATATTCATCTCAATGGTTTTAACCTGGATCCCTAGGCTGATGTCTAGCCACTAAATCCACCTCAATGGGTTTAACCTGGGCCACCGGGCTGATGTCTAGCCACTAAATCCACCTCAATGGGTTTAACCTGGACCACCGGGCTGATGTCTGGCCACTAAATCCACCTCAATGGGTTTAACCTGGATCCCTAGGCTGATGTCTGGCCACTAAATCCACCTCAATGGGTTTAACCTGGACCACCGGGCTGATGTCTGGCCACTAAATCCACCTTAATGGTTTTAACCTGGATCCCTAGGCTGATGTCTAGCCACTAAATCCACCTCAATGGGTTTAACCTGGACCACCAGGCTGATGTCTAGCCACTATATTCATCTCAATGGTTTTAACCTGGACCACCGGGCTGATGTCTGGCCACTAAATCCACCTCAATGGGTTTAACCTGGACCACCGGGCTGATGTCTAGCCACTAAATCCACCTCAATGGGTTTAACCTGGACCACCGGGCTGATGTCTAGCCACTAAATCCACCTCAATGGTTTTAACCTGGACCACCGGGCTGATGTCTGGCCACTATGCCACTGTGGCTCCCATTTTAAAACTTGGGCAAGTTAAAACACACTGGAGTGTAACCTGTTCGCCTGCCATGCATCCACAGACATATGCAAACATTCTCTTAAATGTCCTATTTCAAAATCAAATTTCTTCAAGTGAATAAGAAAATTTGTAAACAAACACACTATGCAGATAATATTGTGCATGTAAATATACATATACCACTAGATCATTATATATAGGGATGTCCATTTTTTAACCCCATTCTTGTTTAAGTTTTATCAAATAAATGTGCACACACACACACACACATGCAAGATAATATACGTATAAGTTTACATGTGAAATAATAGTGGTTGCACTAATTGCTATGACACTTCACAACATAAACTGTAAACATTTTAGATACAAGCACTTTGTTCTATACATTTAAAAGATCAGTCTATTATTTTTTTTCAAATAAGTATCCTGTAAATAAATTGTAAAAGTCTGTATCAAGCAGCTAGATCATGAAAATTAATTTTGTTTGACTAGATTATAAAAGCCAATATCCTTCAACTAGCTTATAAAAACCATTATCCTTCATCTGTGAACTGGGTTATAAAAGTTAATATCCTTCAACCAGATTATAAAAACAATTATAATTCATCCGTAAACTGGATTATAAAAGTCAATATCCTTCAACCAGATTATAAAAACTAGTATCTTCCATTCATGAAGTAGATGATAAAAGTCATTATCTATCCTTCATCCTTCCCCCATGAAGGATTGCATACAACCATGTCTTTGACTGACACAACCATGAAGGATTGCATACAAACATGTCTTTGACTGACACAACCATGAAGGATTGCATACAAACATGTCTTTGACTGACACAACCATCAAGGATTGCATACAACCATGTCTTTGACTGACACAACCATGAAGGATTGCATACAACCATGTCTTTGACTGACACAACCATGTCTTTGACTGACACAAACATGTCTTTGACTGAAACAACCATGAAGGATTGCACACAAACATTTTGAAAGTGTACTCACAAACAGACATACTTACCCTGAGCTTGCAACTGGGTCTTGTTGGGAGAAGAAGGAGGATCCAAAGCTATTTCCATGTGAAAAACCTGAAGAAGAACACATACATTGATACATTCATTTAGTCTTAAAATCCAGGGTGTAGAAGCAGATCATAGTCTTGCTTAATAATGACATCAATACACAAATTGGTGCGTAATGACATCAATACACAAATTGGCACGTAATGACATCAATACACACATTGGTGCGAAATGACATCAATACACAAATTGGTGCGATCTGCTAACTAAGACTAGTAAAATACCTAGTGGGGAATGTCACCCAACATGGTGTTTTGGAATGTTATGACACGTAGCACCCATGAAAAAAACATTGACAACTGTAAATGTGATGGAAAAGGAGCAGGTGGAAGACAGAGAGATAAATACCAAACACAGAGAAATAAATTCCTAACAGCTTTGTCAAATGGAATAATAGAAAACAGTACAGACCAGAGCTGAGGTGATTGCATGAAGAGGCAAACCATGATCACCTACACTTACTTGCAGGGCAAATGATATTAATGTTGATGTACCAGTAAAGTGTATAGTATGCTGACATAATGTGTGCGACCCCCACATAAGGTAAACATCTGGAACTAAATATGTGAAGATTATAATTGTTATATAAAAACAATCATCATCATAAAACAATCATCATCATCATCATGTACAAGTAAAGTGTATAGTATGCTGAAAAATGTGTCTGGCTCTCGGAAAAGATAAACATCTGCAACTAAATATGTGTAGATTATAACTGTTATGTAAAAACCATCATCATCATCATCATCATCATGTACAAGTAAAGTATATAGTATGCTGACATAATGTGTTAGGCTCTCGGAAAAGATACAACTAAATATGTGAAGATATTAATTGTTGTGCAAAATCAATCATCATCATCATCTTCTTGTAACAGGTGCTTTACAGACCTTCATTCTCATCACAGCCTGGGGGAAAGACTCTGGATCCATGGTCGACCCCCTGCCTCCTGCATGCTCACACACAAGATGTATGTAAGGACTTGTGTCCATCTTCATGCTGGTCAACCCCCTGCCTCCTGCATGGTCATACACAAGATGTCTGCAAGGACCTGTGTCCATCTTCATGCTGGTCGACCCCCTGCCTCCTGCGTGGTCATACACAAGATGTCTGCAAGGACCTGTGTCCATCTTCATGCTGGTCAACCCCCTGCCTCCTGTATGTTCTTACACAAGATGTCTGCAAGGGCCTGCGTCCATCTTCATGCTGGTCGACTCCCTGCCTTTCTTCCAGAACCCATCCATCGCTGACAACCAAGGTGATATTTAATAAGGTCACAAAGTTTTAGTTTCCTAAACATGATGCACTTGTCTCCTGTGTTCAGATGTTGCTGAATGCCATTATAATGTTTGCCTTCTTTACTAACAAAATCTTAAGAACTTAATGTAACATATTAAGTTCAAAAGCACTGATTTTCTTAGTAATTGTTAAATGGTCCTTTGCTCACACTTGTATGTTACTACATGAAAGATGCATCTTCTCAAAAATTTGACTATTTAAACACACCTACAGTAGGCAAACCACAATTTTGTGTAAAAGTATATTTCCAAAGCGTTAAAATAGTTCCAGTGCCATGTAATCTTTACATCAATGAATCATCTGAGACTCAACGGTCCTAAAAAATATATATCTGATCTAATTATTGAAAAGGGTAGAGTGGAACAGAGTCAGTAACCCCACATCATAAACCTGCTACATGTGACGTTCTTTGCATTCACATGACAGCAGCAGTATCTGCTATGAAAATATATGTTTGAGTGGGATTCTATGTTGTTTGTGTGGGATACTAATGTATACCATATGTTTGAGTTGGATTCTGTTTGAGTGGGATACTAATGTATACCATGTTTGAGTGGGATTCTGATTCTATGTATGTTTGAGTGGGATACTATTGTATACCATATGTTTGAGTTGGATTCTATGTTTGAGTGGGATACTAATGTATACCATATGTTTGAGTGGGATACTAATGTATACCATATGTTTGAGTGGGATACTAATGTATACCATATGTTTGAGTGGGATTCTATGTATGTTTGAGTGGGATACTAATGTATACCATATGTTTGAGTGGGATACTATATATGTTTGAGTAAGATACTAATGTATACCATATGTTTGAGTGGGATTCTATGTTTGAGTGGGAAACTAATGTATACCATATGTGTATATAAATATATCATATTTTCGATGATCGAAAATCATTGATTTTCGAGAATTCGCAAGACAGTGATGCTGTCATCTACACAGATGGGTCGGGTGTCTGACATGTGAGAAGCTCATGGGCCTTTACGGCTCGGGCCGGAGGGAGAATTGTGAAGGAGGACTCGGATGCTTTTGCTGAGACCACAAGTAGCCTGACTATGGAAGTCATGGCAGTAAGTAAAGCAATAGCATGGCTTGAGAGACAGACATTCACTAGGGCATGTTTCCTTAGCGACTCAATGAGCATGCTCAAGAGGATAGAGGTGGGGTGGATCCAAAGAGAATGGTTGCTGTCTCTGGAGCGGTCTCGGCTGCAAAGATTAGTTTCATCTTCGTGCCAGGGCATGCGGGAGTACAAGGAAATGAACGGGCTGACAAGCTCGCAGGTAAGGCTACTGTGGAGGGCGGAAGCGCCATGGACCATTCTGAATGCTCTACGAGAAGTAAGATTTTTGCGAGAACCAAGTGATGACTGTGAATCTACAATCATGGCCAGACTGTGAGAACAGCAAATTAAAAGAGGGGTGGCCAAACAAATACTATGGAGGAAGCCAAAGAAGATTGATAAACCAAAACAGAACTGGTGTCGTGAGCCGCTACACGCTGCGGGATTTGCTGAAAAGGGGATCTGAGCACTTATGGACTGAATGGTTCGATGTTCACTGAGGATGATCTGTCGACTAACTAACTAATGTATAATGCATGTTTGAGTGTCTTTCTATGTATTTTTTAGTGGGAATCTAATGTATTCTGTATGCTGGAGGGGGATTTCTATGTATGTTTGAGTGGGAGTCAAATATATACTCATATGTTTCAATGGGGATTCAAATACATAAATACAATAAATCATAACGGCTGATGTACTTACCACCAAAGAAATTAGCAAAGGGATCATCTGTGCCGAAAAAATCTTTAAATATTTCCTCAGGTGTCCTGAAATGGAAATGAAAGCCTCCATATGCAGACGGACCAAAGTTGAATTCCTCATCTCCTTTGTGGGCTCCACTAAGGATACCATCTTTTCCATAGAGGTCGTATACTTCCCGCTTCTTTTCTGAAAACCAATGAAAACATGCCATTTTTACATGAAATATGTACAACTTTAAAATGCATTGCAAAACATGAATCAATAAACAAATTGAACAAACATGAACAATGGCATTCACATGACAACATGCTTACATTTCTGTTTACATGTTCAACGTGTCATCTGGTATGTTGCGTCTATTTAAGGCAGAGCTGTCACATGAGTGCCTTACCGCCAGCACTCTCAAATTGTATACAGCAGTTTTGTTTGCATTTACCATTGCTCCTGATCTGCGGAGGTCTCAAGACCTGATCACAATGGCCAAATCCTGAAGCACCTCAACATGGTAGAACTTATCCACAGGCTGGGTTCCTCCCAGTCTGCTTCTCCACAAATACTAAGCTCTAATATTGCACACCACAATGATTGCTGCATTTGGAGTGGAAGAAGAGCTTTGCAACAGTCCCCGGCAGAGGTGGTAAACCCATACCAGATCGAGAGGACAGACTCTGCACCATCCTTGCCACGATAGATGCAAACTCTAATCAGGTCTTAGGCAAACTGAATGTCAAAGCATAAGACTCAAGAGTAAAACTCCCATCCAGAGTTGTGCCTACCAACCAACCAGCTTCACTCTCGGCCACATTATGTTGGGGAGAGGTGTTCTAATATTGACATTTGGTGAGGACAGCAACCTACTCTTGATTTTCAACTGATGAGGGATTGATAAAAATGGACATCACACTTTTTTTTTAATGTTAAAAATTAGATCCACTAGCAAGGAGGTAAGAATGGCTAAATGGATAAGAGAGCTAATTCTTAAACATCTGGTGTGCATATGTCGAGGTTCAACCCCTACACTGGTCAGTTGGACTAAAATGTTGACTTATCCTTGACCTGGGTCGTAAATTGTACCTCAGAAGTACCTCAGAAGACAGAGCGGGTTCGTCTTATGGTGAGGGACACTGGTAATAGGGAAAACAATCCACACCCAAATATCAGTCCAGTGCACTAGAAATGTTATCAAGTGTATGGACTACACATGGGTTCGAAGCGAGCGGAACACACACACTAAAATTCAATGTGAACAAATATTACTGCCATGGCACATGATGATGATGAATCAGTCTTTGGTATCAGACGCTTCATCTTGAAAACACCAGTGAACAAAGACTGAAACCATCAGCAATCACCACTATTTGCATTCTGAAACACAGTGAAATTGCCTGCTAACTCCTAGATCATCCATGCCTTGTTTGTACAGGGATCATCAAACAATTTAACCTGCTCAGAAATAGCTTAGACGTGTGTGTGTGTCAACATGGTGCTCATTAGATTTTAACAGCCTAGCTACCTTCAATGGAGAGAAGCCCAAATGGACAGTTTGATCACTGCCTGGCAAACAGCAGCTGAGTTTGTTATATCTGACAAGATCAGGGGAAGGGTTACTGATCAAGCTCACATAGTGTGAAGGATTGATGGTAAGGCAGCTTGACTGTCTCCTTCGAGCAGATTCACAATGTTCAAACAGTCGTAGCATCAGATTGTTCATCAGTGCATACAGGGCAGTTATGAAGAAAACTTCAGCTTTGTTTTGCATGAAGCTGCTCTTTGCCTAGCAGAAAAATACACTGAAGAGACGTCTCCAAGTTTGTTTATTATAAACTGTTATGTTGTTTGTCCATCAAGAATGATGATGACCATTCATTTCATCCAGTGGGGTTGAAAGTATGGAGCCGCGAGTTCTAAGATGGCTGATAAGGCCCATTTTGGCTCGAAATATTCTTTGACAACGTGGGCAAAGAATGCTTGACGCTTCAGGAGGAGGATTTCCTGCATTGGCCTCTCTATCCAGCCTTTTCTTCACAGCTCCCGCAGACCTGGTTGCTTCACAAGTGACTGCACCCTTATGTAATGATGCACACCACGAATTACGGTCTTTAGCAGTAGTCTCCCAGGTGTCAAGATGAATTCCAAAAGCTTTCAGTGAGCGTCTCTAAAGCGTTTCCTCTGGCCGCCTTGGGAGCGTTTACCACAACCCAGCTCGCCATTAAAAAAAAATCGCCTGCGGAGCCCATGATCTGGCATACGAGGTTAAGTGACCAGCCCAGCGAATCCGACTCTTCACCAGTAGAGTGCGGATACTGGGCATGGACGCTCTCTCCAGAACTTCAGTGTAAGGGATCCCATCTTGCCATTTAATCTCCAACAGGTTCCGAAGGCAGACTGTGTGGAAGTGGTTTAATTTCCTAGCATGTCGCTGATAAACAGTCCATGTTTCACAAGCTTATAGCAGCGTGGACAATACAACTGCCCTACAGACTTTCAGCTCCTTCGGCAGGCCCACCACTCCAACCCCGTCCCACACACTTCTGCACAGTCTGCAAAACCCTGCGCTGGCCCCGGAGACCCCTGCACCCACCTCGTTATCAATTGTGGCAGCTTGTGACACAGTGCTGCCAAGACAGGTGAACCCGTCCACAACACCTAGTTTGTGACCGTTCACCTTGGTATTCGGCACGGTGTGATTATTCCCTGGAGCTAGCTGGTACATAACTACAGTCTTCTCCAGGTTGATATTGAGTCGAAAGTTGGCACAGGCATGTGAGAAAGCTGAAACATTGTGTTGCATGTCTGCCTCTAGGTTAGCATATAGAGCACAATCATCAGCAAACAGCTTTGATGGTGTCGCTGTAAGTTTTGGTTTTAGCTTTCAGCCTTCTGAGATTGAACAACTTTCCATCCCTGCGGTAGTTGATGTCTATTCCAATGTCATTGTTCTCGAAGGTATTTGTCAGCATAGCTGAAAACATGAGGCTGAACAGTTTTGGTGCTTAACTTGTGTTAGGGAGGAGCGGTTTAAAGGTTGAGTGTCCGCTTCTAACTTTGACCCACTGTCATAACCTTGGTAACAGATCAGTTTTCTAAAGACTGGAGCACTTGTGGAGCTATCCATGAGTAATGAAGGTGATCTTTAGCAAACTAAATCAAACAACCAAAACTACAGAGTCAACACAACTTTGTGTTGCTGTTGCATGCATTGGGCCAGGGGTGGGGAACCATTTTTCATGCTAGGGCCATTTGAATGTTTATTACATCATTCGTGTGCCTCACAAAATCATACATGTCTGTTACATTATGTACTCGTATGTCCTACCTGTCGTGTTATATACTCATATACATCCTTTCGTCCCGTAATATGTTCTTTGCTTGTCCCTCAAAATTTACGTTATTATCATGATTCACTTAATATAAATTTATGTTGCTTTGAAAAAAAAAAGCTCCTAGATTTATTGAATTTCAAGTCCTGCCCGCTGATGTGTTGGCAGGGCCAGGCCAAATTATTGCACATGCCTTATACGGCCTGCGAGCCAGACGTTCCATGCCCCTGCGTTAGGCATAGGCTTTTGTTTCTATCATCATCATGTGCCATGCCAATAAGCATGGGTGGTCACGGTCTGTCATCTCACATGAGCCCTAGAGTCTTGGATCAGGTCTGTCTTTTTGTCCCCATTATGCCATGTGACCAAGTGTCACGAGATCGCCATGAGTTAACCATATAATAATACCGACGTTTGCTTGGCGTATATTTTCTAGGCCACAACAGTCGTACTAACAGAGTAAACACAGCTGCACGGGTTACATCGGGTCAGCCCATATACACATTTGGTGGTGAGTGAGAAGGAAGGGATACAACGCGTTGGCAGTTCATAACAGTTAAAATCACATATAATTGGCCGCTCAGGATATGGAATGGTTCCGTTTGTCATCTATAGTTCCGGACATCAGACGGAATGGAGGTTTTGACTGTCACCACATGACAGAAAGTTGAGGGCTTGTTATTGAAAACAGTGGAACACCTGCCGGACATGAACAACGTCACGTGCACAATGTAAGCTTGTTTGGAAAACCATGATTGGCAGCTTGGTATCGAAACTCTTTGTTGGAACTCGACAGTAACTCTCTAGATTGTTTTGGATGTCAGAACCAGTGATGACAAATCTAACATTGAGGGAGCCAGAGGGGGGATGGATCCCTGACAGGGGATGATCTGCCAATGTGCCACCTGTGTGGGGGCATAAAGGATAACATCACGTGGCCAACTTTGGTAGTTTGCCATATAAACCCGAGTTGGGGCCAACTAGGGGGACTTGGAAATGTGGCTCTAGTCGGAGTGCAAGGGCACTGCAGTGCTTAGTGGAAATAATATCTACCGTGTGTTAATTAGTGACTTAATTTTACCCGTGCCTATCATGGCAGATGTAGATATGATTGATAGGACTGCAGTAGTGCCATTTAAGGTATAACCTATTCTTATATTAGTTCTAATTAATATAGACTGTAGCCTTGTTAAAACTATAGTGTGATGATTAGCACTGTTAGTGGAAACTAGTTAGAGTAGAATAGTGATATTAGCTCTGCTAGTTAAGAATAGAGTAGGGTAGTGGTGATAAGCTATGCTAGTTAAGAATCGAGTAATGATGGATAATTGGGAGACGGGGGAATTGCCCGCTGGGGTTTTGCACTCGGTATGGGTCTCTCTTTGTCATAGCCTGATTCGGCCCTAGGTGGGTAGCTAATCTGCTCTATGACCAAGTTTAGTTAGCTAAAGATCATTAAGCAAGGCAATAGGCTTACACTCAGCCGATAGGATCAGTGACTAGTACTATCACCAGATGTGTTGTTTCTATCCTAGGTTCCCTACCAGATCCGAGGAAACTCAACAAGTTTTTAGGAAAAGTTCAAATCCAATTCGGAAGAACACCAGTGGACAGTCAATAAAGTTGCTTACAGAACGTAACTAAAGCTAGAAGGAAGTTGATTCACCAAAGAGAGTGATGATTACTGATGCACCACACAGCATCAGACAGTAGTAACTAACTGAGAACATTACTGATAATAGTTGCCTAGTGTGATATAATCTCGTGTAATAGAACACAAGACATGATACTTGAGGCTAGATAGACACGAGTGAGGATCCAGTACAGTAACAATTAACATTAGTAACTGTGTACACACTACAAAGGACTTGTGCATTTTTTTAAGGAACGATAGGAACGGACATTGTGTAGGGTGCAACCGGTCCATGATTAACTGTTTATACCACCGATGTCTATTTCGGATGTTCATGAAATGGGATTACCAGAGGTCTACAGAGGCAAATCAGTATCCAGCAGGATGGTTTCGGCGCTGGGTGAGAAGTACATGTTCTGACGTAACGTGCTGTGGTCTATCCTTGCTGGGATCAGCTGACTGGGTTGTTGTCTGAGAGTCCGATTCTACACACTTTATAGAACACGTCACACATTTTCTTCACATACACGTCTCATATACGTTACACTTTTCTTTTAATAGATTAATCTTTATTAATTTTTAGAAGCAAGAGTTGTTGAGTATGTTGCGTTGGGGAAGTATGAGAAGGGGGCATAGTACGACAGTGAGAGAGTGATAGGAAAAGGTGTCCACGGGCTGATGGAGTGTGTTGGACGGAAGCTGGTGGATTCTCCATAATATTGAGAGGAAAATATTATAATGTGGGTGTCGACTCTCTTCACTCCAGGGACGACACTGTAAAGGAGGACACGACACCAAGCCATCCAGGTATTTATCTCTCTGCCTACCCGTTCCTCTGCTCCGATCAATTTTGCCAGTTTTTACCATAAGGTAAAAACTACTTTACGGTACAGTTTCCATAGACTGAGTAATGCTTTTGGCTCACACCTTTGTTGCTTTATGGTAGAAACTAAACTATTTCAACAAAGTAAAGTCGTTAACTTTGCTTTCAACTCAGGGACTAAAATAGTAGCAAGAAAATCAAATGGTTACTTCAACTCATGTTGTGGCTTAGACCTAGCAACGGTGAACACCTTGAAATTTCACACACACACACACACACACAGCTGTGCATTTAAGACATCCTATGCATGAAAATGCATACGGCAGGGGAATTGGTGAAGGATAGAATCTTTCCAGAGGTTGTGATGGGAGTGAAGCTCTGCTAATGAATTACAACAAGATGATGAAGATGATAACAGTATCCCCAGGGCAGAAGCCTGTGATACTAGGTAGGTAGGTAGGTAGGTAGATAGGTAGTTGTAAATAGAGAAAGATGACAAAACAAACAGGTAAGATCAATGTAAATAGAGAAAGATTGCAAGACAAATTGGTAAGATCAATGTAAATAGAGAAAGATGGCACAACAAACAGGTAAGATCAATGTAAATAGAGAAAGATGGCAAGACAAATAGGTAAGATGAATGTAAATAGAGAAAGACAGCAAGACAAACTGGTGAGATCAATGTAAATAGAGAAAGACAGCAAGACAAATAGGTAAGATGAATGTAAATAGAGAAAGATGGCATGACAAATAGGTAAGATGAATGTAAATAGAGAAAGACAGCAAGACAAACTGGTAAGATTAATGTAAATAGAGAAAGATGGCAAGACAAATAGGTAAGATGAATGTAAATAGAGAAAGACAGCAAGACAAACTGGTGAGATCAATGTAAATAGAGAAAGATGACAAGACAAACTGGTGAGATTAATGTAAATAGAGAAAGATGACAAGACAAACTGGTGAGATCAATGTAAATAGAGAAAGACAGCAAGACAAACTGGTAAGATTAATGGACAGAGATAGATGAAGAAAAGATATTAAAAAGCCTTGCACCATGGCAAGAAATCTGATCATCACTAAACTGATACCAAGTGCTGTAGAATCACAAAAGTGTAGAGGCATTATCCCCCTCGACAGTGGGCAAATCACATGATGATGATGATAACATTATCTATGTTAATACCATATAAAAAACCCAAAGACAGACATCCCTGGATTATGCCATCAGCAACTTACGCAAGCATGTGCATATCAGAATGCAGACAAAACATACTAACTATATCTTCACCGATAACTCTATAACCACACAGCAAATATTGGCTATTTAATAATAATTACCACCCTCGTCATCACCGAATAATCAATGCAAGATAACAAAAGAAAACTCAGACAAAGTAAAGCTTCTAAATTTACACTACCCACCAAACAATCTGTGTTTCTGTTTTCTGCATCATTTCCCTACTCCATCTAGAACATTTGACTCACTGTATGCTCATGTTAAACATAACACCTCTTATTTACAACGAGATCCCTCTGGGAATGCTGGATGTAATTATTTTTCTTGTTTGTTCAGCTAAGGAAAAACAACATTGGTAACAATGATTTCCGTGATGTTTGCCTCGCTGATTAGCTGCCTTTGTTAGAGCTCTTACTCCTTCTGTCCCAAACAGCTGTCACTTTCACCCACAACGCAAGATGTTCTGTCCCAGAAAACTGCTACTTCAAATCCTGTCCCAGACCAGTCACTTTAACTCTGTATGCTCCAGACATACATTTACACTCCTTCCATTCCATTGGCACCTTGCCGTCTTGACAGACGATAGTTTGTGCTTTAAAAAGGCATAATAACTTTTACATATGGCGGTAGTGAATGTGACTGATAAGGCCAATTTGCGCTGTAAATGTCCGTTCACAGTGGGTGCATGTGAACACGTGGTCATTTCCACCATCATGCACCATCTTACGTCCCACACGCTCAGTGTGTGACTTATCTGCAATAATTTTCTCCTTACACTCCTAATGTCCTAGCTACTTCAATTACTTATGTTCCAGACTTGAACTCTTCTGGTCCCAAATGGTGTTTTCTTTTTTCTTCTTTTGTTCCAAACACATATTACTTTAAACCACCTGTGCCAGACAGTCATTACTTTAACTTCTGTCCCAGGTTGTTGTTAAACTTCTGTCCCAGGTTGTTGTTAAACTTCTGTCCCAGGTTGTTGTTAAACTTCTGTCCCAGGTTGTTGTTAAACTTCTGTCCCAGGTTGTTGTTAAACTTCTGTCCCAGGTTGTTGTTAAACTTCTGTCCCAGGTTGTTGTTAATCTTCTGTCCCAGGTTGTTGTTAATCTTCTGTCCCAGGTTGTTGTTAATCTTCTGTCCCAGGCAGATGTCACTTTAAGTTCTGCCCCAGACAGTTGTCAAGTTCTATCCCAGGCGTCACTTTAACTTTATCCATGACAGTTGTCACTTCTCTCCCTGACAGTTGTTACTTTAACCTCTGTCCCAGTTAGTTGTTACTACAACTGCTGTCCCAGTGAGTTGTTATTACTTCAACTTCTGTTACAGATGGTTGCTACTTCAACTTCTGTTCCAGTGAGTTATTACTTCAACTTCTGTTACAGAGGGTTGCTACTATAACTTCTGTTCCAGTGAGTTATTACTTCAACTTCTGTTCCAGTGAGTTATTACATCAACTTCTGTTCCAGTGAGTTATTACTTTAACTTCTGTTCCAGTTAGTTGTTACTTTAACGTCTGTTCCAGTGAGTTATTACTTCAACTTCTGTTCCAGTGAGTTATTACTTCAACTTCTGTTCCAGTGAGTTATTACTTCAACTTCTGTTACAGAGGGTTGCTACTATAACTTCTGTTCCAGTGAATTATTACATCAACTTCTGTTCCAGTGAGTTATTACATCAACTTCTGTTCCAGTGAGTTATTACTTTAACTTCTGTTCCAGTGAGTTATTACTTCAACTTCTGTTCCAGTGAGTTATTACTTCAACTTCTGTTCCAGTGAGTTATTACTTCAACTTCTGTTCCAGTGAGTTATTACTTCAACTTCTGTTCCAGTGAGTTATTACTTCAACTTCTGTTCCAGTGAGTTGTAACTTTAACCTCTGTTCCAGTGAGTTGTTACTTTAACTTCTATTCCAGTGAGTTGTTATGTTACTTCTGTTCCAGTGAGTTATTACTTCAACTTCTGTTCCAGTGAGTTATTACTTCAACTTCTGTTACAGAGGGTTGCTACTATAACTTCTGTTCCAGTGAGTTATTACATCAACTTCTGTTCCAGTGAGTTATTACATCAACTTCTGTTCCAGTGAGTTATTACTTTAACTTCTGTTCCAGTTAGTTGTTACTTTAACGTCTGTTCCAGTGAGTTATTACTTCAACTTCTGTTCCAGTGAGTTATTACTTCAACTTCTGTTCCAGTGAGTTATTACTTCAACTTCTGTTCCAGTGAGTTATTACATCAACTTCTGTTCCAGTGAGTTATTACTTCAACTTCTGTTCCAGTGAGTTATTACTTCAACTTCTGTTCCAGTGAGTTATTACTTCAACTTCTGTTCCAGTGAGTTATTACTTCAACTTCTGTTCCAGTGAGTTATTACTTCAACTTCTGTTCCAGTGAGTTATTACTTCAACTTCTGTTCCAGTGAGTTATTACTTCAACTTCTGTTCCAGTGAGTTGTAACTTTAACCTCTGTTCCAGTGAGTTGTTACTTTAACTTCTATTCCAGTGAGTTGTTATGTTACTTCTGTTCCAGTGAGTTATTACTTTAACTTCTGTCCCAGTGAGTTGTAACTTTAACCTCTGTTCCAGTGAGTTGTTACTTTAACTTCTGTTCCAGAGAGTTGTTACTTTAACTGTTAGATAGAACTGTTATTTCTCTCCCCTACAGTTGTTACTTCTACAGCTCTTGTCCTATACAGTTTTAATTCTTCATGCCCTATCAAATATTTATATTGCAACATATCCTCACTCTGATAAAGTAAAAACTGCCTGATACAGAAATCATTTTGAACAAAACTATGAGATGTATGGAGTAGCCTTGAGTATACCCCAAGTTACGCGGTATAAAAGGAGTTAAAGTTACATTCAGCTGGCCTTATCATTGTTCAATCTTTGATGGGGTGGCTGCTTTTGAAAGAGTTAAAATGCATGGAAAGCTGACAGTGGCAGTCTTGCCTAGACAAAGTCGCAAACAATAAAAAAAAAACGTTAGCAAATACAAAAGAAATCAATCAACATAAAACAGAGGGAAAAGATTTCAATAAAAAGGAGAAACATGATTAGTATTTGCCCAAGTAAAATACAACCAAAAATATTACCAACAAACACAAACACAGCAGAAATAATTAACATAAAAATATGTCACTGTAAACAGTGGTGTAAACAGTGATTTCCCACAGCAAATCACAGCATGCATATGTTGTAAGAGGCAACAGAAAACAGTTACACAATCCTAACAACCATGAACACATCTACATAGAGCTTGGCGTGAGTTGACCTAGACTTCATTGGGAGGTGAAAGGCAAAATAAAAAAGAACCACAACATGATGGCACAAGAAGACTGGATATTCAAGTAATCCAGAAGCCACTCTACAAGTGCCTGATATTTGGTCATTCTGAGCAACACTATAGAGGATCTACCAACTCTTAACCACCTGGACACACTTCCCACCATAACAGAAGTGTGCTATAAATGAACTTGATTCTGGAAAGGTTCCAGGTAAGGAGCATGTAGGTCAAATCCAAAAATGGGATGCTGGTTGCAGTTCAGTTCAGATTATTATAACTGCACTCTGGATACATTCATAGGTGATCAGTTCCCCTCTTGAGTAACTCCATCAGCAAACTATGATTACTGATTGATCAGCCTCCTTGCAAGCTTGGTGATCAGGTGATCAGCTCCGTCCCTACCATGCTAATCTTAAATCTGAATGCTTGCATTCTAACTATTCATGCTCATTAATTCAGTTTTCAGTCTTCACTTTTGCCTGACTCTCTATGGCCGTTCACGATGTGGTTTGATCCTTCTGTTCACCCTCTGATTTGGTGGTAGTGCCAGCCTTTAGGCTCACAAGTTATATGAAATATGAAACTTTAAGTGAACACATCCATCTACAAAACAGCATTTTTCAGAATTAGTTAGCCTTCCTTCTACAATCCCCACTTTCTTGGTCAGAATGGAGTAACCAGCACTTTTATGTGAAGCAGAGCCTAGATCGCTAACCCATACATATGCAACCAAGGTACATGTTACTGATTCGTTAAATTCACAACACTAAATACCATGAACAAATTAATTAAAAACAGTCTTACTGTCTGAAAGTATATCATATGCCTCAGATATCTCCTGGAACTTTATTTTGGCCTCTTCCTTGCTATCTGGATTTTTGTCTGGGTGCCATTTCAAAGCTAGACGTCGATACCTGTTGTGTCATAACAGGAAAATATACTTAATTACAACTTCACTGTGTAAAGAAAATCTGACTATACAGCTTTATCAGGCTAAGATTTTTAAAAAAAACATGGATTGATTGTATAAGTGAGATTCCATATGCTTGTGGACTAAATATTATCAAAGGTGATACATTGTGATCCAAATCAACCAAAGAACCTCACATGACAAAACTGTCTTTAAATGGTGAAGGTCTCTTACGTTTTAATTTACTAGAACATGAATTTTGTTAGACAAAATAGGGCTGCATGATGTAGAGACCTGTTTCTGAAATTTAACTTTACTTTAAGAGTTCCAGAAGTCTTGTGATAAACAAAAGAGTCCATAAAAATCTAAAGAGAGTGCATTGATAAACAACTCTCTCACATAGTCCAAAACGGTCTAAAGTGCTGATTCTGTTTTTCATTGCCCTAGGTTCATAAAACTGTTTCTGTCTCAACAAATACTGTAACTGTAACACAAGACAGGCTTCCAACTTACGCTTTCTTAATGTCTTGTTCTGTTGCTGTCTTCTCTACTCCCAACACCACATAGTAGCATACACTGACACCCTTCTGTGTGGCCGGCATTGCTAGCCCCCTGACTGTCCTGTCTTTGCTGCTACTTCGCTGTTCCTATGCTAGACTCTACACCTGAGGACAAACAAGCATCAAATCTAGTTAGTAAAACAAACTAAAATCAGACAAGAACAACCAGAAATATTTTACAACATAATTATGATTACAAAATAGTGGAGTTTAGCATGGCTGAATTCTTCTTCTTCTGTGTTCCTCTGGAATGTTGTTTTAGACTGTGTTGTGCCTGTTTACAGTAGAGCTGTGATATTTGCACCTTTCAGCCGACACATCAGACTTCAGGCATTTGTTGGCCGGGTTACCTTCCTGGCATGGCCGAATTTATAAGAGCACTCGCTCTTAAACTTTCAGTATGCTGATGCCGAGGTAGCAGGTTCAACCACTACACAAATCAGTCAGACTAAAGTACTGACTTCTCGACTTAAATTACAAGTGCATCAGAAGTCAGAGTGGGTTTGCCTGATTGCAAGGGACACTGCTAACAGAGAAAGCTAATCCACCGGCAAAAATCAGTCCAGTGCACTAGAAGTAGCCCCACGTGTAAGGAATAAGCTTGAAATCAAAGTGAGTGAGCACCAAGAAAATAATATTACAAGATTGTCTGTGCATTTGATTAAATATGCTACCTCATTATGAACATGTGCCCCATCATCAACAGGTATGCAGGTGATCAGTTTCTTCCACAAACATATGACCACAGGTAGTTGTTGACCACCCAGCCTGCATTTTTCTCTATGTGGTGTATACAAGAGACAAGAGGTGCATGTGTTGCGTAAGGCAAGCTGTTGCTTATGCTATGTCAGGTTATCTCAGCACATCCCGTTCTTTGATTAGGATTTCTAAGATCAATAACTAGACCACTGAAATATATGCTCCAAGGGACTTTGTCTCATTCCCCCCCCCCCCCCAAAAAAAAAAAAAACACACACACACAGTGAAGTGTCAGGCTTTCACATATTCCAGGAAGCCTAGAAAAATCTTCCTCGTCGCCTTTTCCTTCATGGACAATTCCCAAAATTGTCTCTTGTCAACTGTATGACTCCTACCTCTGCTGGGGATTGAACCCGCACCGCTATCTGTAAAGGCAAGCAATGTGAGTGTGTGACAGAGAGAGAGAGAGAGAGAGAGAGAGAGAGAGAGAGAGAGAGAGAGAGAGAGAGAGAGAGAGAGAGAGAGAGAGAGGGGGGGTGGTGTAGTGAGAGTATCAGCAAGATATACAATCAGTGAACTAGAAGACTACAACTATAAACGTGCAGTCACACCAGATTCAAGTGGCCACTTGCTGTGTCCATCGAATTACCAGCAGCGAACTCCACAAACAACTGCTAGCTTCGCGACCTAATGCCCGACCGCTAGAACAGAAACACGCAAGCACCCCACAAAACAGATTTCAATGTTCTATTTTTAGATCGGTGTGTTTACGGTTCTATTTATAGCGATTTTCTCCCACGATCGCCTATCAAACAAGTTTCAGACATCGTTGTAACAAGAGGCCAACTAAATCGTTGCTCTAGCACAGTGGTTCTCAACCTTTTCTGGCCCATGTACTCCTTCACTATATGTTCAGAACGTCATTCCCCCTTCCGCACTTCCTCCCTATGAATTCCCCCCCCCCGGCCCCTAAACAGTATACGTAAATATGGAAGCTAAATTCAATAACACATACTAGAACAAGTCCATATAAAACGTGATTTTCGGGTCTACTTACGTTATAAAACGAATTTCAGAAGGACGAGTAATACAGAACCATAAAGTATGGAGGGGGAAACAATATCAAGTAATCGGTGCTTGTATTATTATTAACGCGACCTTGAAATAATCTTATCTCTCCCCCCCCCGAAACCCTAAAATCCCCTGGGGGGGGGGGGGGGGGGGGGAGTCCCCCACCGGTTGAGAATCACTGCTCTGGCGCAACACGTTTGGTTGGAGAGAGGGGTGGGGGGTGTTAGGGACCCGACACTCTGTCGACGACTAGCTAGTTGCTTACGAAAGGACGGAGCCTTTCATTTCATCATGTGTATACTTGGTTGGTTGGTTGGTTGTGAGCCCTCTGCAAAATTGAGTTGAAACTCAAGTTCGGTTCGATGCACTGACGTTCAGGTTGACGAATCTTGAGAAGAGCTTTCTCTCTATCAGAGTGAGGTCGGTACAGATGCTTTTCTCCCCACCCGGTACCGAAGTATTACCTGAAGAGCTCTCAAATCCCCCCCCCCTCCCCTCTCCCCAAACCAAGTCCAGAAACCAACTGGAACTGCAGTGAGTAATAAAACTGTCATCACTGCCTATGGGTGTATTGTTAATGACTGTGGGGTGTTTGAAAATATTGCCGTTCCAAGTTTTGTACTCACCCTTTGTGGAGTTCATGCAACATAAAAGTAAACTAAACATGGAACGGCAATATTTTCAAAACACCTCAGTCATTAAAAATACACCCTGCACCATGCGGTGTAGGTCAGAGGAGGGGGGAGGGGGATCAAGAGCCCGAGAAATTAAGACCGCCTGGCTTGGGCAGTCGCCGCGAACTTCAGGTTAGGATTTTCTTTTGCCCCCAAAAGATAAAAAGCCATCACTTGCCGAAAATTCGAACCTGGGTCTCCCGATGTAACCAGGTCAATCGAGGTGAAGAAATTATTAGTAGCGGGACATGTACGGGGAGGTGGTCGTCGCTTGGAGGTCTGTTCTTTAACATAAGATAAGGATAGTCTACAAATTGGCCTCAGAATCACTGACATACTAAACGAGTTAAGAATAAAGCGGTTTTCCAGCTTCCCAGAATTACGTTTTGTTTTCTTTATTTGAGGTGTTGGAATAATAGGCTGTGACTGAATAAGGACACTTATGTTTTTCAGATACATCTTATGTTGTTGTTGTTTTTAAAGGTGAACGACAAAGACTGGTCGAAACGTTAGCTTTTTATAGTGTATTTGATTTATCGGGCTTCCCGGCCACATTCATTCTCAAGAGAGTGGCCGAGTGTGCTAGGGTGTGCTAATGTGGTTGTCATCAATGCGGAAATCATGAACCCTATTAGCCAAATTATAACGGAAGCAGGAAGTGAAGACGAGACCCTGGGGATTAGCTTAATAGGACGAAGGGTCAGGGAAACCTTACTGTAAACATAACCATACGATTCATGTTTATGTCGTGAAAGAAATAATACTTGGAGATAACACACTCGCGAGCGTGTACACATACGAGAGAGAGAGAGAGAGAGAGAGAGAGAGAGAGAGAGAGAGAGAGAGAGAGAGAGAGAGAGAGAGAGAGACTTTATTTTAAAAGGGTAACAAATTGGGCACGCAGGCCCGTCTTACATTCGGCCCTTTGTGTTCTCTTTGAAAATATGTCAGGCATCCTTTTTCTATTTCTTCTTCTTTGCTGCTGCTCCTAGAGAGAGAGAGAGAGAGAGAGAGAGAGAGAGAGAGAGAGAGAGAGAGAGAGAGAGAGAGAGAGAGAGAGAGACAGACAGACAGACAGACAGACAGAAGAGACACGGAGAGGTAGATACAGAGGTACGGTAAAACAGTACTGGAAATAAATGGTCATAAAGGGTTGTTTCAAAATGATAACAGGTAGTCAGTCGGCCTTGGTGTGAGCTGGTTGGTGAACTAGCGTCGTGGCGAGCTAAAGGTAGTATAAGTAATAGCGTTAGCGGAGCCGACAGGGTTAAAGCGCGCGCGCTTATTAAACATCTGGTGCGTTGGTGGCGCGGAGTAGTGGGTTCAAGCCACACACAAATGGACTTTAATACGGACCTCTCGTCTTCTGTGACATAGAGACGTAAATTACAAGTACTTCAGAAGTCGGCGTGGGTTCGCCTGATGGCGAGGGACACTGGTAAAAGGGAAAGCTAACCCACACGCAAAAAAATAGTCCAGTGCACTCCCTAGTAGCAGGAGCACGTGCGTGGACTAAGCTTGAGTTCAAAGTGAGCGGACGAAAAAAACATAAGTAGTATTAGTAGTAGTAGTAGTAGTAGTAGTAGTAGTAGTAGTAGTAGTAGTAGTAGTAGTAGTAGTAGTAGTAGTAGTAGTAGTAGTAGTAGTAGTAGTAGTAGTAGTAGTAGTAGTATAGGGGGAGGGGAGTAGTAGGAGCAGCAGCAAAACAGAAGAAATAGAAAAAGGATGCCTGACATATATTTTCAAAGAGAAGTACACAAAGTGCAACTCTAACAAACATGTCTTACACAACTTATACCTGCTCGTGGAAACATACACTGGCGCCATAACAGACGTCTACAGACCTACAACAAACAAGCAAACATCGACGTTGTTCATGACTAGAAACATACACTGGCACCACTAGAAACATACACTGGCACCACAACAGACGTCTACAGACCTACAACAAACAAGCAAACATCGACGTTGTTCATGACTAGAAACACACTGGCACCACAACAGACGTCTACAGACCTACAACAAACAAGCAAACATCGACGTTGTTCATGACTAGAAACATACACTGGCACCACAACAGACGTCTACAGACCTACAACAAACAAGCAAACATCGACGTTGTTCATGACTAGAAACATACACTGGCACCACAACAGACGTCTACAGACCTACAACAAACAAGCAAACATCGACGTTGTTCATGACTAGAAACATACACTGGCACCACAACAGACGTCTACAGACCTACAACAAACAAGCAAACATCGACGTTGTTCATGACTAGAAACATACACTGGCACCACAACAGACGTCTACAGACCTAGTCAACAAACAAGCAAATATCGACGTTGTTCATGACTAGAAACAAGCATAGCGAACACCTGCGATGATTCGTAAACGTAAATGACGTGTTCCGCAGTAAGCAGCTCTGGTGGGTGTTGATTTCTCACGTCATCATCCTAAAGGTAGCAGTATTTTTAACAACCCATAACAACACAGGCAAGATACGTCAATGACCCACATTCTCTTCAGAACAAAATTATTATACTCGTGTTAACTAAACCGATTTTTGTTTAATAGCTGGTATATTTATTGTGTCTCCAAGAAAGAACTAAGAGACTATATAACGTTGAAGTAAATGGAGAACGCGCTAAATAGGTAATTAGGCACAACTATTTTGGGAAGGTGGTAATATCTGACGGAAGATGCCTTGTAGAAAGTAGAACGAAAATCGCCATGGCAAAGTAGCCTTTCGCAAATCATAAACCATATTCTCATCATCTCATTTCATCAAGTTCCTCTTATATCTTGCGGTGTCAAGGTGAAGTATAAACTTCGTGAGAGTGCCCGATTATGGGCTTCATATATCGATATTCCCATGGACTCTGCTATTCCCTCCGTCCAACGTTTACGTGATCGGCCTCTTCCTCTGCTTGCAGGCCCAGACGGCATCCGATATGGTGACCTACTGGTGATATCAGATGATGACATGGAAGAACTGGCCAGAGAATCCAACACCAGTATCCAGGGGGGTCAGATCAAAGAAGAATGGCTACACAGCTACTTGCTGCCGCTGCCAAAACCGAACAAAGACCATTCCAAGATAAGCAGCTACAGAACACTGCGGGCAAGTTACTGGAGAAAATTGTAGCACACAGACTTGCTTGTGACTTGGAACAACTCAGCTGCTTCCCGCCCACACTTGGAGGGTACAGACGCAACAAAGAGTCATGGCTGAATGCGGCAGTCTCAAGATGTTTACGAAGGATTTCAGGTCAGAGAAGAGACATGTGCGGCCGCCATAGACTTAGAGGACGCATACAATAGAGTATCCTTCGAGCACTTGATGCAAACCCTCCTCAGACTGAAAGTGCACCCTCACCTTATACGATGGATAGCTGCAGTTCTGCTCCAAAGGAAGGTGGTGCTAAGATGCGGGAGTTGGTCTTCTGAGCCGATAACGATATGTCCAGGATTGCCGCAGGGTTCACCACTGTCACCAGTACTATTCAACATGTATACGGTGCCGATCACTGAACAACAGTTGGACGGGAGGGGTAGGACTCTGTCATTCGTTGACGACATCCTCGTGTATCGACAAGGTCGAGATAGACAGGCGGTTGCCAATTATATGCAGGGCGAACTAGATCGAATTTCCTTATGGTGTGCTGATGCCGACGCCCATGTCAACCCTGCAAAGGCATCGGTTACATGGTTCTCCCTAAACAACCATATTGTGAAAACAGACCTGCCGGCAGTAAGAATGGATGGGAGCAGTTTGAGCAGAACCCAGTCAATGACATATCTTGGCGTGAGGCTTGATCGAAGCCTGTCCTTCAGAGATCATGTCGATTATGTCATAACGAAGGCTCGAAATGAGAGTCATGGCGACTGCCAATATCGAGCAAAGACTGCTAATACTTCTGTTCCAAGGACTTGTGCTTTCACGCATCGAGTATGCCCTGGCCATCCTCACTGTCAGCCCTACACAGATTGGAAGACTTGAAAAGGTACAAAACGAAGCCATGCGCATCATTTTGGGCTGCATGAGAGACACCAGCTGTGTAGCAATGAGATACCTCCTTGACTTCCCGACAATGAAACACAGGATCAAGATCTGGAGAGCTCGTGCATACTTAAAAAATAAGTGCAGATGAGCAGCACCCTCTGCATGACGCTATATTCAGAGAAAAGGGTGACAGGCTAAAGAGGGGCAAGTCATGGATGGGTCGGGCGGAAGATGTCGTCAGACAGGTCTGCAGTCTTACCAGTATCAACCCCGGCAAGGAATGGGTGCCGGTGCCTCCAGCTTCTACGTGCACTTTCTCCTGCATTATCACACTCGACAGACGGTGCAGAGAGCAGAACCCTGCCGCTGTCAATGCAGAGGTTAACGCGCCCATCTATGAACACTCAGATAGCCCCGAAGTGCTCATCTATACAGATGGGTCTGTTGTAAAGCAGCAGAGAAGTGCGTGGGCATTTACAGCCCGTTCAGCGGGCCGAACCGTTCAAGAATCCAGTGATGCCCACTCTATGACCACGAGCAGCATGACGATGGAGGTGATGGCAGTTACACAGGCTTTCATATGGCTGGAATCACAGCATTATACCAACGTGTGTGTACTAAGTGATTCAATTAGCATGATTCAGAACGTCGAAGCTGGATCTGTACGTAGACAGTGGACTGAGTCGCTGCGGAAGTCTGTTGTCCGTAAAGTCACCTTCATCTTCGTCCCGGGACATGCGGGAGTCGAGGGAAATGAACGAGCTGATAAACTGGCTGGCTCTGCACCACCTGTAGATGGCCAGCCCATGGATCGTGCAGATGTTATTAACGTCCTCAAAGATATGGCGAGAACAGAGGACTTTGACGTCAGTGATTCCACATCACTGTCCAGGATGAAAGACTTGGGAGTAAGAATCGGCACAGCCAGACGCGAGAGGTACATCGGGTAAACAAAGCGCCTCGTCAACCAACACAGAACTGGCACTATTAGCCACCGGACGCTGATGCATATGCTGGGGGGGGGGGAGGATCTGAGCACCTATGGACATGTCCGGAGTCCAATGAAGATACTCCAACTGATAATTGATAACTGATTCCTCTGCTTCCCTCTGGTCTGTACATCATTGCTTGTTATGGTATGCTGCTGACTGGTAACCTACTTGCATGGCCAAACCATTAAAAAGATGTCTACTGCAGTGAGACAAAGAACGAATAAACTTTTTCAACGAGTGAAGAACCTGGCAAGTGTGCCAGTCTAACATTCTGCTGTTCTAATATCTTTCCTTTAACAGAAGAGTGTTATGTTATGTCGAAGGACTAACAGCACATACGTGCTCAGTCATCCGATGCGGCAGCCACCCCAAAGTATCACTGCTCACTGTGTACACGCGGAGTTGACAATGGTATCTCCTCTCCTTCCCACGGAAGTGTCAGGAAGTGCCAGGATTGACGTGCTTGACCAGGCTTCACTCCCAGTTCGTGTAGTCAGGCTAGAGTCGCTGTCTCGTCAACAGCCGCCAGCAGTAGTCTGTACTGCACTGATTAATTATATCAGTCCTGCCCATGCTTCTTCCTGTGTGCGTTGGTGCATTATATGCCAGGTGGTCCATGCCCGGGTGTGTACATCCAGGTGAGTGATGTGAAGCGCGACTTCCGAATGCTGTCTATCCATTCGGATAGCGGAGACGACCGGTTGGTTGCAATCTTATATAACATGTTAAAGAAATCTGTTTTTTTTTTTGTGGGGGGGGGGGGGGGGGGGGGGGGGTCCTCCGCGCTTTGAACTCAATCGTAGTCCATACATGCACTACTACTTCTAGTGCACTGAACTATTTTTGCGTGTGGATTAGCTTTCCCTATTACCAGTGTCCCCTGCCATCATGCGAATCCTCTCAGACTTCTGAGGTACTTATAATGTACGTCCCCAAGCATGATATGACGTGTGTGACCTTCTGTCCTGATGTCCATGCAGTGTTAAAGTTCTATTAACAATCTATAATGTTGCTTGCGTGTGAAACATGGATAATATGGAGACAGGCTGAGAAGCATCTAATAGCGGTGGAAATGTGGTTTCTGAAGGAAAGGCCAAAACAAAAATAAAAAATACCATGGACGGACAGCAAAACTAATTAGGCAGATCTTCAAGAAACACATTCTTAAAAGTGCACTTCTACGCACGAATATAATTAACCTAAGAATAGAGCGTGCAAGAAACAGTCAAGGAAACTGTTATCGAATGGACACAATCTCAGAGCGGCACGGAAACATAAAAAGGATACGGCTGTAAAACATGCACAAAGCCAACAATCAATAGACCCCCGCCGCCCTACCTCACCCAAACACTAAAGCACGTTTCACAAACCAGGGCTGGGGGAACGCAGGGCTGGTGCCGCGGGATTATGCACACGAGGAGGGCGACAGCACACCAGCTCTCCGACGCCCATGTTGATCGTGTGTCAAGCACCACAATGACCGGATGGCACCGGGGAGCAGCGGCAACTCAAGGGGCGCTGTTGTGTCCCGGCGACGCACGTGTAGAGCAAGAGAGGGGAATAACACGGCGTTCACAAACTCTTTGATACGGATACGGAGAGGTTGGGGGGGGGGGGGGGTGGAGAGAGAGAAACATATACGGAATAGACAAAATAAAATTAATGACACATATCAACAGTCGATGTGGACTAGAGAAAGTATCCAGTGGGAACATTGCTAGGGAACAAGGCTGAGCAAGACAGTCGGCAACAGATAATAATACAAGCAAACACCAATTTCATCACAATACCGGATGAACGGCGCCATTGGAGAATCATGATATCTAGAAAAGGCACCAGTAGAAGCTCGTTAGTTGCATATCTTTTACATGATGTTGCAGTCAACCCCAACATTTTTTGGCTGTTTGTGATTTCTTGGCAATTTTACGTAGTAGTTTGCCATTGCTTTCTGAACAAGCGGAACTGGTCAACATCAACATTTAGTAGATGCGGTTGTTGCATACAGTACAGTGACCAACTAGGGTTAGAATTGAATAGTAAGAAGAAACAGATTATGGTCGTCACTGGGAAGAAGGAAATACCACAATGTGATATAAGAGTAAATGGGCATATTCTTCAACAAGTGAATCGGTACAGTTATCTCGGAACATTCATAACATCTGATGGGAGATGACTTGCAGAAATTAGAACAGAATTGCCATGGCGAAGGTGGCCTTTTGCAAGATGAAAAACATACTGACCAATAAAAAGATATCAATTGAAATAAAGAAAAAGGTGTGTTGAAGTGCTACATAGAACCTGTACTTTTGAATGGATGTGAAGCGTGGATGTCAAGGTCTCACATCCGAGGTTGCGACGCGTTGTCTGTACCAACGCCAGACAACACAACAACACGCAACCCTGAGTGATGTTAAACACTGCAGAGGGAATGCGGCGTCTTCGACGACGCCCGTATAAGCAGCCAAGCACAGCAATTGAGCGACGCTTAAACGACCGCTGGTCAGCAGTACACCCCGTGAACCGTGCAGGGGTCACACCAGCTGACGTGGGCGCCGACTGGCGTGTAGCGTGTAGAACGCCAGATCTGGCAGATGGGTTTATAGGTTTGAACGGACAGGTCGCATGGGTCTGCGAGTGGTGTTTGAATCTGCATTGAGAGCTATCCTGTACGACAGTGGGAGACTGGTTCGAACGCTTGAATAGTTTGACTTGTAAGTGAGATGTTTATTGCTTGCATGTATTATTATGTATTGTAGTGATATTGTTCATGCCGTAATGATTGTTATGGATTGTCATTGAGCGATGTTTGTGCGATAATAAATGTGGCGCGTAAATAAAGCTTGTGAATAATACTTTCGGATATTCACTTCGTGTGATTTGATAGTTTGATATTGCTTCACACTTGCCAGAAAACGAGCTACTTATCTTGCTCTACTCAAGACTCTGACAAGTGCGAACGTGGTGGCTTTCGTCCTGGTTTTGAACCAAATGCGAACTTGTAAATTTTTTTGTCCGAGTTTGAAGCGATTGTGAACATGCTGATAGAAGTGCGCAAGTCATAGATTAAGGTAAAGTAACAGGTTGTTTGTGTCAACTTTACCTGAGTCTCGTGAACTTCAAAAATTTGTTGTGCGTCAACCCGAAAGACGTTCCAGTGTGATTTCTAGCACCACTGAACAGCACATTGCCCAAGGATTACTTGAGTATAATTTTTTTTTCATTCCTCTTTATACTTTCGTTAGTCTGGCTTTAAACATCAACTGTGCTAGAAATATTTGTAACTTACTAACATCATAAGTAATTTTGTTTATATTTATTCCATCATACTTATTGTTCATCATGTCTTCTTTAAACGATTTCATTGAAATGGGTTTAAAAATGAATATGTCTGGTGAGGGATTGAGAACATGGAGTGAAAGTAAATATGCAGAATATCTTTTGAAGCAAGAGCAAATTAGTGAGAGGGATGAGAGAGCGGCCGAAAGGGCGTTAAAGCTTCAACAGGCACAAGCAGAAGCTGCTCTAAAGCAATCAGAAGCTGCTCTGAAAAGTAAAGAGGCAGACTCAGAAGCTGCTTTAAAGCTGCAACAGAAACAAGCAGAAGCTGCTCTGAAAAGTAAAGAGGCAGAATCAGAAGCTGCTTTAAAGCTTCAGCAGGCACAATCAGAAGCTGCTCTAAAGCTTCAACAAGCACAATCAGAAGCTGCTTTAAGACAGTCAGAAGCTGCAGTGAGGCAAGCTGAGATCTTAGCCCAAAGTAAGAAAGAAGAGCAAGAAACACAACTGAAAATTGAACAGCTGAAAGCTGAATCTTCTAAAGATAAAGTTAATAGAGAAACAGACAAAGATCAACCTCATAAAAAGTACCAAGGTCTGATCAGAAGTTACAACACAGGTGATTGCATAGCAGCATTTACCCAAAATTTTGAATTTGTTATGGATCATTACAAAATTCCAAAACCTGAATGGGGGATAGTATATGTAAGAAGTCTTTCTGGGGAACCTCTTAAAGTCATAGAGTCGATCCCAAATGACCTGAAAGAAGATTATCTGTACATTAAAGCGAAAATTATGTCACATTTTTTGCTAGATGAATCAGGTTATAGAGAACAGTTTAGGAAGTTGTCTCCTAAGCCAACACACACGTTCTCTGATTACATCTCAGAAATTCAAAATATTTTTTCTAAATGGCTGTCAGCAGCCAAAGTAAATGGAAGTTATGACAAATTAGTTGATCTTATGTTGAGAGATAAGATTATCGCATCTCTCCCACCCCCCTTTTCTAAATTTTTGTTGGAATGTCAGTGTGAAAGCGTTCAACAGATCGAAAGTCGTGGCTCTGGTTATTTTGCAGCCAATAAGCAATGTTTCTCTAGTAGTCTGACCAGCACAGACTTTGTCGCAGCAGCTACATATGGCAAATATCAGGCAGGGTCGAATACCAAACAAAGACCTTATAAACAAGCTGCAGAGAAATTATATCAGTGCAAATATTGCGATTATTCACATAATGAGAATGAGATGTGCGACAAACATCCTGGGTACACTGCTTACTTGCATAATTACATTTCTAAGCAAGATAAAGAAAGGAAGAACTACAGAAGCGTTACCAAATGTTATCTTTGTAAAGCTTATGGCCACTGGCGGAAGAATTGTAAAGGCCGGTCAATGACCAGAAAGGCTAATGCAGCCATGTTTGACAATTCTTCTTCAGATGATGAAAGTGTACAAGATCACCCAGTAAACTCAGCACATTCCATTGAGGTGTTCCATCATGAAAAATGTACCATTTGTGATCAATTTCATGAGGATGGCGTGTTAACATGCGGCCATTCTATACCTGTTACCAGTGAGGAGGCCAATTCTGTAGTAAACTCCAAAGGTAAACTAAACATCCACCAGGGGTATGTTAATGGTAGAGTTGCCACAGTTTTACATGATAGCGGCAGTACTCTCATTGGTGTAAAGAGAGATTACACTTTACCATCACAATATAGTGGTAAATATATCACATGCAGGACGTTCTCAGGGAACATAGAGAAATATCCACTTTCATGGGCATATATAACTACACCATTCCTTACAGGAATGCATATAATGCAGCATTAACCAATCCTTGCTGCGATGTTATCATTGGAAACCTTCCTGAAGTGAATGACATGCCACATGACAGTATTACATCAACTGTGAGTTGTAATATTGATACTACCATTTCACCTTCATCACCAATCATCATTTATGATGTATTACCACCTGTAAATGAATGTACAAATACCAACCTGGCTACGCCAGAACATACATGTAATTGTGTGAATGTAACATCAATGTGTGATGAGAATGATCGTTGTAATGTAGTAAATGCAGTAACTAGATCTACTGCACAGATGCAAGATCGAATCAATCAGACAGAGGCTTTACAACGAGTAAGTCCAGTTTTAACATCTCCTGATACAACTAGGGAGACATTTATAACATCTCAAAAAGCCGATCGATCTCTGCAAAAGTATTTTAAACTTGTAGGCCAAAAG
This sequence comes from Cepaea hortensis, assembly GCA_963921405.1. Lineage (NCBI taxonomy): Eukaryota > Metazoa > Mollusca > Gastropoda > Stylommatophora > Helicidae > Cepaea > Cepaea hortensis. The sequence goes on from OY992878.1 coordinate 160,558,293, forward strand.
CCAAGAGTAGCAAAGAATGCTCAATGGTACTTTGCTCTGAAGAACGGAATTCTAACACGGTATTACACCAAAGGTTCCAGCACAATAGAACAAACAGTGCTACCGTTAGAAAACCGCAAGCAAGCATTGAATCTAGCTCATGACATACCCTTTGCAGGACACATGGCGTATGCTAAAACTAGAGCAAGGTTACTAACTCAATTTTATTGGCCAAAGTTTTGCGGCTATACCAAACAGTATTGCAGATCGTGTGACATCTGTCAGAAGCTTGTCAAAAAGGGTAAACACCCACAAGCTGAATTGCAAGTTACTGATTTGGCTAGTAGACCGTTTGAAAAGATCTCGGTCGATATAGTTGGTCCTCTGAACCATGTAACATCTAAAGGTAATAGGTACATTGTAACACTCATTGATCTATGTACTCGATGGCCAGAAGCAATTCCATTGAAGAACATAACTTCCAAAGACATCATGGAAGTGTTCTTTCATATTTTTGCGAGGGTAGGATTCCCTGATACCATCCTTTCAGATCGAGGTAGCCAGTTTATTTCCTCAGCTACACAAGCCTTTACCAAAATGTTGGGTGTTACACAATGCTTCAACAGTCCATACCACCCACATTCGACCGGTATAGTGGAAAAGATTAATGGCGATATGAAACATATGCTCTCTAAGGTAACCCAAGAACATCCTGAAGATTGGGATACTTATCTGCCTGCAATTTTGTTTGCATATAGGGAAGTGCCCCATTCCAGCACTGGGTTTTCACCATTCAAAATGTTATATGGTGCACAACCACGCGGCCCATTATCTCTGTATGATTCTATGTTGACTGAAAGTACTATTTTGCCTATACCCATTTCACCATATGAACATGTAACATCATTGCATGATAGAATTATGAAATCATGTATTTTGGCTAAAGAAGCTCTTCAAAAATCAGGAGCTATTTACCGACAATATGCTAACAGAGGAAATAGAACTATTACACTGATGCCAGGACAGGACGGTCTTCTTCTTTTGCCAAGTGATAGACATCTCCTAACTGACTCATGGCAAGGACTGTTCAAAGTACTATGACAAATTTCGACGGTAGACTACGAAATTGCAGTTAGGGACAAACATAAAATTTTCCATATTAATATGCTCAAACCATATCATCACAGGCAAGACGACCAAGTAGAGACTGCAGCAAGTACCTCCATAGTGGACCAGACGGACGACAACGACACTGACGAGATACCAACACCAGTTCTTGACACAACGACCAACTTACAGGACATTAAGGTAAATCCTAAACTAACACAGACACAGACTGACAGTTGCAGACAACTGATACAAGAATACAGGACGATCTTTTCTGACAGCCCAGGACAGACAGATTTAGTGCAACACCAAATCATCTTGACATCTGACGTTCCTATTAAGTGTAGACCATATTCCATCCCTATACACTATAAAGAAAAACTTCAAGAAATCATTGATTTAGAAGCAAATCATATCATTCGACGGTCACAATCTCATGTCTGTTCACCAATAGTTTTAGTACGCAAAAAGGACAACACTATTAGACTTTGTGTGGACTATCGTAAACTTAACAGCATTACACAGTTGGATTTAGAACCGATGAGCAACTGTGAAGACATCTTGACTGAACTGTCTGACTCACGTTATTTCACCAAACTTGACATGACAAAAGGCTACTGGCAGATAGCTGTACATCCTGATAGTATACATCTGACTGCATTTGCCACACCGTGGGGTTTATACGAATGGTGTAAACTACCTTTCGGATTAGTCAATGCACCAGCTACCTTTGTCAGAATGACAAGAATTCTTTTGACAGACATTGCTAACATCATTTGGTACATGGACGACATTTGCATACACACAAAGGACATGACAGAGCACATAACTGCACTACAGCAGACATTTGACAGGATTAGACAGCATGGACTGACTGTAAAACCTTCCAAGGTTGATATAGCCTTTCAGGAAATTTCATTTTTGGGTTATAAGATCTCAAATGGCTTTATATCAACTGACAATAACATCATATCCAGAATTTTGAAATTGTCGCTTCCGACAACTAAGAAACAGTTGCGAAGTGTGTTAGGTCTTTTAAACTATTATAGACAGTTTATTCCTCATTTTGCTGAATTGACCAAATGTTTCACTGATCTACTAACAAATAAACACCCCAATGTGATTGTAAACAGTGAATGTTTAAGGCCAGCATTTACGAAGATTCTTTCATATTTTTCTAAATCACCTATTCTGAAATTGCCAAATTTGAATATTACTTTTAGATTAAGATTTGACGCGAGCTCCGTAGCCATTGGAGGTGTGCTTCTCCAAGAACACGACCAAATCTTGTACCCAGTATACTACGTCTCTCGAAAACTGAACACCAGCGAACGAAATTATAGTACACCGGAACTCGAGGCCCTTGCCATGGTATTTTCGGTACGTAAACTTTCTAGATTTTTGTTAGGCAAACATTTCATTATTGAAACAGATAATAGTCCGCTGACAATTGTTACCAGAGGAACGCCAAGTAACAGCAAGGTGGCAAGATGGTCCCTTCTTCTGCAGGACTATAGCTATGAAATTAACCATATAAAGGGTTCACAAAACTGTCTTGCAGATCTTTTGTCGAGATGTCCATGCGACGAACCTAATACCCAGTCAACACCAGAGCACAGTGCAGAGGGTGTATAAAACTGCAACGTAGATAGTGCTCAGTACCACAGCCAATTGTGACAATGTGTCAGTAACGCTGTGTACACCAATGTGATAGGGAAGATTATATCTCCCAATGTATATAACTTACGTACATATTTGGATTCTTATTATTATCATGCGAATGAATGCGTGTATAATTGTGAGATATGTGAAAGAATGGAATCATTATGATGTAAATTAATGTGTTGTATAACTGTGAGATATGAGAAAAAATGTAATTATTATTGTAAATAGATAAATATTGTAACAACTAGACACTACAGAGAAGTGTCACTGGACAACACTATAGGATCCAGGAACTTACCAAGCCACTACAACGTGAAGTAATCCTGAATGTATCCAGATCGATGTGTCCAAGACGTTTTAACAAGGTACGAAAGATGACTGTGACAGTACTATCTAAGCAGAAGACGGAAGAGACGATCCAACAGCTGATAGTAACAACTACTACTCCATTTATATAATATCCATCTAGAATGGACTAATGTCGTGTGAATGATACCACAACACATGTAATAGTATAGCTGTATACTTCCGATATTTGTTTTGCATATTAATATTAAAAGTTAGTAGACTACGCTAAAAAGTCTATAAATGTATGACAATTGTATTAAAATGTGATTTAAAATATGTCCATATACGGAATTGTATAAATATGTCCATATACGGAATTGTATATGTCGATTTTTATAATATGTAATCTCAGCATCGTAACTTGATTGCTTCTTTACAAACGTGACTTTTTGTGCACATTTGTCAATAAGTATCAAATTATGACACTAAGAAATAAATTGGTAGTACTAATTTATGTCTTGTAAACGACGATAAATTATTGTTCCTAAATTTTTGGTATAATAACCAGGGGACATTATTCTAAATTTTTGGTGATATGTAACTATGTATTGTAACCATTAACATGTGTGCTTGATATGGAACATGTCAATGTAACGTCGTTTAGATATGGACAGTATATTGCCAAAACTGTTGACCTTCATTAGAAACTCCAAACAGAGGTCTGATGATGGAGCTATCTCAGAGGGAGATGCTCACGGCTTGACCTGATGATTTTAGTATTTTTGTTCTTGGTTGTGAGGTAGGGGCCAGTTTAGCCGATACCTACCGGACTAGCTGTGTCACAGCAAGGTAATGCCCATTAAATAGATTGTACTTGACTGTTGTACTTCATAGTGCAACACAATTGTTGTATAGATATTGTTTACTAGTCACCTGTATATAATTATAATAACTATTAACGTATAATGTTCGACTTTGACAGGTTTAATAACACCTATATAGATTGTACATGAAAGGAAATCCTTCCATGAAAAATGGGTGTGGAGAGTGTCACATCCGAGGTTGCGACGCGTTGTCTGTACCAACGCCAGACAACACAACAACACGCAACCCTGAGTGATGTTAAACACTGCAGAGGGAATGCGGCGTCTTCGACGACGCCCGTATAAGCAGCCAAGCACAGCAATTGAGCGACGCTTAAACGACCGCTGGTCAGCAGTACACCCCGTGAACCGTGCAGGGGTCACACCAGCTGACGTGGGCGCCGACTGGCGTGTAGCGTGTAGAACGCCAGATCTGGCAGACGGGTTCAGAGGTTTGAACGGACAGGTCGCATGGGTCTGCGAGTGGTGTTTGAATCTGCATTGAGAGCTAGCCTGTACGACAGTGGGAGACTGGTTCGAACGCTTGAATAGTTTGACTTGAAAGTGAGATGTTTATTGCTTGCATGTATTATTATGTATTGTAGTGATATTGTTCATGTCGTAATGATTGTTATGGATTGTCATTGCGCGATGTTTGTGCGATAATAAATGCGGCGCGTAAATAAAGCTTGTGAATAATACTTTCGGATATTCACTTCGTGTGATTTGATAGTTTGATATTGCTTCTCACTTGCCAGAAAACGAGGTACTTATCTTGCTCTACGCAAGACTCTGACAGTGGACAATGAGCAGTCAAACTGAAAAAACATCTGATGGCTGTGGAAATGTGATTTCTGAGGAAAATGCAAAGAATACCATGGACAAACAGAAAAACCAATGAACAAGCCCTTCAAGAAACAAATGAAGATCATAAACTGATTAGAGACATTAGACGCAGACAGTAAATTTTTTGGGCACTTTATGAGAAGAAATGAATTGGAGAACTTGGTGACAACTGGCAAGATCAAAGGGGAGAGACCAAGGGGAAGACAGAGAAGTAAATACCTGGATGGTTTGGCCACGTGGCATGGTCGAGACAGAAAATTGAGCTGATCCACGACTCTGGTGATCGAGTGAGATAGCAAAACATGACCGCCCACGGCGGTTTCTATCGGCATGGCACATGATGGGTGGATGTAACTGATACTATCGTATGAAAACTAACGTACGGTGCTCCTCTATTTCCAAATTACATTGGTAACCCACAGAACAGTCAATCTAGGTAACCCACAGAACAGTCAATCTAGGTAACCCACAGAACAGTCAATCTAGGTAACCCACAGAACAGTCAATCTAGGTAACCCACAGAACAGTCAATCTAGGTAACCCACAGAACAGTCAATCTAGGTAACCCACAGAACAGTCAATCTAGGTAACCCACAGAACAGTCAATCTAGGTAACCCACAGAACAGTCAATCTAGGTAACCCACAGAACAGTCAATCTAGGTAACCCACAGAACAGTCAATCTACTGACTGACAGATAAAACAGCGGAGCGATCAAGCCGAATGAAATAAATAATGTTCTGTGGGAGTCTGTATGTTACAGATGATACGAATGTACACTAACATGTAGCACGAACTAGATTTGACTGTGAATTATTAACTAACGTGTCAGAATCTCTCATAAATAAAACGTTACACGGGACACACTTTAACAAGTGCTACTTGCGATTGTGAGGAGATGTTAGATGTGTACCCAACCAGTGTAGCGGGGTAGTTAGCATTCATGCACTTCTCATGAGAGTGTCTCCAGTGCCATGTAAATAACAGAGAACTCGACTGCTCTCAAGCATACAGAATGTGGATCAGCCACATCAGAACGAGGCGCGTGTGTGTGTCTGATGTGTAGTGTGGCACATGCAGGAAGCATCGTGAAGCACGGATGCGTGCATAACCAACTGGCCACTGGAACTATAATTATCCATACTCTTCGACATTTTCTGAAGGAGACCGAGTCTATATCGATGTCTTGGGTGCTACGACGTGGGTGCTGGATGACAATTACTGGCTCTTCACTTCGTGAAACAAACACCGCTTCATGAGTCTCCTTACATTTTACATTTGGCCTGCTGTATCCAAGGGTTAAGCACGCATGGGAACGCCCACTATGCGGCGACACTGTTCAACATTCGACAATACACAACATTTGCTGACAGCATAGGTACTAAAAAATGGCACCCAATTGTCGTTCTTAATGGGGGGAGGAACAATGAAGAATTGTGTGTGAAACCTCCGGGGATTGAAAGACTTTACTCATGGTTTGCAGTGGGGATTTCCCTGATCGGTTCACTCGGTTGAAATTACGCCCCTTCACGGTAGGCTCCCCGATTGAAAGTGTTTATCTTGTCTGCTCACCATATTTAGGAACCCCGGCAGGCGACGTGAAGATAGGCACGCCGTTAACATAGTAAGTATACTTGCGTTTTGAACAAAACTTGACAACTATTTTCCGTGCTGCGCCGAAACTAGCTGGCTTCAATGATGAGTTAGACAAGGTTGTGTTAGCAAACTTGTCTGGGTTGCTGGAAAGCAGAAATATCTTGCTGTGAGAAGAAACGACCGTTGAAGCTTCAGTTGTCGCTAAAACCACATGTATGGCTGTTTTCTCGATAGATGGCTGTATGCCACGATGATGTACTCTAAAAGTCGGGACCGCTTGGGAATAGCATATGAACACTCCTGTCGGCCATGAATGGTGGTCGCCGTGATGTAATAGCTGTCAACAATGAGCAACCGATGAGATGGCGGTGTTGGTGTGTGGTGTTGATGATGTGAACGTTGCAGTTATTGTTGCCAATGACGCCGTCTTGTTGAATACCGGCGGGTGGTGACAGGTATGCTGGGGTTTAAGAGAACCTGATTATGGTAGTTCTTTCTGATTCAGGCAATTGTCACTTAAACCTGGTCTGTTCCAGGCAGTTATCACTTAAACCTGGTCTGTTCCAGGCAGTTATCACTTAAATTATTTCTATGCCCAGGAGTGTACTATAAAGTAATAAGTATGTGAGGGGTTAAACATCTTAACGCTGAGGGACATGAAACTGAGGAACGACCGGGTATAGTGGGGTTGGTGTAACACAACTGGCTACCACGGGAGACAATTCACTAGAGTACACCGCTTTCAAAACGTTCGATATTGTGACACGTGACAAGAATTACATCCATCGTTGGTCTCTGTTTTGGCCTAACGGGAAGTTGAGCCCATGTTGACCGTTTTACACGGCGCCCTTATTTGGTCTAGCTCGTACTGCTTAACAGGGGCAGACTGGCTTTTACTTTTTGTGTGTTTGAATATCGAGTCTATTAACTTTCTAAACATTAGCGCTACAATGGTCTAAGCCAGTGGTGCTCGCCGTTTTTTTTTTTTTTTTTGGGGGGGGGGGGGGGGGGGGGGGGGCATGCACCCCTTCACCATATGTTCAGAATATCATTCCTCCCTTTTCGTATCTCCTCCCTATAAATCCATCATTCCTCCCTTTTCGTATCTCCTCCCTATAAATCCCCCCCCCCCCCTTTTTACACAGTATACGTAAAAATGGAAGCTAAATTTAATAACATAGGCGGGTCTACTTACCTTATAATACGAATTTCAAAAGGGCGAGAAGTACAGAACAGTAAAGTATGGAGGGAAAAACAGTATCAAGTAATCGGTTCTTATACGCGATCTTGAAATAATCTTAATTCCCCCCCCCCCCTTTCTACATCCTACAGCCCTATTTTGTCAAACAAAATGCATGTTCTAGTAAATTAAAACATGAGAGACCTTCACAATTTAAAGACATGCCAGTTTTGTCATGTGAGGTTCTTTGGTTGATTTGGATTACAATGTATCACCTTTGACAGTATTTAGTCAATTCCCCACCGGTTGAGAACCACTGGTCTAAGCCATGAAAAGGACATGACCCTATCAGTATCATCACCATCTTCCAATTCTGCCGTCAAGCGTCGTGGGGAGGAATAATGTGCGCTCCAGCGCCCGGTGGGCGGCACTGGACAGTAGCATTCCGTGTGGTTGTACAATGTCTTTGATGTCGTCAATCCATTTTCTTCTTGGACGTCCTCTTGGTCTTGTCCTTCTTGTCTTGACCCTATCGGTATAAAGTCCTGAAACTGTCCTCCCGACCTAGTAACGGAGCATCACCTCCACGGGGATTTCTGCACAGCTCTCCTTCCCTTCTCCAAGCTCAAAAACTAGAAGGGTTGCGACACCGATCTGGGACTTCACTTCTACGGAGAGGTATATTTCTCTGCAACTCAGTCCAATAAATGCTGCGTGTCCTTTATAGGACATCAATTCCAGGTTTATTTTCTATCGAATTTTACGTTCAGTAACTTGATTGCTTTCTGAACGTTTAAGTCCAACTGACGGCATGGGGAAAGTGTCGATTACCCAGCTATCAGCGCTCGGGAAGTTTAAGGACGAGCGCTCTCAACTGTTCACAGTAAAGGTACTGGAACAGCACATATAGCCGTTGGAGTGTGAAGTGTCACACATTCTAGGCCACGATATCTGCGGTGGGTGGCAAGTTTCCGTCCCCGTCGCCCTTCCTTCCCAGGCAACTCCCAGAACATTCTGGAAACTGAATGGAATCGATTTGGGGGTCGAAATCGCAGCACTCGACCAGAAATCGGGAAGTCCCACCATCTGGGACCAGATCACTGTTGGGTTCCTAAACGCAGACTGGAGTTTGGATATCAATTACAGGCATTATGCACATCGTAAAGTACAGGTTACAGCACACAAACACAGATCATGAACCGTTTCTAATCGATGCGCATCAAACGGCTTTTCAATCCAACTGAATTAATACACGGTAATCAACCCCGCCTGTTTGCGATGTTCTAAGCAATTCTACGTTCAGTCTCGTATACTCTCGTAAGTAACGTGACGACGGTGAGAAACAGCAGTGGTTCGAATCGCGTCGGTAACTTACTTATGTGAGCCGGCCGCTCAGAAAGCAATGGCAAACTACTGAGCGTAATCTTGCCAAGAAATCAACAGTCAGCTGAAAGATGCTGATGTTGACAGCAATGTCCTGTAAAGGATATACAAACAATGTTCAATGTCCGAATAAGAAGTCAACATATAAGTTCAGCCGACCGATGTGTGGAACTAACCCACTACGCGGCCGTCTGAAGCGGAGGTATATGTGCGTTAAACCTCTCAGTCACGCCGTACTAGCACACCCGCCTACCACCGTGGAAGTTCGGGAGTTGCATCCCATCGGGCGTGTTACCGGCCCCATGTCTGGACAAATGAAGACAACTTGGGTATGTATGTGTTATAAACGACCCCAATCCATGCCGTCGAAATTTGCTGGGGATACGACTTTGTGTCTGTCCTTCTTAGGCCGAACGCTACTCGATGGCTGATATGGTTAATAATCACGCTGGTAGCCCGATCTCCCAGAAAATGTTCAGAAACCCATGTTACGAGACTGGGTCGACCCCACAGACCCACAACCAGGAAAAACCCTTACCTCGATGGGGTTGTGATTCTCAGACAAGAGATTCTCAGACATACTACGAAACCATAAATCCGCATGGGGTTATGTGCAAGACAAAGATTTAAAAAAAAAAAAAAAAAAAAGCTAAAGCAGTGCAGAAGAGGAAGGACCAGGTGAATGAATTATTTCAGCCTGCCCTAGTAGCTGTTGTGAGTTTCAATGCGAGTTTTAACCCGACTGCGTGCAGACTGTTGCAGATACTTGGCTAGCAAGTGTAACTACACTGAAGCCAGGTGTCCGCGAAGTTAACTCAGATTGTCCCAGACATTTATTACTGAACAATGCTTTCACCGGGAAATTGAAGGGAGGAAGGTAATTAATAACTGCAGGAGTTGATGTGCTTTCGGATACATGGGCTTAAAAACATACAAAGCGCTTTAATGGGGATAGCCGACATTTGCTTTCTTACAGATGCACAGCAGGTGCAGAAAGAGAGAAAAGGAGATAGGGAGAGAATGCATGGATGGTTAGAGGGAGAATGGACAGACAGACACATAGAAAGACGGGCAGGCAGACAGTTCAGGTTTACTTGAACAAAACAAGCAACACAAAGACTATTTCCGTAATGAGTAACAGCAATCAATAACAATATTCAAACATGAAACAGTGCTAAACACCACGACAAACTTTCTTGCTATGTGAGGGAAAGACTGACCACCTAGTCCCACATGCACATAAGTCTGCAAAATGTGATGACCCAAGCACATCACAGGCCCACAGTGGGCTCCTAACTATTTAAGGACTTGATTAGCTTAGATTGTTATTATTATTATTATTATTATTATTATTAAGTAATCCTAATGGATTTATATAAAACAACCAAAACAGTATAATAACCTGTTTCTGTTTCCTCGAAAAATCACCATGACGCGTCCGTTGGAAAGTTCGAAAAGTTACTAGTTTCTTGTCTCCACACAAGAAAATCGAAAAATTGCAGCCAACAGATTCGTCTCAACGCTGCCCTGCAACCCCACTTTGGACACAAGGAAGTTCTCCAATAGTAATCCAATGTTCTGAAACTTGATTTCAACACGCGCTACCAAGTGTTTACGAGCTTACTGAAAGAACACGATAACATTGGGAACTGCCCTACATAGACAAATACTTTCAGTTGCTGTGGAAAATACACAATACTAAAATATCAATTGCGAAGAAGTAGGTTACGCCTGTTAGGCAGTTATTTAAGCACAGACCACCGACTATGCTGAGAAAAACAATATCCAAGAACTAACTTCACTTATCTTACCGAACCCCATTTAAATTGCCAACTAAAATTACATGTTATCGCGGAAATTCCACACTTATTACCTCAATACTACACTCATCCCGAAATAACAATACAGCAATATATTTATTATGCAAGACCTAACACCGCTATGATATCACAAAGCAGCAGTATATCATATCATAACTAAAACCACTATGATGTCACAAAGCAGCAGTGTATTACACAAGAACTAAAGCCACTATGACATAACAAAGCAGCAGTATATTGCACAAGAACTAACACAATTCTGATATCCCAGAACTCTCACACCACATAACTAGTTCCAGGCTAATATCCTAGAATCTAAAGCACAGAAATAATACTCCAATATCCCAGAACTAACGCCCCACACCACATACGTGGACAGAAGGGCTCTGGCAACGCTCAAGCTGAGCACCAGTAACAGCAACAGCAGCAGAAGACTAACGGCTACAGTAGCTGGATAAGCAAGGAAGAGGGGACTCCGTTAGCAAAGCCGGTTGTTTTAAAATGCCAACAGCAAGCCACAAGGCGGGTTGATTATAGCGGGAAAAATCATTCACGGTCAGGGCAGTGAGACGGCAGAAGAACCGAGAAATTTGGGAAGGATTTTTCAAAGTACAAGTGCGCTAGAGTACTTTTTCTCGACAAGTATGTAGATCACTGGTTGTCTGTGTCATTTCTGGAGCTTGAGGTCGAGAAAAGAAACCTGACGTGCTAAACTTAGCTCAGAGCGCAAATCTTAGTCTGCTGACTCATAAATCGGTATGGCAGGCTATATATAGATCGTATTTGCGCATGCACGTTCGCAAGAAGAAGCGAAACGCACTTCACAAGATAACAAGAAGGGTGCAAAAATAAAAGAGGAGTCGAGCAGGTAGATGTCTGTTACTCACGTCCTTTCCCCATGTAAACACAAAGTCCGCCGTGGAATGAATACTCGGGGCATACTTTATGCGACTGTTCGCAGTGTTTTTCAAGATTAGGGGAAAGTGTGGAATTTCCCCGACAATACATGAATTGCTCATGATAGGCAATCATATAAGTCAAGGAAACAGACAACAGTGGACACAATGGAAATACTGGTGTTGACAGCGACGTCATGTAAAGGATAAGCACTATGTTCAAATTATTGTGTGCTTGTAAAGGAGTCTCCCCGGCGATGTGGCTTAGCCGTATGTTGCATTTGAAGATAGAAGATTCTAATTTAGGTATGCACGTAGCTTCTAGCTATTGTACTGTCTACTACGTTCTCTGAGCGCTATTTCTCTCCTTTACTTCTAAGAGTGTATATCAATACACACAAACGTATGTCATGTGTTAAATCACTGGTTTCAATGGCCCGCCAGCGATTGCTACTTTGCTACTTCAGTCAATAAAGTCTAAAGTACACAGTTGCAATATTGCGCACACACAATGGTGTCGTCATCATACGGCTTGCCAAATGGCGTGGGAGTTAATGCCTCTACACACATCTCGATCCTTGCTATTCTCGGTGAACTGTACTCATGATACTCTCCCATGCTACCGTTTCAGACAACTCTCCCATGCTACCGTTTCAGACAATCTATCATCATTTCTTTCAGTCTGCCTTTTCTACGGCTGTTTTCAGTCGACAGCAATGTTCTCCTACGTCTCCCTTCTAATCAAATGACTTTCTTATCGCCGAATATAACGTTCTTTCATCTCACAGAAGGGGGGGGGGCTGAGTGGTTTCGGGGTATGGTGTCCGCCTCTACTGCTGGAGGTCCCCGGTTCAAGCCCCCACGAGGGCCGGGATTTTTTCACGTGGACTTCTAGTAACAAATTTTCCCTGGTCTCTGGGTAGTGAGATCGGACGCCTGTGTGTATTTTTGCGCACGTAAAAAAAAATCCCTTGGCAGTTGGAAATCGAAAAAGAGTAGCCTAACGGCGCTGCCCGAGCAAAAATTTCGAGTTAAAAATCTACCCAAAGTATTTCAGGATCCTCGCCGGTGCTAACGAGTTCGTGCACTGAGCTGAGATTCTCTGGACTCAGGCTTGAGTTAGGAGTAGAGTAGAGCACTTATGGGTTACACCCGTGTGCCGTGATGTTGATCCGTCGACTAAACTAAACTGAACTATAATGTTCTTTCATTGGCATATTCTAGTGAATCATTGTTTGTGCTTTTGGCAGTCCACGGTATTGGCAACATTCATCGCCTAAATCAATCTCCGCCGCCTCCAAGCGCTTTCTAATGTGTTCGTTCGTATCCAAATAAATCACAACCATAAATTATGAGTTCGAAATAACATGTCAGAATTATTTCTAACATTACATTTACTACAATGTAGTAGAGTAAAATAAAAGCTACCCTTTCCGCGTCATGAGGCGTATTTGGTATGCGTTGCTACTCTCGTTTTTTTTTAAATAAACCAAACGGTGCTCCATGGGTGGGTAGTCAATATTATGCCCTGCGAGTTACTTCTCGGGACATTTCGTGGTACTAATTTAAAGGTGCCGTCTCCCTGGTCTAGGCGTTACACGACTTTCTCCGTAATCCCGTATACTCCCGTGAGTAACGTGACATGCGCAAGGATCGGTAGCGGTTCTCTCCGCGTCGGTAACTTAGGGGTATGTGAGCCGGTCGCTCGGAAAGCAATGGCAAACCACTAAGCGTAATCTTGCCAAGAAATGAAAAATCAGCTAAAAGATGCTGATGTTGACAGTAAAGGATATGCGAACAAACAAACAAACAAAAAGCTGGGTCGACCTAGCAGTCACGGGTAAAACAACAACAAAAAACATCCTTGGCTCGAGGGGGGTTCGAACCAGACAGTAAGCCGCTGCGCTACCGCTGGGATCCCCCTTCGTGCACAAGTATAAAGTCAACAACCATTCAGCGTATGTACATTCGCGTCGTCTTGGTTAACATAATGAACGCACGAGTTACTGCCATTGTTATTTCCAAATAGAAGAGACAAGGCAAGACAGTCAGCCAGGAGAACAGATGACAAAGAAAGGACAGAAACCTATTCATAAAGACATACCAGGACAAGACAGACACGACACGTCAACGAAATAACCGCAGTCTGTGTATGTTCAGTAACTGTGTACTCTGCAAGCTTACCGCGCGATCGAACTTAATAATAGCGACTTATTTTCTTACATTCGAGTCTATCCCAAGATATAAACATCAATAGCCTGGATCTATCTGCCTGCTTCAATGAAAACGCCATTGGGTTGTATGTTGTAATACTGTCACAATCATCAGTAATCCGGCGTGAAATGCTTACAGCCCAGGGGATTTCGCCCAATAAAAGCGCATTGCAAGCAGCATTTTGAAAAATCTAATTGCCGTTTGTGTATTATTTTCCTAAAAATCCAGAGAGAGCGAGAGAGAGAGAGAGAGAGAGAGAGAGAGAGAGAGAGAGAGAGAGAGAGAGAGAGAGAGAGAGAGAGAGAGAGAGATATCACCCGTATAATCCGTGTAATTGTAAGAGGTTGTTGCATCGCAGCATAGTAATGTGGCGTCAAGATAGCATATATTGTGTTCCTATATGGTTTTCTCAGCCAGTGTATACGCCCTGGGCATTCTATGTTAAAGAGAGTTGATAAAAGAAAAAAAAAAGAGGCAAATAAAATATTTCAGACACGTTACAAGACAACACTCTTATAAAACCATACTGGATGGCAAGGTTGAGGGCTAGTAAGCAAGAGGTAGACAACAATACAAGTGGGAAGATAGCATCAAAAGGTGGACGAACATCGGCCTGTACAGTCAAGGCGAGAGACATAAGTGTTGGAGATCCATTGCAGCCAACCTTCATTGTGGAGGCGGCACCCGACTGGTTGATTATATGCCAACTTGACGGAAAGTGAATACAAAATGAAGTTCGGCGATTCATTCTCGTTGCAGTATACGTTACGACCATGCGATATCTCCTTGATTGTCCAACCATGAAGCATGGGATGAGAACGACATGGGCAAAAGTGTATATCAAAACAGGTGACACCCGCGGCCCCCCCCCCCCTTTCCCAAGGAAAAAAAAAAGCAGCACTCAATAGAGGGAAAGGAAACAGGTTAAAGAGGTAATGCATGGCCATGCCACGCTAAACCTGTCAAACTAGTAAACGCCCACGAGTGTTAATACCCAGCAGGAATGGACATCGGAAACCTCCCAACAAGCAGAGGCATCATTTTTGTTCTTATACAAGTGTACATGTTGCGCATGGAGTGGAATCTCGTGACAGCAGGGGCGGAGGGCAAGGTCCTCGGTAATGACTAAGGTGCAGTTATTCGTTGTTCGACACACAACAATATGCATGTACCTCGACATATCAAGCGGTGGAATGGTGAAGGACGTGCATTAATTATGACCACAAGCAATATGACAATGGAAGTGTTGGTATAATGGTACTAAGTCACAAACTACTCCACCATACTAAGTGATTTACGGACAAGTAAGAAAGGTTTCACGTGCAAATGTTGGTTAGAATCCATAGTATACGCTAAGCGCGCGAGGAGGCCCGTTAATAACACCAAACTGACAGTCGCCGTGCGCTGATTTATAACGGTGGAGAGTCTCGGGGCATGTTCCGAAAAGTTATAATATCGCAGATATGCTGCAAACGGGTAAAGACCAACCAGCTAGCTTTTCATTACAGAGAAGAAAGAAGAACGACGACAATGATTCCTACAGATAGTAGGATGCATTTTACGTCCACCAGTGGTATTTGCAAAGTCCGTTAAAAAAAAAGGCGTGGAAGTTAAAACAGAAATGACACCTAGTAACAAACCTAAAGTTAAATCAGCACTGCTATTTTGGATAAGAAACACGGAGAACTAAATCAATAACTAATAAACTACAATCATTTACCTGTGTCTCTGCGGGGGGAAAAGGGGCCGACGTGGTATGAAAAAATCACTAACCTGGAGCTTAGGAAGAAAACAGATTTCGGTGAATCAAGAGAGTTAACGACCTTGACGTTGGATAGGGTACACACTGAGAAAAGCAGACAATATTATAACTAGAAAGTCATCTGACGCGCGGAGCATACGAAATTGGAGATCTATCAACACATGGTGATGAGAAATAAAGACAGAAATGACAATTCGAGGAGATGGAGAAACTGCAGGAAATATCAAACACGTGGTTTGACACTGATTATGTTGATGACCTACGCTTCAAATTGGATCAAGAGCAGAAGAGAATGGTTTACCATCACCACCATAAGGGGTCCACAGGAACCATTTACCATCAGGCAAGCTGACACCCTGACCAACCTGGCTCTGCCAATCAACGTGGGAGATCATGGTTAACCCAGATCACTGGTCTCGGGCCAGGATGTGAGCTTATCCCGACTATGGCATTCGAAAATAGATCTCCGTTTCGCCCCAGGCCATGCTTGCGTCAAACCTTTCAAGTTTTCACTATTCCCTTCAAATCTGTTATCACGTTTACAACTTGGTTTCTCATCATAACATGCCCAAAACATAACGTCTAACTCTTCTAAGCAATCTTTTCTCTAAGCAAACTGCAGTTTCCATTTGCTTCGTGGAGGGACTGTCTGGTTTGTTTTTCTGACAGTCCGTGGGTATCCGTTATCTATCTGAGACGCTGCGTGTAAATAGTGAGACCTGTAAACACTGGCCATATGACTCAACGTGTGCCATTTCTTCATGGAAATACTGGTTCTAAAAAGGAACCCCCTATTCCCAAAATGGCACACACGACGGGTCAACAGGTACACATTTATGAATATTATTTTGAATTACTCACGGGTTCCCACATTTTCTTCACCGCGAAAGGTGGAGGAGGCCATGTGCGATTTTTAAAACACCCCCAAATCATGCCAATTTCTCCCGTGGCATTGACATACCCCATGCAAGGCACGTATAGACAGCAGCGACTGTTGGGCTGTAGATGATGTAGGTCTGGTTTATGTTTCCCCCTCTCTGTATCACACATCTCTCTATGCAGTGAATAGTGGCCTCGCCCTAACAACTTCTCGATGTTCCGTGTACAACATGAAACTTAATGTTGGTTAGTCAAACACCCCTACACAACTAACCATGTTTTAGTTATGCTGGGAGAAAATGAAAATCTCTGGAGTCCTAAGCAACATATTTTCTAATATCAAGCCATGTATGTTATTATATTAAACTGTTCAAGGTTGGAGTTGTTTTTTTCCCGTTCACTCGCTTTCAAAGCTACTGCTACTGCTTCTAGTGCAAATGGATTGATATTTTGCGTGTGGATTAACTTTCTCTATTACCTGCGCTCCTTGACATCAGGCGAACCCAGTCCGACTTCAAAGATACCTGTAATTTATGTCCCCAAGTCAAGGGCGAGAAGTCAACATTTTAATCCAACAGACCGGTGTATGAGTTGAACCCGCTACATCGGTATCAGCACACTGGGTGTTTAATAACGAGCGCTCTTATCCATTCGGCTATGCTGAGCTCCAAGTCTGATGTGAAGACGGTCAAGAATCTTGCTGCTGATACCACCATACCAGGTGTCTACATGTGGCATTTGTGAAAGTGATGCACTCGCGGTTGTCCACTGTGGTCACTGTACCAACGAAAATTCTGACAGACACTGTGTGTGTGAGAGAGAGAGAGAGAGAGAGAGAGAGAGCGAGAGAGAGAGAGAGAGAGAGAGAGAGAGAGAGAGAGAGAGAGAGAGAGAGAGAGAGAGAGAGAGAGAGAGAGATCCAACTACCAACATATCTTGCCATCAATCTCGTGGCTATGTCTGTGAATAGCCCGCAAAGAAAAACTCATGGTACTGTTTTAAGGCATTAACCCGTTTGCTACATTAAGTATAAATGTGCACAGAATGATTCTCCACTGAAACTAGTAACAGCCTATTTTATTTTAGGAGAACCTGACAGTGCTGAACGTTAGCAGCATAACACATAACATTATTTAATAAAGTGTCAGGAATATGGACACACGATAATACTAACAGAATATATGAGACAATGCTCAATAATACTAACAGAATATATGAGCCAATGCTATGAACCGAATCAGAGGGAACATGTTAAAGATAGATAGCCCTAAAAGTAATAGACAAAATAATTAAGTAGTATTTTCCTTATGTATCCAATTATATTTGTCCATATCTTGTTTTGTTTTTCACTGTAGATTTTCTTATTCTTCCATATCTTGTATTATTTTTTTTCTTCTGTCATCCCTCCTTTCTACAATTTCTTGTGTCTATTTCTGTTTTTAAATCTCTATGCATAGGAGACATTTCTTTCAATACCGTTGTATTGATTCCTGTAACATATCCCATTGTTCTTCAAATCTGTAATAATCTGTATTATCTTCATGGCATGATCTCTGTTCTGTACAGTAAAGCCGGGTGAATCTCTAATGTCTTTGTCTCTTTTATGTAATATTATATCTAACTTCAAGTTCTGCAGACTCTTCTTTACAGTATTCAGTTTTAATCTAAACTTTTCTATAACTGAAACAGGATCACTATAGCAGTCTGTTCCTGGTCATAAAAACAAACCAGCTGACAAGATCACACACATCAGGTGAGAATATGAAAGCATGTGGTGAACAGTTCTAAATAAAAATGAAATGGAAATAGCAAGAATATATTTCCAATACAATATGAAGTAGTGAAGCATAACACTTCATATTGCTAGAAGGTGGGAAGCACAATATGACTGCTCAAAAGCCATACAAAACAAGCAAAGAATTCAATACCTGAAATAACAGACACTTATCCTAATTATAACCCAGAAAACCTGAGGTTGAACAGGGTAGTCTATGCTAGTATGATCGTTTTTTATATTGATTTTAACTGAACAAGTGTATACACGCGATCCACATAATTTTCTAGAGAGCACACAACATTAAACTTGTACCTGAAGATGACAAATGTAGGTAAATAGGAGACTGCACCTTTTTTTTTTAACAGACTACACAAAGCACAATGATTTAAAACCCACAAGTGTGTGAAACTGTACAGGAGAATGACCAACTCAAGCCTTCCTTAGCTGGACTTATTGAACTAATCAAGTGAAGATGTTTGTTTTATTAAAGCTGCCACCCCCAGCTTTAAATAAAGTAATCAATACAAACACAAGACAGGCAGACTTCAACCCCCTGGTGGGTTCATCATTACGTCCACATCAAAAGCACAACCTCTTCTAGTTTGTTTATCACTAGTGCCTACACAAGTTACTTCCCCTTTCAAGACTTCAAGTATTCCAAAGTAATTAAAAAGTCTTTTAAAAGATGCATCGTTCATCATATATTCTCCACAGCATAATTACCTTTCTGGCTCTCTCTACCACACACAGACACAATGAGTGTGGGTTTTAAACTGAGAATGTGATAATATGATAAAATATAAGAGTTAATCTATGGCACAGTGTAGCATAGTTTGGAGGGCTCAAGAATAATTATCACCTGTCCAAGGCTCCAAAGGGGAAGTAAAGAATAACACTGAACATTCCTGCACATACCATGTCATAGATGACTAAAGAGGGTCGCTGTGAGACTCGTCAGTTCACTCAGAGAGAGAGAGAGAGAGAGAGAGAGAGAGAGAGAGAGAGAGAGAGAGAGAGAGAGAGAGAGAGAGAGAGAGAGAGAGAGAGAGAGAGAGAGAGAGAGAGAGAGAGAGAAGAATGATTATAAACAAACAGAAAGATTAACATCAATGAATGAGTCAATGTAGAATATAATGACAAGCAAGGTCAGCAAGGCCAAATGGATAAGTGCGCTCGCCCTTTATTTTCCAGTGTGCTGATGCCAAAATAGTGGGTCCAACTGCTATACCGATCAGTTGGGACTAAAATGTTGACTTCTCATATTTGAAATCGCAGTGGGTTCACCTGATGGCTAAGGACACTGGAAATAGGGAAAGCTAATCTAAAGTATGAGGGTGAGTCAATAAGTAAGTCACACAATTATGTGGGATGGCAGGTAAATGCAGTTGGTGTTTTCCACAGGTGTCATTAGGTGACAGCAACATCAAACTTTATATATTCTGAATCGTCCTGTGTAGTTCTATCGAAACGTCATGATGCTTCAATTCAAAGAAAACATCAGCAGGGAAGGTTATGTTGGCAGTGTTCTGGGGTTGTCAAGGAGTGCTTTTAACCAATTTCAAGAAGAAAGGTGACAATGTGAATTCTGAATCGTACTGTGAAGGTCTGTCGATGCTTCATGATGCAATTCAAAGAAAACATCCAGGACTGCTGACTAGAGGAGTGTTCTTCTTCATGACAATGCCAGACCCCCATACGGCTCAATTAACTCAGGAGAAAATTAACCAACTAAGGTGGGACGTTCTGGAACATCCACCTTACAGCCCGACTAAGCCCCTAGCGATTTCCACCTTTTTGGTCTACTGAAAACCCACCTTGGCGGGAGACATTTCGCGAATGACGCTGAAGTTGAATGTGAAGTTAAAACGTGGCTTAGAAAACCGAGCACGCAGGTCTATGCAGCCGGTTCGGGAGGACTGATAAAATTATGGGATAAGTGCATCAATGTTGGTGGAAATTATGTTGAGAAATAAAGGGACAATGTATGTATAAAAATAAACTGGTTTCAAGTTGTTATCATATTTAGATATTTTTCTACAGCCATTTGTGACTTACTTATTGACTTCCCCTCGAAGTAGCAAGCGAATGGGAAAAAACATCACGACAAGTACAAACCTCTTAATATTTTAATAATTTAGTAAGATAAAATGTTGCACTAGAATAATTATTAAATAAATGTCAGTGTATAACTCCACGTTAGAATGTAACACTGTTTCCCCAAGCTCTCCACACACATAAAAGTACGCTGACATCCTGCAGCCAGGCTGTCAGCTTCATAAACAAACATTAGCTTCACATCTGCAACTAAAATATTAATTATGACCATGCTAAGGAATCTGACAGTAATATACAAAAGATTTAAATATTAAATCAACCGCAATTATTAAAATATATTCTCTACAAGGTTTATATTTGAAAGCAGTGTTTGCAACCACCCATGGGAGTTCAACAAACTTCACTGTGGAGTCACAAGCTCATTTCAGAATTATAATGTACATAATTACCACACATAGTTTTCCTATAGATTGTACAACAAAATGGGTTGTGCAAAATGTAATTGAACTAAGAAGCAAGAGAAAAAATTCTGAATGCTGGCCTATTCAATTAGAATGGAATAAACTAAATGCTAGCTACACTATGAAGAATTTCCGGTACTCCATTTTTAATTCACTGCAAACAAACAGCATAGTTATTTTTAGCACTGACCTAGATCTGGTGGGATCGACAATTTTCAGATAGGGATACAGGGATTCACTTTGTGTCTGTCGACAAGTGTGTTTGCAGCAAGATATACCCAAAACCGCAAGTCATTGTCTTCGCAAACTGGTCCCCAGATACATCAAAGATGAGTGCAGATAGATGGGACATACATAAGATAAGATGAGTAGCAAAAGATATGGATATACACCCCAACAACATTGAGGACCCTCTGGACCCAGAAACATTTATTGTATCCAATTATCAGTCTAGCAGTCCACTACACACTCAACTGGAAGTGACACCCCTACACCCACTATGGAATCACCCCAAGTCATGTGATTTCCCGGGAACTCCTTTGTTTGCGGTGAATTAAAAATGAAGTACTGAATTTCCTCTTTCTTCTTCATGCGGTTTTGTTAGTGAGTTTGTGATTGTAAGTTAGTATATGTGTATATGAGGGAGTGTGTATTTGCGTGTTATTGAGTGAGTGCATAACTGTGAGTTTGTGTAAATGATGTAAGTATGGATACAGTTATGAATGTGCATGTTTATGCATGTGAGGGTTAAGTGTAACTGGCTGCCTGCCTGTATCACAACATGGTAATATGCATTGATTATGTTCACAACTTTCATCTGACAATGTTTTTTTTTTTCTATTATGAATGTAATATGCACAATTGATGTACAAAAGATGAGCGATTGGAAGGGCCAAATGAAAGACGGCCCTTTGTGCTTAATTTGTGACCCGTTAAAATAGTTTGTCCGTGCTTAAATACAAAGAATATTTCACTGTTTTGCATTTCCAGCTGAAAGCACACCATAACAGTTTATAGCAAGCAATATTTACACATTAATATTTTATTTTCTGTGTCCTCTTCATTTCATCCCCAAATGGAGCATTGGCTCTCAGCCAACTCATACCAAATACTTTGTAGGCTTGTTCACGATTAGTTGGATTCTGCATTTCTGTGTTGACAGAATGAGGTAGGCAGTCTCACGCAACCCTTTGAAGTCACCTCTTATGACATGCATGGTAGGTAACTGTGTTACCATCCTTTGCTATCCTTACGGGTTGCAATAACACATGACTGGATGTGTATTTTTCTTTCTTTTAATGCGTACAGACATAATTGTATGCACTTTTCTATTTCTCAATCAATTCTTGCAGAGATCTTTATAGATGGTGGTTATGCTAGAGAAGCCTCCTATACCGTTCCAACAAATGTGGACAAAAAGAGTCAGTGCCACAAGATTTCAAAGATGTGTCTAATAACTGTCAGTATAAATATTACAGGTAATTGCCAAGAATGTAACAATAATCAAGATACCCTTTTGATGTAAATATGGAGACATTCTCCAGAATCCCTCCTAATCACTTTGTGATTCATTTTGATCAAGGTCTTTTTTTACATATCCTTTTCACAGACATCGCTGTCAACACCAGCATGTTACTGCTGTTGTCGTCTTGGCAAGTTTTACGTTCAGTCATTTGCCATCGCTTTCTGAACAACCACCTCCCACAACAATTTGTTAAAACCCAGCGCAACGCGGTCTGCTGCCAAATCACGTGCTGCTGTGTTTCGAACGTGGGTAAGCGGGCTTATGAATTGCATCCGTACGCCTTTAGCCACAGAGACCGGCGATCAAGGGCTACTATCTGAAAATCCGCATGCCAAGTACACTGTGTTCTGTACAGTTTTTATCGACTTGACAAACCTGTTTGATGTCAGTGGGAATGTTCTGTAAGAGAACATAGAATGCATGGTTGCTTACAGAAATGTTTTAAAATAATGCAGCAAACATAATGGAGCGCAAGCTAAAGTTCAGGAAAATGGTGAGCAATCCTAACTCCTCCTGTTTCATAGTGTTAAAGAATATTGTGTTCTTACAGTTCTCTATTCAGTATCAGGTTCTCTGCTATGATGACAAGTTTTCTGAGACATGGACATAGTAACTGACATCAGATGCCAACGATACTGGTAGACAATTGTTGAACTCCAGGCTTCAAGCACAACTCAACATACAGCCCCATGCTGTCAGAGACGTGTGCTGCTAATTGTGCAGCCCCTACTGCTGCCACAGAAGCTGATCTGCAGCTCAGTGTGAATAGACTTGGTAAAAACTTCTAACTGTCGACTTATCAACAAAGGCAGGGCAGACCAGAGGTTTTGGCTTATCATGAAATCAGTATTATCGTCTACAGAGATTAACCAAGCATTAAAAATTAGAATTGTCAAATATTATGTTTATTCAACACTACTGTATGGAACGGAAGCCTGGACGATGAACAAGCCATTAGAAAGTCAAACACAGGCCCTGGAGATGTGGATATACAGAAGAATATGCTGTGTTTCGTGGAAACAAAAACAATTAAATACAGAGCTTCTCGAAAAACTGGGACTGAAAGTAGAGTTGATAAAAGAAATAAAAGTGAGGCAAGTGAAATAATACAGTTATGTTAAAGACATAACACTTATAAAAACCGTACTAGAGGGTAAGGTTAAAAGCAAGCAAGAGGTAGATAATGAAACAAGTGGGAAGATATCAAGAGATGGACTACCAGCAGTCTGACAGAATGTACAATCAAGACGAGAGACAGTGTTGGAGATCTATTGCAGCCAACCTTCATTGTGGAGACAGCACCTGACTGAATTGAATTTTGGCTCAAGCTGATCAGAATATTATCAGGATGTTGATTGTTCGGGTGTTTTTAAAAAAGTAAGAAAAATATACTGATACTGGGATAGTAGGCAGGACATCTAGCCTTCTCGGATGATGGCTAAAAAATTAGCATGTTGTGCACATTAACGATCTCTCTGCAAAATAAAAAAACAGCAGGCAAAATAGGCTGCTATCCTAATAAAATTTCTCAATTAGAAAATCTTAACCACAAAAATGTGGAACGTGTGATTCCGCTATACACATATGGATCCTCATTAGTGCTAATTGTACACTGCGCTGAGATTCTCCTTGTGTGACCTGTGGGAGGAGACTGAAGGACTTATGTAGATATCCATGGACAATGAAAGTGATCCATTGCAAACCAAGCTAAACAACACAAAGAAAACAAAAACTTATATACCAACCAGCTACTGATAAAACATACTGAGCCAGTCAACAAAATATATGATGAGAAACAAACCAGCAGATTCATACATGGGCAGCATGCTCTCCAAGAAAGTAATCTATGATGATGACGTAAACACTAAGATCTCCAAAGCCAGCAGCACCATTGAAAGAGTATACACAAATTGTTGCTAGTTTACAGACAACGCCAAAGATGTACAGAGCTATGGCATTTCCAATTCTGCTACATCATGTGAAACATGGACTGTGCAGGAAGTAGCTAAACCATTTTCATACTATCTATATTAGAACTGTTATGAGTATATAATCGCAAGAATAGATTTCATACACAGCCATGATGTAACCACTGATTCGCTAGGCAAGTCATGTAGTCCACATGCCCAACCACGATGTGCATGAAGTACTCTATTGTGGTGAGATGCAAACAATTAAATGATTTCCTAGGTGACTAAAAGATGTGCTTCAAAGACACACTTAAGATTTCATTAAAAGCTTTTTACATCATTTCTGATATGCGGAAGGTCAAATGACTTGGTGCAAATATTTTCATAAGGGTGCAATGATGTGTGAGACATACAGAAAAATAGACGAAGAATAGCAGAAATGGGTTTGAAAAGCGTGTGAAACAAATCCTAAACCTATATTGACTATTCCATGGTCACACTGTCCAAGATCGTCTTCAGGCCAGCATTAAACTCATCAGTCACCTTCATACACAGATATACTTAACCCATTTCTATCAACCAATTCAACAGTGGTCATCATCATTTGGGATAAACAAACAATGAAATTATAGTGTTTGTATATTTAAGACTACATGCACATGCAAGCAAGTTCAAAGTGCTCCAGACACACATGTGCATGCTCAGTCTCCCTCATGAAATGTAAGGTCTAGATGCTGACCATTCCAGTGACACACACACACACAAGCTAACAATGCATACAATTTTCAGCTGGCAAAAAGAAAATCCTATCCTGCAGTTTGCGGCGACTGCACTAGCCAGGCAGCCTTAATTCCTCAGGTTCAAAGACCCCTCTGCCATACACTGCAAGGTACTATATTGGCAGTAAATGACAGTTATGATGACACAGACCCTAAATGGCAATGAGTGTGATTGTATGCATGCAAGAGTGTCGACCCGGCCCCATAGAAATGGGCACCAGACAATTTTCTGGGATGTGTCTGAGAAGAAGAGATGACAAGGAAAGAAAGGCACCCCCCCCCCCTTCCCCCCACATTTCATATGTCATGGCCTAGAATACCCAAAGGCCTAAAACTGCACAACCCAACAACAATGTCTGCTATGGGATACCATAACTTGCTATATTAGCTGTCTGCAAGTACTTCTTTTTAAACTTAATTGTCAGTGTTCCATAAATAAACTATAAATAATTCATAAAGCTGCTAAAACCTCAATGTAAACCTATGTTGCTAGCTTTCATTATTGTATATCTTGCAAAGCCAACATGGGCCAAATCAAAGACATAATTAATGCAGCAGAATCAATGTGCACAGCAAAATGTAGAAACAAATAAAAAGGGCAGCAAATGGATATTACTGGCACCGGTGTTTCAACAATGGGATATGTATAGTATGCAAATGTTTTTATATCAGATGTCTCACTAAAACTGGGAATTTTGTGACCACATGGTTCCAGAGCTACGTCATGGAGGTATGGTTTGATGCTGACCATTTCACACATGAAGTACTTTGTTCTAAGAAAAATGTAGACCTAGCACCAGATCTTAATTCCCATGTTCATGTTCTAGTTAAACAAATAGCCAAAAAAGTTACACCAACTTGCCAAAATTAAAAATTTCCTTGACGAAAACACAAGAAAGATATTCTATACTTCCCGCATACAAACACATTGATTATTGCTCCACATCTGGGATGGATGCTCCAAATCAATAACAAAACGCTGTTATTCACTCCAGAAAAGGGCAGTACATCTAATCAATGGTGATAAGCTTACAGACATTTCTAACCTACATGAACGTCTTCAGTTACTGCCACTCCACAAACGCCTACTTTTTAATAAGGCTAAACTAATTCACAAAATGAAAATTCACAAAAATTCCCTTCACAAAGGGAATCCTATTTCAAAATGCCCCAAGCTACCTTTGGCCATTGTTTAAATATAACGCAAGACATAGTGAACGACTAAATATACTTCATGTCCCTAAACCTAGGATAGACTTATAAAACAAGCTTAACATACTTTGCCACTCAGTTGTGGAACAATCTTCCACAAGAAATCAAAGACACCACCAATCATAATACATACAGTCGCAACCTGTTTGAACACTACCTCAGGACAGACTACATGTCCCCTTAAAAAAAACAGCAACAAAGACAATAATAAGGTAAATTATCTCGAAGGACAACTAGCCAAAAAAAAAAAAAAAACATTCCCATATGTATGGCTACACCCACCGTAGGTATTCATGATACCCATGTTAAACATTGCTTCAACGAGTCATGTATTATTGATTATTTTTAATGCGTTTTAAAGCTTATTGTTCTTTTGTTGTCAAAGAATTGCTTCATAAGAGATGTTGAATGAAAGAATGTATGAGTGGAAATAGAAAAGAAGGGCAGAATGTCAGACGGGCCTGCGTGCCCAATTCTTAACCCTTTGAAAATAAAGATTTTCGTTCGTTCTTTCTACAAAACACCACAATGTCATAGATATGCGTTCTCTTGTATCAACTATCAATGTTAATTAAAGAAACATGCAAACGTCAGCATGTATGAGTGTGCATGCGAGCGAGTGTACACGTACACATATTCTCACAGGTTGAAAAATTTTGGCCTACATAATTTTGTTTTGTTTTCATTACAACATCTGTGCATGCTGAGAGAGTTTACCGCTGCCCAAGGAATAAAGCCTGTTTTTCAAAGCTACTACTATGCAGTGTAAAATCTAGGTTTCGCGAATTAAAACACCTGAGCCTTACTGAGGATTGAACATACATCCCAGAATGTCACAGCAGAAATTCTGACTGCCACCCCAGGGACCCACTCTATGGTATATGACCCTTTGCTATTTTACTTTTCTACTTAAAGCACTTCTTTCTCATTCTCACTCTAATGATCTTCTTCCTGTTTTGGTGTGTTCTTCTTTTGAAGGAAATGCATCACACCTGGTTATGCACCTCACGTCAGCATGTCCAACTTTGCCATGTATATGACCAGGTTTGCTTGCTCTAGATTGCATCCAAAGTAACGGGCACTATCTACCCATGGGCAGATTTTATTTCCTAACAATTCTGCCATGAGTGCAGCCTGCAGCTTACTTTTTTATTTTTTTTTAATTTCCATCTCCCTTACATGATGTTGCAGTCAACACCAGCATTTTTCAGCTGCTGTTGATGTACTAGGCAAGTTTTATGTTCAGTAGTTTGCGACTGCTTTCTGAACGACCGGTTCACATACCCCAGCACGGGGCGAATCGCTGCCGATTCTCGCAGCTGCTGTTTTCCCCACGTGGATATACGGGATTACGAACAATGTCTGTAACCCCTTGGCCGGGGAGACCTTACTTGGCCAGCTTACTTACTCTATGCAATTTCCAACTAACATTATAGAGGAATATCACTACTGTCCACAAGCTATAAGATACTATCCGCAGTATTACTAAATAGACTAAAACCATATTCAGAAGACATATTGGGTGACTACCAGGCGGGTTTTAGACAAAACAGATCAACAATAGATCAGATATTTATCTTACGACAAATAGCCGAGAAACATTGGGAATATAAAAGAGATCTCCATAACATTTTTGTGGATTTTAAAAAGGCTTATGATAGTGTCCATAGGAATAGTCTATGGAATGCTATGCAGGAATTTGGAATACCAAGGAAGTTAATCAACATGACCAGACTATGCATGGAAGATACTTATAATATAGTAACATATAAAGGCAGGAAATCAGACCCCTTCCAAATAACATCTGGCTTGAAACAGGGTGATGCACTATCGCCGCTACTCTTCAATCTGGCTCTAGAGAAAGTTGTAAGGAAGGTAAAGGAGGAATGTGATATTGGAGGAACATCCAAGCTGCTTGGTTATGCAGATGATATAGATATTATAGGGCAAAGTGAACAAAAGACATTGGAAATATTGACTCACTTAAAGGGAAAAGCCCAACAGATGGGGCTGGTTATCAACCAAGATAAGACAGAATATATGGTAATTTCAAGAGACGGAATGGCTAGAAACTCTGGCCACATACAAATAGATAATATGACCGTTAAAAGAACGGAAACATACAAATACCTGGGTACAATCTTCAACTGCTCCAACATCATAAGGGAAGAAATACAAACTAGAATCAACTCTGGAAATAAGATATACTATGCACTACAACATCTACTAAAATCAAAGGCGCTATCTCGTAACACCAAAATCACAATATACAAAACACTGATCAGACCAGTTGTGCTGTATGGCTCTGAAACCTGGAGTACAACGAAAGGAGACGAGGCCTTGTTACAAACCTTTGAGAAAAAAATTTTAAGACGCATCTTTGGACCCATTAGGGATACACAAAGTGGAGAGTGGAAAAGAAGAAGTAACAAAGACATTTATGATCTGTTTAAGTCCCCGCTAATCACTGGTATCATGAAGGCTAATAGACTACAATGGCTGGGGCATATAGAAAGAATGGAAGATAATAGGGAAACAAAACTCGCTTACACTCAGGAAATAAATGACCGTAGACCCCGAGGTAGACCAAGAAGGCGGTGGAAAGATAATACATGTACAGACCTACAAGCACTTGGAATCAATGACTGGCAAGAGAAGGTCCACCAGAGAGACGAATGGAGACGGCTTGTATTTGCAGCAAAGAACCTCAATGGCTCGGAATGCTGAAGAAGAAGAAGAAGATCTTGCACCTTAGTTACTCTTTGTGATTTTCAACTACCATGGGCTTTTTTCATGTCATCTTGCACCTTACTTACTCTCTGTGATTTAGACACGAGAGGTACATCGGGAAAACACAGAACTGGCACCATTAGTCACTGGACGCTGATGCATATGCTGGGGGGGGGGGGGGAGGATCTGAGCACCTATGGACCTGTCTGGAGTGCAATGAAGATGCCCCAACTGATAACTGATTTCCAAGTACCATGAGATTTTTTCATGTGCACACCTTGCACACTGGACCTCTTGTTTTTCACCCTCATCCCAGAAGGTCAGGGATTCGATCTCACTACTCATCAGATCAGGGTGACATGCAATATTACACCAACAGTTCTTTATAAATGTCCCAGCCTTTGCTGAAATCGAACCTTGAATATGTATGTGACTCATGGTTTAATTTTCAGTCTACTAAACTATCTTTGTCCAGGATCCAGCTATCTTCATATATTATACATTTTCACAAAGGGGGACATTCTTAATCTTAAGACTACGAACAACAGATGATTGAAGGTATAACAACAGATGAAACATAGTTCAGCTCATGACTGAATGTCAAAAACAGATGAAACTATTTCAGCTAACGGAAGGCACAATAACAGCTGAAATATTTATTTGTTATATTACTTGAGGGTGGAGTTGTCTCAGAGAGGGGTACATGGCAAGATGAATCTGATGTTCTTACAAACTATAAATCAGTTGTTAATGAAAGGCAGTTAAACACACACTGGCATGGGTGGAAAAGAGCAAATCAATCTTCTGGAAACCCTGTGCAGTCGACATGCCAAAGAATCCCAGCTTCATCCATAGCTCAACATGTGTTAAATTGCGGCCGTGTGGTTAAGAAAGCAAAAGCTTTTCGTGTATGAATGTATTCAGTGAACAATAAATTAGTATTTAAATATGATGAAACTTCCACCAATAGGTGTATTAAAGCCCATGTTGTGCAGACAGAAGTGCAAACAGGAAGATTTACTAAAGAATCTGCAATTACCTCAGAAATAACAAATGTACATACAAACAGTATCAACGATTATGTGTGTTACTGTTAGTGTTGTGTTGTTGTTTTTTCAGGCAGGATAATATTCATCTATTCACTTCATATATGATTAATTATGATGTGTGCATTTAATGAGATGCAGGAAATAAAATTGTACAACCCGTTATTAATAATAGTACAGTATATTATGGGTTCTTTGTTTAGATTTGTATGAATTGTTTATAATTATTAATAATTCGTGTTGATTATTAATATTATTATTATGTTTCCTTATCTTGGCAATATTATATTGTTTTTCTCTATCATGCATCATTCCTTTAAACTACCAGCTGTTAAAACCAAAACAATGCTTTCTTTCTTCAAAAGAACTGGCGCAAACTAGATTCAAGACTGGGGCATTAATGAAATGAATCAAGTCGTCACAAGTTGACGAAAATGTTTATTGCCTGATCCAATATTATTAGAGATGTGTACGACTTTTTAACATAATAACAAACCGAACCATAACAAAGAAGAGACAGAAACATGAATGTACAGAAAAGATAACAATACAATCGTCACTGCACACTAATTATACTTTATACTTAAATTATACTGGTCCGCTTCGTGGACACTGCGTGGTTGTTTTGTTTGACTTTCGTGGAAACTCGTTGTTGTTTATATATAAATACGAACCACCATTTTCACATCCATAAAAATTAGGAAATCATGTTACAGATTAACCCATCAGCAAAACAACTAGCACGGTAGTAAGTTTACGAAGCTTGTTACACACAAATGAAGTCACAAAAACACTCACAGTCGCGTCCAGGGATGGTTTAGGTCCTGATTCACCCGTCTTGCTCTCGATGAGCCTGCTATTATTAGAACCACCTTCGGAGCGGAAGTGTCGTCGGCAGACGATACAGCAGTCCTTCACAAACTGTCCTCTCTGGGGAGGTGTAAAAATGTGAAGTATTGATTCCGCGATATTAACGAAACAAAAGATTTAATTGTGCACTGTAGATTATGGGTTTTTTTTTTTTTTGTTTTTTATTATTATTTTTATATCAACAAAAAGAGAAGTAAATAAACAGCTTTAGAAGGAGAAAATATCGGAAAGGCGGGGGAATATATAGTAGTGTGATTGTAAATACAAGAAAAAAATAATTAATATGTACTGATGTTGGTAAGCAAAGATTATGCATACAGGGGCAGGCTAAAGATAATAAAGATAATGCCCAAGGGGCAGGCACTGGCTGCACGGGCTCTCCCCACCGAGGGAGGGGGGCTTGGGAGTGGACAAGGTAACTGAGGGGACAAGCTTAACATCAGGGAAAACTAATATGACCGAACGAACGTCTCCGCGGCAGTGGTAAGACACCCAGAGTCATGACCCGGGCGGGATCTCCCCCAGAGAGTATTAAGAAATTAAAGGTCCGAAATGCTTGGGGATGGGGAGGACTTCTGACGATCAGAAGCCCCCTGCCGTGTTTGCTCCGCGTCGGAGTTCTTACGATTACAGATAAAACTACTATGGAGAAAGTAAAGAGAGAAATATATATGTTAATGAAAAAAATTGGAGATGGTGGAAAATTTTGAATATCTTGGGTCATTGATTACCAACAACGGTGAATCAATGAAAGAAATTAAACGATGACTATCAGTTGCTCTTCAAAGACTAAAACAACTGAATAAATTATGGAGTGGGACAGACAGAAAAACAAAAATTAGATTTTTAAGAGCATGCATCTTTCCCAATTCAACATACGCCTGTGAGACATGGACACTTACTAAACAAGATGAACATGCATAAATGCATTTGAGTAAAAACAAATCGCTTAAAAATCGACTTCATTGCACCAGGTTTTATCCCATGTGGCTCGGTCTAAAGCGTCGCACAAAGCACGAACTCCGTAGCTCTAGCGACGACCCACAGGAATCTCCTAAAAATTTCATTCGTGAACAGAAGGACGCGGCTCGGAATCGAAGCCACAACCTTCGGAGCCCGAGTCAAACGGCTTGACTACTTCGCCACGGAGATTCCTCGATTGAGAATAACTGTTATGGACGAGTTCTAAGAATATCTTGGGCAAAGAAAAGAACAAATGCATCCATACTTCAAGAGATGAATATTGAAGAAGGTTGGTTATTAAAGACGATAAAACAAAGAAAATTTACATATTTTGGTCACTTAAAACGTCACAAAGTTTGGAGAGAACTATAATGGAGGGGTATATGCCTGGGAAGAGAGGAAGAGGAAGACCAAAGAGAAGATGGGTGCAGGATGTGGCGGATGAACTCCAGATGGGTGTATCGGACGCGGGACATCTTCTTGCTTATCGTATGATGAGAGCTTTTCCGGAAGGTTGCTATGGCAGCGAGGATTTGCAAAGGACATGCTACTGAATGAATGATGTTGGTAAATGCATCATCATCAGTATGGATTATTTATACTCAGTACTGACTACATCATCCGTGAGTGCCGATTCATCATCCTCATCAAGTGCCATTCCGATAAGCGTGGGCTGTCACGTTTCACAATCTCACACAATCACCAGAGTCGTGGATCAGCTGCATGATCGTGTCTCGACCTTTCCACATGGCCAAGTCATCCAGCTATTTACTTTTGTACCTTCCTCTTGTTCTTTTTCTCTCAATCTTGCCAATTGTCTCCAAGTTCTCTGGTTCATTTCTTCGCATAACGTGCCTAAGAAGTGACTGTCTGCGTCTAATTTGTCCAGTCAGTTTTCATTTGCTTCTTGTAGGACTTGCTCGATGGTTTTTCTGTCTGCCAATTCTATACTATGCATTTTCCTCAGAAACCACATTTCCACTGCCACGTCTCACATCCATACAAACGTATAGGTTCTATGTATCACGTCAACGCTCTTTTTCTCGTCGCAGTTAACATCCTCTTATTGGTCAATATGATGTTTTTCATCTTGCAAAACACTACGTTCGCCATAGCAATTCTTGTTCTAATCTCTTCAGTGCACCTCCCATCAGATGTTATGACTGTTCCGAGAAAGTTGTACTGGTTCACTTGTTTAAGAATATATTCTAATTTACCCGTATTGTGGTAATTCTTTCTTCCACGCGATGACCGTTTTTTTTTTTGCTCGCTCGCTTTGATCTCAAGCATAGTCCATATACAATACTTCTAGTAGTGCTGGATTGAATTTTGCGTGTGGATTAGCTTTACTTATTAACAGTGTCCCTCGCCATCAGGCGAACACACTCCGACTTCAGAGGTACATGTAATTAATGTTCCAGGGTAAAGGACGATAGGTCAACATGTTAGTCCAACTGTCCGGTGTAGGGGTTGAACCTCTTACCTCGGCATCAGCACAACGAATGTTTAAGAACACCGTTCTTATCCACTCGGCCATACGGACCTGCGCCGGATTTGGTAAACGTGAGTTATATTATATATTGGCACCTTGCCGTTTTGACAGACGATAGTTTGTGCTTTAAAAAGGCATAATAACTTGTACCTATGGCGGTAGCGAATGTAACTGATAAGGCCAATTCGCGCTGTAAATGTCCGTTCACAGTGCGATACAAGAATATAAAATGTCTTAATATATTTTGGGGTTATGTTGTCCATGTCTCTATACCCTTGGTTATAAAAAGTAGACCGCCTTTCGCTGATTTTCACACAATGGTATGAGCAGAAAAGCAGTGGCAAACTTATGAACGTAAACTTGCCTGGTAAATCATAAAAAGCCACCCAAAATGCCGGAGTTGACCGCGACATGCTGTAAAAGGAATAGAAACTAACTTTAATCTTCTGTAACCCTTGTCAACTACCATCACTGGCTTTACATCAAAGATCATCTGCGACGAGACCACGAGGACGTCCAACAAGAAAATGGATTGACGACATCAAAGACATTGTACAAGCACACGGAATGACACTATCCAGTGCCGCCACCGGGCGCTGGAACGCATATTATTCCTCCCCACGACGCTTGACGGCAGAAGTGGATGATGATGATGATGATGATGATGATGATGATGATGATGGATGATGATGATGAACCCTTGTCACAACCGCGCTCTGCAATTTTTAGAGGGGCAGTAATCTTGAAAATTAATAACTATACAAGCATTGCACAGTAACCGCCCATAGAAAATATTAATACCTCTGAAGTCGGAGTGGGTTCGCCTCATAGCGAGGGACACTGGTAATAGTTACAGCTAATCCACACGCCAAAATAAGTTCAGTTCACTAGAAGTAATATCACTTGTATGGTCTACACTTGAGTTAAAAGAGAGCGAAAGTAAAAAAAAAAAAAAAAAATTTTTTTTTTTCAATGAAAACCAAAACAGTTGAAATTCAAAACAATGTTATTGCCTTAGTGAATTTAAACACAGAAGTAATAAACAATATATTGCACAATTCCTCGCCTGACATATTTTACTGCATATCATCAGGTGCATACTACAGAGTTATATGTCATAAGAAGCAAATAAGCGGATATGAAAAAGAAAAGTGTCTAGACGCTTTTTGTCGGGTCCTGTGGTTATGGGATCGAATCTGACTGGAGAATGATTTTTATTTTTATTGACCAGGGACCGCGGGTCGAGCCAGTCTAAATTGGGTACCAAGAAATGTCTTGGGAAGTATAGGCGATCGGTGTTACATTGGCGACATTATCCCCAGAGTGCCGATTCATTTATAAATGCATGACTGCAACACCATATATTTTAGACGCTTTTAATGTGCATACGTGGGTCGTATGGTATTTGTTTTAAGACGTATAAATGGGTCATATAGTATTTGTTTTATGAAAAAGGTAGCGAAAGAAGACGGAAAATAAACTCAAAACAACCAAAAGTATAAACACTTTGGAGTCAAAATGTATAAATACACAACAGAGAAATGAAAACAGACAAGAAGGAAAAATAATTAAATATGTTAAACAGGGACGTAAAGTTTTTAATATAGAAACGAAAAGTAAGGACACGTGTAAATAGTCCACCAGCCAGGAACAATGAACATCTCAAAGACAACTGCTACGAGTGTAAAGAAGTAACCAAAAGGTAAAGCAAACAGCAAAATCGTCAACAAATTGCAAGCGCATAACATCACTCCCATCATGGCCTGTCGAAATGTTTGTCGATCAATTGTCAGATCTAGTTATGTTATGTTATGTTATGTTATGTTATGTTATGTTATGTCGAACGACGTCACGGCACATTGGCCATTCCCATACGTGCTCAGTCCTCCGATGCAGCAGCCATCCCAAAGTATTTCTGCTTACTGTTCCCATTAGCAGTTGGTTATGATATCTCCTGTCTTTCCCACGCAGGCAGGATTGGCGTGCTTGACCAGGTCTTACTCCCAGTTCGTGCAGTCGGACTAAAGTCGGTGTCTCGCCATTATGGAGACCAAATGAGTCCGTACTTCAATGATTACATCAACTCGGGGTTTAGCATGGCCGAATGGATAAGAACGCGCGTTCTTAAACATCCAATGTGCTGATGCCGATCCAGAACACCAAAGACCGAGATCTGTGGAGAGCCATGGACGCCTACGCCAGCTGGCAGGGCACTTGATGATGATGATCCTCTTATTGTATCTCGATAACTGTACTAATGGATGCAGTTATAGACATATTTCAAGCGAACGAAAGAAGAAGAAGAATGTACTAATGGATGTGTCTTTGTACCATTGGCAGCAGATGGTCTTGCAAGCTCCCGACACCGCAGAAGATAAAGACTAAGAAGAATTATGAGGAGGAGAAAGGTAACAAGGATGAAAAATAAACAAAAGTAAAGACTCCTTTCTACATATTGAGACGTATTAATTAACTATATGGTGATGCCTCACATTTGTAAAGACCAATAACACTCGATGGGTATTGTGGTAAATATGGCACCGACTGTCTGTACTTCCTAAAATATTTTCTGGTACTAATTGTAGGCTCTATCAAACAGGGAGCTCAGGCCAATTTTCATAAAGTCACCGAGAAGAAGATTCATCATCATCAAGTGCCCTGCCAGCTGGCGTAGGCAGATCTCGGTCTTTGGTTTTCTGGGTCAACTCTGCTGCTGATATTCCTTCGTGCCACCGTCTCAATCCATCCAGTACCATTTCTCTTGGTCTGCCTCTGCCTCTCTTCCCCTCGATCTTTCCAGTTGTCACGATGTTCTCTAATGCCTCTCTTCTCATCACATGACCGAAGAAAGACGTTTGTCTCTTTCTTATTGTTGTATATAATGTTCTAGTTTCATTAGCTTGTTTCAGGCAGTCGTTGTTAGTTACTTTGGCAGTTCAAGGAATTCGCAACATTCGTCTCAGGAACCACATCTCTATTGCTTCTAATTTCTTCATTTGTTCATTTACATTCCAAGATTCACTGCCGTACAGCAAAACTGATTCTACATAGCATTTCAGCATTCTCTTTCTTACATTCAGTGATAGTGACTTATTGTATAAGGTACTCTTTATTTTCTGAAATGCGGCTTTTGCTTGCCATATTCTGCTCTTAATCTCTGTTGTACATCTTCCATCTGATGTTATAAATGCCCCTAGGTATCTAAAATAATCTACTTGGTTAAGAATTTTTCCTTCTATTTCTATGTCACATTTTGGTGTCACCATTTTCTTTGATCTTTCTTTTTTCTTTCGTCCTCTAAAAGTACTGGAGAGTTTTGGCCATAGACCATAACTTTAGGAAAGGAAAATCACAACTGCACCTCCCCGCGGTAGAGGATGGGAAACACACCACAGTGTGGCTAACACAGCTCTGGGTACCGAGTATCCACCAGTATAAGTGGACAACTCTGCAGCTGAGCAGAGCAGGGCACTCACTTGTCCTTGCCCTACAGTCGGAAATGACTGTCAAAGGCAGAGCTAAAAGCCCACCACATGGATGTGGAAGTCAAGGGGAAACCACCACATTATCTTCCCAAGACTTCATGACAAAGCATATATCAGAGTTAGTGAACGACGTTAATGGCTGTCTTAGGACATCCTCGTCCGGTAGAAGAAGATTACACATGTAATAAAACAATATAAAATAACACAAGGTAGTGCAGCTTTACATAACAGAATTACGATTAGGTTATTAATATTACGATTAGATTACGATAAGGTTATACACAGCTCGGAATTCTGAGGTAAGTATGAACATTTTTTTCAAATTTTCATTTTCTCTTCATTGCTTTCATTTTTTCATCTTTTTGTTCTTCTCGTCCTGTCGTCACTTTTTGATGTAGTCACAGGAGATCCCCTTGACTATAATCTATATGTTGTGCTTTGTGAATGTTTGTTTGCTGATGAAGGCTAATCGCCCGCAACGTTCTGTATGTGTCGTAATTCTGTTATGTAAAGCTACACTACTTTGTGTCATTTTATATTGTTTACATTTTCACAGCTTTACCGCAGTTCCACCCAATTTTAATAAAACAATAGAATATGTAGGGAGATGTGGCCGGCAGAGGATAACTGCTAGAGATTATTAATATTATCATCATCATCATCTCAGCAAGAATACCGCATGACGAGAACACAGAAGAAGAACCATCTGCAAATCTAACCATTAGAGAACTCCTGTTTGCGGACGACCAAGCACTAATAGCAAAATCAGAAGCTGAATTACAAGACCACATGAATAGTCTAAACGAAATGTGTAGGGAACATAACATGAAAATTAGCACAAGCAAAACAGAGGTAATGACTATAACTAAAGAAGAACAAACAGCAACAATTCACCTAAACGAACATCCCTTGAAACAAGTAAAGAGCTTCAAGTACCTAGGAAGTATAATATCATCAAATGGCAGATCAGAAGACGAGATCGAAAATAGGTGCAATAAGGCAAATCAACTCATTGGACAAATGGCACCAATACTAAAGAACAAACATGTATCAATAACTACTAAGAAAGCACTTTACAACACAATCTTCCTACCAACTCTGTGCTACCAATGCCAAACCTGGACAATGACAGAAAAAGAGAAAAGAAAAATCACAACAACAGAAATGAGGTTCCTGAGAAGAATACTCAACGTATCAAGAAGAGATAAGATCAGAAATGAAGAAATCAGGACTAAAGTGGGGGTTAAAGCTGCTCTAGATTTTATTAGAAAGCAGCAAGTCAAATGGTTTGGCCATGCAAGTAGGCTACCAGTCAACAGCATGCCACAACAGGCAATGACGTACAGACCAGATGGAAACAGAGGAAGAGGCCGACCACGTAAACGCTGGACGGAGGGAATAACAGAATCCATGGGAATGTCGATATACGAAGCCCATAACCGGGCACTCTCACGAAGTTTATACTTCACCTCGACACCGCAAGGTACAAGAGGAACATGATGAGATGAGATGAGATCATCTTCCACTTCTGCCGTCAAGCGTCTTGGGGAGGAATAATTTGCGTTCCAGCGCCCGGTGGGCGGCACTGGATAATGTCATTCCGTGTGGTTGTACAATGTCTTTAATGTCGTCAATCCAGTTTCTTCTTGGACGTCCCCGTGGTCTCGTCGTAGATGATCTTTGATTAATTAAGGCCAGTGATGGTAGTTGCTGGTGTTGCATTCTAACGACATGAGCAAACCACTTGATCTTCTGTCTTTCAATAAATGTGGCACAAGGTTTTGATCCCACAGTCTGTCTGATAATAGCATTTCTTACTCGGTCTCGGATTGTTAAGTTGGAAGCTCTCCTCAGGCATCTCATCTCGCAGGTGTTGATTTTGCGAAGGTGTAATTTGGACTGCTATAGATACCCGGCTAAATCTAACTCCGTGAACAAAGGAGCGGATCTAAAAACACAGGAATGGAAAATGGCGGCGAGCAGCGAGAAGCTAGATCAACTTGTCAAAGACTATCTGTTATTTCGAGGGTTTTCGTCCACCCTGAAAGCCCTTGACCAGGAGTTAAAAACAGATAAAGACAAAGGATTAAGAGTAATGCATAATTTGTGTGTTGTTACGTTTGTGATCTTAAGTTGATGGTGTTTTTGTTGCTAGAATGATGGATTGGCTGCACATTGCGCGAATCTCTTCTTAGCCGCCGCCCACTTGTGAAAAACAAACGATAAACAAGAGGATCCTGCGTTATGTTAAAACTAATAATGTGTACGTTAAAAGAAGCGGAGTGAGTAACGTATTCATAGTGACGGCAAGAAGATTAATTATCACAGTCACTCTGAATTGAAAATGGCAATCAGGGTTTTATTTTCAGCATTGTCATAATTTCAATTTCATTATCATTATCATTATGTCTATTGATTAGTCTGACATGCTTATAACAATAAATATACATCATAAACATAATCAAAGAATATATATATCTATATATATATATATATATATATATATATATATATATATATATATATATATATATATATATATATAGGTCTGCAACATTTAGTAGATGCGGTTGTTGCACACACTGAACAACTTGGGTTAGAATTAAGTTGTAAGAAGACACAGATTATGGTCATCACTAGGAAGAAGAAAATACCACAATGTAATATACAAGTAAATGGGACTATTCTTAAACAAGTACAATAACCTCGGACCAGTTATTACATCTGATGGGCCTTGAAGAGATTAGAACAAGAATCGCCATGGTGGAGGTAGCCTTTTGCAAAATGAAAAACATACTGACCAATAAAAAGATGTCATTTGCAATGAGAAAAAGAGCGTTGAAGTGTTACATAGAACCTGTACTTTTGTATGGAAATGAAGCGTGGACAATGAGCAGACAAGCTGAAAGACATCTGATGGCTGTGGAAATGTGGTTTCTGAGGAAAATGTAAAGAATACCATGGACAGACAGAAAAATCAATGACCAAGTCCTACAAGAAAAAATGAAAACCGTAAACTGATTTGAAAAATTAGACGTAGACAGTCAACATTTTTTGGTCATGTTGTGAAAAAAATAAACTAGAGAACTTGGTGATAACTGGCAAGATTGAGGGGAAGGAGAAGTAGGGGATAGTAGAGAAGTAAGTTCCTGGATGGCTTGGCCATGTGGTAGGGTGAGACAAGAACACAGAGCTGATCCACGACTCTGGTGATTGTGTGAGATGACAAAATATAACCGCTCACGCTTATCGGCATGGCACATGATGATGATGATGATGATGATATATGTATATAATTTAATAGTCTTTCACGTTATCAGATGTCTTGGTATAATCTATAAAGTATAAATATATGTCTTTCTCTGTATATATTGATCTCTCTCTTAGTGTATGTAAGGTGCATATTCCATTATTTGTCCCTTTTCCTTCCATAAATCAATATTGTTCTTCACCAATTTCCATCTTTATTTTCTTTGCTGTTCTTCTCATTGAAATTCTGAGGAGAAGTTTGGTGACATGGTTTATGAGGTTCGTTATACACAATTCTCCACATTCAAGTGTTCTTGGTATTTTTATGGTATAGTATAAATAGAGATTGCAGCCTGTCACTAGGTGTACATCCAGTGTGTAAATATTATTCAACATTTTAGTTAATATTTCTTTTCCAAATTCTCCCAGTACCTTAAATTACTCTGTTGTGATTTCATCTGGCCTGGCTGTTCTTCCTTTCTTCATAGTTTTGACACCGTCAGCGACTTCTTTTAGTATAGGTTCACCTTCTGAGTTGCTTTCTTCTGTTAATTCTGCTTTTTCTCCATAACATAATTCTCTTGTGTACTTATTCCATCTCTTTAATATTGTAATTTCTTCCAATAACACTTTTTCTGGTTTTTGAAACATCCTGTGTTTACTCTTATTTTCCTTACTGTCTTTTCACTAATTTGTCTGCATGTGTTTTATCTTGTTAATAGAATTTAGTTCACTTTTGTTGTGCTATTCATTTTGTAGATAGTCAAAGATAGAAATTGTTGGGTAGGTATATAATTAAACATGTAAATTGCTATATGGTTAGTCAAAGATAGAAATTGCTACGTCAAAGACAGAAATTGCCATGTCAGACAGAAATTGCCATGTCAGACAGAAATTGCTATGCCAGACAGAAATTGCTACAGCTATCACAGATATAATTGTTCTGGTTTGTTCCCCAGGTGGATCGTATGATGGAACATATCTGGTCCTTGATTGTTGGATATGATTTGCAGGGACTAAGAGAGTACTGGCGGTACTTAAATCAGCGTTTGTTTTCTCGATTAGAGCAGCGTTATGCCCCCAGCGAGAGAAAGCTGGAAACTAGTCTTCTGAAACTGTACATTGTCAACGCTCATCAATCCGGACGACAAGAAAAGGTCCTGGCATTTTTTGAGCAGATGGGAGTAGAGCTGCAGACTCATCCTGACTTCAAAGACTGGTTTGGTAAATATTTTATAACTTTCATTTAATGGTTTTGAATAACAAAGACACAAACAGTAGATTACATGATTGATTGCTTGATATATTTCACAGCATCTTGTCAATTACATACTGCAGAAATCACACAACATAAAGTAAAGTAATTAGATAAATCCTTGAAGCTGAAACTTTGGCACTGTGTGAGAGGAGAGCATTGACATATCTAAGTTTTTTGCGTGTCTGAGTTTTTTTGCATACCAGAATCAAATTTCCACCATTTATGAATTCATCTGAATCGCCACAGGTTTCTCATTTTTGATATTTCTCTTTACATTTTACGCATATATGTTGAACGCGTATGGAGAGATACAAAGAGTAATTAGGCAAATATATTTGCAAAATCAAAAAAAAATTGCTTTTATATAATTTTTGTTGTTATTGATCCATTTTCAGCATTTCCATTTGTACCAAATCCAGTGGAGAATCCCTTGTTTTCTTTGTACTTCAACAAACAGTGGCAGGATACGCTACTTTTGTCTCTTCACAACTTTTTGTCTGTTGTCCTGCAAGCCATGCATATCCTTGATTTGTGATATTGTATATTAATCATAGGACGGTTGCAAATTGCTGTTATAGCTGGGGGCGAAAGTTGAGGGTGAAGAACAATGGGAAGGCAGAGAAGTAAATGCCTGGATGGCTTGGCCACGTTGTTTCGTCAAGACAAGAACACTGAGCTGATTAACGACTCTGATGATCGCGTGAGATGGCGAAACATGACCACCTACGCTTATTGGCATGGCACATGATTATGATGATGAAAATGCCTTTACTTTTGATTAGTGTATATATAGTTTGTGAGAAAGAACATGGTAACATGTCACCAACAAGAGGCGGTGTAGAAATTTAACTCTCATTGTGCTCCTTAACTGAAATACCTGTACCAACATTGCTGAA
The DNA here is from genome assembly GCA_963921405.1 of Cepaea hortensis. Classification (NCBI taxonomy): domain Eukaryota; kingdom Metazoa; phylum Mollusca; class Gastropoda; order Stylommatophora; family Helicidae; genus Cepaea; species Cepaea hortensis. The sequence continues at coordinate 160,600,478 of OY992878.1, forward strand.
TGTGGAGTTTGATGCAAGGAGGATGAAGACATTGCAGGAAGAAAACATGTCACTCAAGCAACAAGTATGTTACTTTTTTCAGTTTTCTAAATTTAGTATAACCATCATCACAAGTATTATCATTAGGTGATTACAGAAGTTCTGTGACAACTGCATTATATATTTGTAGGAATTCCTGGTCTATTCAATCACACAAAGGTAACAAAATATCAAATTCTTCTTGTAGGAAATCCTGGTCTATTCAATCACACAAAGGTAACAAAATATCAAATTCTACTTGTAGGAAATCCTGGTCTATTCAATCACACAAAGGTAACAAAATATCACATTCTACTTGTAGGAAATCCTGGTCTATTCAATCACACAAAGGTAACAAAATATCACATTCTACTTGTAGGAAATCCTGGTCTATTCAATCACACAAAGGTAACAAAATATCACATTCTACTTCTAGGAAATCCTGGTCTATTCAGTCACACAAAGGTAACAAAATATCACATTCTACTTGTAGGAAATCCTGGTCTATTCAATCACACAAAGGTAACAAAATATCAAATTCTACTTGAACAAAACGTGTCATGACTCTTGAACAGAGGAGGCCAGCGTGGCCAAGTGGTGTACTCATGCTGAAGTAGTGGGTTCCACCCCTACACCAATTTGACTACGATGGGTAACGTGATGTTCTGCTATGATAATTTGGCGTGTCCAGCGTGTGCCGCGTGGTTACACACCCGCTTCACACGCCAGTGATCCGGGGCTTGTTTCCGGATCCGGTCAGGGATATGCACTACTGACGAGCTCAAACGAGAGCGAAACTCGAGTATAGTGCTTCCATATTGACGTGGATAGGCCTTAGGTTCATGCCAGAATGCGATCAGCGTTGCCAGTAGTGGGTTGTGCTCAATATTTAAATTTCAAATCACGAAACAACCAAATAATCAGTTTGATTATTGCTCACTGGATGTTAGGAGGCCTGGTGTTCCTTGCCAGTGAGAAGTCCTGATCGTTCGGGTCCACATTGATTGACGGATGTCAGTCGCGGCGATTGGGCAATCTTGAGCATGGCCTACGATGGGTAACGTTGTGATGTACTGCTATGATAATTTGGCATGTCCAGCGTGTGCCGCGTGGTTACACACCCGCTTCACACGCCAGTGATCTGGGGCTTGTTTCCGGATCCGGTCAGGGATATACACTACTGACGAGCTCAAACGAGAGCGAAACTCGAGTATAGTGCTTCCATATTGACGTGGATGGGCCTTAGGTTCATGCCAGAATGCGATCAGTGTTGCCAGTAGTGGGTTGTGCTCAATATTTAAATTTCAAATCCCGAAACAACCAAATAACCAAAGTTCATTGTTAGTATAACATCACATCCAGATAACTACCCAAAGTTCCACGTTAGTATAACAACAGATCCAGGTCACTACCCAAAGATCTACATTAGTATAACATCACATCTAGGTCACAACCCAAAGATCTACATTAGTATAATATCACATCCAGGTCACTACTCAAAGATCTACATTAGTATAATATCACATCCAGGTCACTACCCAAAGATCCACATTGGAATAATATCAGATCCTAAAGATTCAGAACAGTACATCATCAGTATCTTTCTCTAAATCCATTATTCAGAACATCTAATCTTCAACTAGATTTGAACACAGTGTTATTGAGTCTGAGATGATGCTGTGCCTTAAACCACTCCAACCATGTGGCAGTGTAACTACAAGATCATCAGCTTTAACAAAACCCAGGAGTAGGAGAGGCAAGATTATGTACAAAGGATCCTTTTCCATGCCTCAGTCAATTGGGCTACCCATATTTGTGTAGACCAATGAACACTTGGTGGGTGGTGTGGTCAGTTTTATTCCAGCCACTAACCAGTTGGAGACAGCGGTGGAACAGACTGAGAACCTCTGTGTGGAGAGGATTATATAGCGGGAGATCAGCATGAGTTCTGGACGAATCTCAAAACTGAGAGGGAAGACCAGGAGAACTTTCAGTCAGATGGTGGTTGGAATGAGTAGTAGTGTGAATCTTCGCTAGCTGTAGAATGAGGGGACGAAGCGCGTGTGAGAATTTTCCTGGGTGCAGTGATGTCGGTTTTAGCTCATAACTAATTCCAGCCACCTTTATGTCCGAAGACATTTCCTGGCACCCTGTGATAGGCTGGGTTGATCTGGGAGTCTAAGTCCACCCCGGTGTGGATTTAAACCCATGACCACCACGTCGATTATTTGGAGAGAGGAAATATTGTTCATAGAAGAGGAAATACTATGTGTAGAAGAGGATATATTATGTGTAGAAGAGGAAAGACCATGTTTGGTAATGAAAGAGGAAACACTATGTGTAGAAGAGACATTCTGTATGTAGAAGAGAAATTTCTGTATGAAGATTAACATATCAGGAGATGAAATACTATGTGTAGGAAAGGAATATTATGTGAATATTAGAAAGCACTATGTATAGAAGAGGAAATACTATTTATATAGACAAGAACACATGAAATAGACGAGGAAATACTATATATATAGAAGAGGAAATACTATGTATAGAAGAGGAAATACTATGTATAAAAGAGGAAATTTGTATAGAAGAGGAAATTTGTATAGAAGAGGAAAATGCTGAAGTACTATGTGTAAATGAGGAAATACTATATATATATATATATATATATATATATATATATATATATATATATATATATATATATATATATATATATATATATATATATATATATATATACTAGATGAAGATTAAATTTATACTATGTGTGGAAGAAGAAATACGATGAATTAGTGCTGTTGAATATCTTCGATTGAATATCAATAACTTATTCTGCAGTTGATGAACGAAGTGGCATCAGGGGAACAGACACGTGACCTCAAATCTGCTGTCAGAAGGAATATACAGATGGAAGCACTTCCACCATCTTCCCCTCCAGATATGGTGTTTGATTTCTCAGGTCTGGCCAAGTGAGTACTGGCAGATGTCATCATCTGTGTCTCCAGTGGTTGTTTCATTTTAGTGTTTCTGTTTCTGGAAGTTCTTGTGGTCGTTTCTTGCTACCGGCATAGGAATGGGGACAGAGATGGTCATTGGACCCTTTTAAGATGGGTCTTGTCTAATAAAATTGTAACAATGCGAACTCAGTGAAGACGAACTGACTCAATTGGTTCTTTATAAATAGTTTATTTCTTCTTGATGACACCCGGACCTAATATGGCGTCCTCCCAGTTCTGTCTCTAGATGTAAAAACCCCCCTAACAACCAACTACGTCACGACTTGAGCATCCCTCCTCTCATTCCATCTCGATGCTCAATCGTGCTGTAGTCTTTTCCCACCTAACACCAATTACCCAACTACTGTTACACCTCCCTATGTTTTTCTAAAGAATTTTTCCTGTAAAGGAAAAATTCTTTACTCCTAATTCCCTTACTCTATTCCCTCTTTTTCCTTACCTCCCACATTTCCTCTAATCTTCCCCAAACTAACTCAAATTTGAGTAAATATTATATCCTTTAACCCTTCTCCCTGTCATATTGTCATCTAGTAACCCACTATAAACTTCTTCTTCGTTTCTGCCTCTATAAATCTCAACTTTATACAATACATCATACCACATATGGTTACTCTTTTAACTAAACACTCATTCTTCCCTTTCTTTAGTCCTCACAGTTCTCATAATCTCTCCAAACCACTTTATTTTAAGTAAACCAATCTATTTCCCCAAACCATATAGTAATCCACTATATATATTTTCTGGCTCTTTCTTGGCTCCTCAAGTTCCTGTATCAAATATACATATCATAAGAATAATAGCTCGTATAATCGTTATTGTACACATGGTATTATGAAATCCCTCACTCTTTCACAACACAGGACAAACAGAAATAACGTAGAAACAACGTATTTAGAAAAAGTAAAGAAGGGGTGCGCACCTAGTGAAAAGCATAAAGGATGAAAAGTCAACATGATCACATTTACATAAAGTAATGCATAGTCCACACAATCACATTTACCTCCCTTGCCAATAAAAAAATTTTGTACAACAATTTTTTAAAATACATCTTATGAAATAGATCTTTGTTCTCTATAAATCAAGTTGACATAAGTTTTCTCAACATTTATATATTCAACATTTATATTGCCATCCACAATCTTGTCTATATTTCCGTTACCTCATCCTTTACCACAAGCCAATGTTCATATTCCATGAACATTATCAATTTAATTAACGCTGGTTTTTCACAGCACCTATTTCTTGCCCCCTCACATCCCATTATTTGTTTCTTTATCCAACCATATAATTATACTCGCCTATATGCTGCCATTCACAGTTTTCTCCTCCTTTTTCTTCATATAATGCTGACTTTACGCAGCTCCTACTTTATTTTCTAAGACTTTATATCCATAAGAACCTCTTCATGCCGACCATCTATATGTCTCTCTATTAGCCTTCAGTATGTGTCCCTCTGTTAGCCTTCATCTATTTTCCTTATTCCAGCCAACACCATAACTATTCAAAAAATTAAATTTACTTAATTAAATATATAACGAGGTAATCTAATACACAAAACTACTTAATTAAACAAAATCCAAACCAATTATTATACCCCCCCCCCAACTCAATCAAAGAAAAACACATTTTAAAACAATATAACATGTATCTTATTAACTCAAAAGGAAATATTCTAGTCTACCTAACACCACTGGTCTCTTTTATGGACCAATAGTTTGTATTTTATGAACACAACAACCCTAAAATTCCAAAATCAAATTATAACAATCATTTCAAAGGATTAAATCAAGCAAAAAAAACATATTATATATGAGGCATTTCAAACTCAGACTCAATAAAACAAGTGTCTTCTCGCTAAAGAGAAGTTCTTCAAAAAAAAATTATAATTCACATAGAATTAGCTACTTAAAGTAACCAAGCAAAATTTTCCTCCTATACGAATCAACGTAAGTCATATCTATTCACTCAAGTCACTCCATTGTTTTTATAAGCAAGAAACTGAAATAATTCACCGCCAGGTCTATATATATCTATATCTGTTATTTACAGACCAAATTCTAACTTAAAACAATATCTGTTCTTTTCATACAAGTCTTTAACTAACAATGGCCGTATTATCTACACCCCAATTGCTTCTCGTGGACATATTCCTATAACTACTTAATCATTACCATACACCACGGTATTCCTAGCACCAATAAAAACTTGTCTATTTACTATATAGTACATCTACCTGCTGTACCATTGACTAACTTATCCATCCAATAATAAACCAAAACATAATATCAACCAGCAATTCCGTCACTGAGAGAAAAAATATATATATACCTCAGTCGAACCTACATCCATTGCTTGACTACTCCTCCAGATCATTTATAAAAACAACAGAAGCCTTTTCCATTTCCACCGTCTCACACACTTCATCAAGTATCTCTTTCCTTAAAGCCTGAAACTTACATCTTGCTATCTGCAATATTCTCTATCAATTTATCTCTTACGTTTCCACTTCTTCAACAACTCCAAGTTTCTCTGTATCAATGCTATCTCTACATCAATATCCTCCTCCCCGTATAATCTATCATCTTCCTCCATACTACTAATTGACTCTGACTTCTCATCCATTTCTTCTTCTTCATCTGTATGTCTCTCGTTAGCAGCCGCTAACTCACACACTTCATCAAGTATCTCTTTCCTTAAAGCCTGAAACTTACATCTTGCTATCTGCAATATTCTCTATCAATTTATCTCTTACGTTTCCACTTCTTCAACAACTCCAAGTTTCTCTGTATCAATGCTATCTCTACATCAATATCCTCCTCCCCGTATAATCTATCATCTTCCTCCATACTACTAATTGACTCTGACTTCTCATCCATTTCTTCTTCTTCATCTGTATGTCTCTCGTTAGCAGCCGCTAATCTCTTCCGTTCAATATCCCATCTAATTTGTCTATCATTATTTCTTAAGGACCTTTCCAGTAAAGGCATATCTTCACCGCTTGTTGAATACTCTCTAATTCTCCTCTGTCTTTTCACTTCTCTTTCTCTTTGTTTATCCATTCTTCTTTTTGTTGCTTGTCTAGTATTCTTAAATGGAGCACCTATTTCCTCTTCCATAGATTCTATACTATCACAATGACTCTCATTCAACTTTTCTCCTACTATCGTTTTCGGTATTGTCTGTTCCTGAGTATCATCGTAACCTGGAGCCATTTTTAACTGACTGTGTGTCGGATCTTTTCGAGAAGCTGGGGTTATTGTAGTCCCCCTGATGACTCGTTCATCTAAGTATCCGGTGTCTGAATAATAATTATTATTATAATTATTATTTTCCTTCTCATCATCATCTCTTCTTAAGTGTTCCACGTGTGCCCTTGCCACATGTCCCGTCACCTGGTTCTTGATACTATACGACACATTTCCTAGCCTTTCTATAACATAATAACCTGGGATCCAACGATCATCAAACTTAGAGTTCCTTCTATGCTTTTTGTAATAAACTCTATCTCCTACTTTAAAATCCTGTAACTTTGTATTCAGGTTTTTGTACTTTTTCTGTCTTTCTCTAGCTTTAACTATATTATTCTTCAACCTCATGTGTGCTTTATGCATTTCTTGTATAATGGTCTCCTGAAAGTCTTCTCCCATATACTTCCGTCTTGGTTTTAACAGATTATCTATTGGTAGTATTGGTTCTCTCCCGTGTATTAAATAAAATGGTGAAAAGCCTGTGCTCTCATTTTGATTTGTGCGTATGGCGCTAAGTGCTGGTCCTAAAAATAAATCCCAGTCTTTTTCATGTTCATCCACAATCTTTGCTATAATATCATATAATGTCCTATGTTGTCGTTCGTTTTTAGCATTTGAAGAAGGTCTATAGTATGAGGTCTTTACATGTTTTATATTTAAATCCTTCAACAATTTTTCAAATTTCTTATTCACAAATTCTCTACCATTATCCATGAGTATAACCTGTGGACAACTAAATCTTGGTACAAACTCCTGTAAAAAAATATTAATGACAGTATCAGCGCTCTTATCTGGGATTGCATAAACTTCCGGCCAAAGGCTGTAGACGTCTACTATATGAATTAAATACACGTTCCCTGACAATGTTCTAGAGTGAGGACCCGATATATCTAAACTAATTTTCTGCATAGGAAACTGAGGAATATCTGTATCTTGTAAAGGACACTTAATTGTTTTCATATTCCTTAACCTGCATCTTTCACACGTATCCACATATTTGCAAGCAGATCTAAATAAATTCGGCCAATAATATTTACTCGTAAGTGCTTTCACCAATTTATCACGACCGAGATGACCATTCTCATCATGATATGCTTTTAAAACTTCACTTTCCAAATGTTTTGGAATATATTTCCTTAGCTGTTCATTCCTTTCACACATGTAATATAACTGGTCGTCCTCTTGTAACACTAAATAATTTTTCTTATATTTGTTCTCTTCTGTTTCTTTTAACTTCTGTTTTATTTGTAAGACTTTTGGATCTAATTCCTGTTCTTCTTTCATACTAAATTGTGCTAAATGTGGGTCTTCTTCTACTCTATGTTCAGCCTCATGATCCGATGGTAAACTCTCAAATTCTTCTCTATTTATTATGGCAGAATCTAAAATATTTACTTGCCAGTTTCGGTCGTCGATCTCTGGTTCTCCATCTTCTGTGTCATCTGATGACTGTGGGTAGGGGATCCTAGATAATAAGTCAGCACACGTGTTAACCCTACCTGGAATATATTCCACTCTGGCATTGTACCCCTGTAGATTCAACGCCCAGGTCTGTATTTTCCTGTTCTGCACTGGAGCTTCTAAAAGAGACTTTAAAGGCATATGGTCAGTTCTAATAACAAAATTTGCATTATGTAAGTAATAATCTAGTTTCTGAAGAGCGTAGTGTATTGCATAAGCCTCCTTCTCAATAGTAGTCCATTTTCGTTGTGACCTGCTAAGCTTATGAGACAAGAAATAAATTGGCCTTTCATTTTTAACCCCTGGTATTCCAGACTCTTTTCCTTCATATGGCTGAACCAAACACGCTCCTATAGCATTATCAGAAGCATCTGTATATAGTATTAACTGTTTATTCAAATCTGGATGCGTCAATAGCGGTACCACTGTTAAACTGTTTTTTAAAAAATCGAATGCTTTTTGACACTCATCATCCCACTTAAATCTAGCGTATTTGCCCGTTAAATTAGTAATTGGTTCTGCTATCTTTGAAAACGCTGGAATGAACCGCCTATAAAACCCACAAGTTCCTATAAACGCACGCACTTCTTTCACGTTAGTTGGAGGAGGTAATTCTTTAATAACCTTTATCTTGTCTTGGTCTGGTTTAATTCCGTCTCTATTTATAACATATCCCAAATACTTTGTTTCTGTTTTTAAAAACTCACATTTACTAAGCTTTAATATAACATCATGTACTCTTAATCTGTCAAAAACTAACCTTACATGTTTTAAGTGATCTTGCACATCGCCTGCCGTAAAGATAAGAATATCGTCTATGAATGCTAAGGCAAACTTTTGCATCCCCTCTAGTACTTCATTTATTAACAGCATGTAGTGAGATGGAGCCGTCCGAACTCCGAATGGCATTCGTAAAAATTCATAAGAACCCATATGAGTACAGAAAGCACTCTTCTTTTGCGCGTCTGCCGACATCGGGATACACTAGAACCCTGATCTTGCGTCTAGTGTTGTAAAAAATGTAGAGCCATTAAGCAACCCTAAAATGTCATCAATCACCGGCATTGGGTACGCTACATTCTTGGTGATTTTGTTCAACGCCCGATAGTCACAGCAGAACCGACTTGAACCATCAGGTTTGGCCACAATTACAATCGGAGATGACCACTCTGACTTTGATCTTGTGATTATTCCTGCTTTCAACATATCTTCTATTGCTTTTTCGACAATTTCTCTATTTCTTAAGGGAGTTCTATATGGTTTTAAACTAATTGGCGGATGGTCTCCCGTATCTATTTCCATTGTAACTGTTTTTGTCCTTCCCAATTCTAAATCATTAATTGCAAATACATCTTGATTTTCTTTTATAAGTTGTTCCAATACTTTTTTATTTTCTGGTGGAGCCTTTAACTGTGCGAACAATTCTTGTTCCCTTGTCTTTTTATCTAGTGAATGTATTTGGGCAGTATTTCTTCTGAATGGATGGATCAATTCATCCATTTGTGCGTTTCCTCTACTTCCGCGTCCGCGTCTGTTATTAACTCTTTCACTAGAAGTTTGTGAATAGTTTGCTCCCGGCATTTCTACTCTATCAGTTGCCAATATATCACTAATGTTATGTTCCAGTTTAGCTACTACACATCCTCTGTATAATTTAATTTCTCTACCTGTGTTATTAATAACCATCACTGGAAAAGTTAAATGTTTATCTAACTCTATTATTCCATCCGGAACTTCCAAACCAGGCTCATCAATTACTTCCTCTTGCAACTCAGTGATTCTGACTGTGTTTCCTGCCACATAATATGGGTTTCTCTTCATCTTTGCCTGTATCAAATTAACCGACTGTGGTTTTAACGTCGTGGACATCTTAACTCTAACTAGTGCTGATATATGCATGTCTTCTTCCATATCCACATAGACGTCCTTGAATTTTAACTTGTGTAAATCAAAGAGAAGTCTTACTCCATTCTTTATTAAAAAATCTCTTCCTATCAGCATGTTTCTATTTAAATCCTTCACTACATGAAAAAGATGTCTTACGTTGACCCCTCCTAACTTAAAATTTATCATCGTTTGCCCAATTACTTGTAAATTCTGTCCCGTAACAGAGTGAAGATTATTATGACTCTTAAATATCCTACAATTTCTCACTATTTTGTATAGAAAACTTTCTTTTACCACACTAACCTGAGCTCCCGAATCAATTAATGTACGAATTCTATACTTTCCTATTTCTATTATACAAGAGCTATAATCTGTTTTATTTTCTATAAATTGTTTGACTTCATCTAGTTGAAAGTATTTTTAAACCTTGGGACCTTATTATTTTCCCTCCTACTACAGGTCCTATTTAATAGGTAGGGCGCCCGTTTCCCTGCGTTCCTGTGCCTGTAAAATTTCTGTGTCCATCTTCAACATTCCTATTTAACCTGTTATTGCCATTTCTACTTGGTGTATTCGACTGGACACGCCTGTTACCACAAAAGCGAAACCCGTGCCCGCGTTGACCACAAAACCAACAGAGTATATTTGTATTATTTGTGTTTCCTACTGTCTCACTGGTAGGATACCTCATTTGTCTCCTTTCATCATAAGCATTTCTATTACTACCTTGTAACGTCTGTACACCTCCTCTCCTATTCCATCCGAACCTTGTTTGTCCTATCTCCATAGGCTCCTCAATTCTATCTTCTCGACTAGTTCCTATTTCTCGTCCTGTTCTCAGCCTAAATCTACGTCTCAAATTTTCTTCTTGTACTGCAATATCTACAGCTTGTGACAACCTCTCGGGGTTTTCTCTCATCAACTTAAACTTCAGTCCATCGGATTTTATGCCATCTACAAAAATCCCGACTAACATCCTCTCCACCTCTTCTCCTTGTACATTCTGTCCCAAGAATGCCTCTTCAGCCAGGTTAATCAACCTATCGCTGAACAACTGCACTGTCTCTCCACTATTTTGTTTAGACTGTCTCAATACCGAAAACGCATGTTGTGGATCCGTTATTTCCGCGTATTTGTGTGCCAGGTCGTCTTTAAACTGCTCCCATGTCTCATCTACTCTAGCCTCTAATTTTCTTCTAATATGCTGTGAAACCGGTTCTGTTGCTGCCTGATATGCAAGTCTCATTTTCTCTTCATCTGATGCAGATACCAAATACGCATATTTTTCTATGGAAGTTATCCATTTCTTAAACTCTCTGGCCTGTCCACTAAACTTAACAATTTCAGTTGCCATTCCTTGTTGTTTCATGACCGTATTAAGTCTATCTATCACTGTCCCCACTCCCGTCAACACTTGTGCTAATGAACCCTGTTCCGTCATGCTGAAATATTATTGTATAGACCAACCAATCACAATTTCAAATAATTTCACACTTATAATCAACCAACACAAGAAATATTACCTTCTACAGCAAGTTCACCTGGTTAATAGGTTTACTGGTTACCCTATTCTCTGCTATTCTCTGTTCTCGAGCCAAAAAAACGTATTCCCGTATTCCTCTATGTTCGCTGTCAAGTAGAATTCACACGCTAGGAGTCTGCGTTAGCTGAAATCAATCGCGCAGTTCAGGTAGTCTCTTCTTCCAAGGAATCCCGTTTCTTCAGGTAGTTACTCTTCTTAGGATGCCTTCATATCTTCAACCCCTGGTTGGGTCCCTACCAGACTTCTGGCTTCTGACTTCGCCCCGGGTGGGGTACATCATCGACGTTTTGAGAAGGACTCAGAGGTAACAGAGCCCAAAAGGATCAGCTAGCGGCCTAGAGATAGTCTGACTGCGTCAAACAAAACATGGGCCAATCAATGAAAGAATGAGCCACTTAGCTGCTGTCCTGATTGTTAATGGTCTTTTCCATTATTTTGTTTTGATGACATAAGTTGTCCGAACTCAACATGGAAAAATTTTGAATTGTAGTCACGTAAGTCCTAAAGTTTTTGTTTCTTTTGAGTAACCTCTGAAATTTTGGTTGGAGGCGAGTATTCAACTTGATAAAGTTATTAGAAACTTCTTGCTCACCTGAAACAATGGTCAGACTGGATTGACCTTCAGTAGCATGATGAGCCGGAATCGATCTTCAGCAGAATTCTTGTTCGTTCGACACTACGACCAAGCTGGATCGACTTTCAGCAGGATGATGACACTCGCAGGCACCGCAGTCCGTTATAGCAAACTGGTTTTCATGCTTTTCTTGACAAGTACCGCCTGTACAGCTGAAAACTTTGATAGCAGGTCCGTACAGCGAAGATCTTAATAACTAATTACAGTCAACCACCCCTAGCCGGGCTTTTGGCTGCTGTAATTCTCGCAAACAATATTGGCCATCTTTCTTAACTTCTTTGGTTTACGTTCAACTTGCATGTAGAATCGTGCTGAAATACCTCTTTCTCCGGACAATTGGTTTGAGCAGAACAAGGACCTTTTACATTTTGAAGCTGGCTCTTCGAGTTTCTTCTAATTGTCGACGTAAATAGTGGTTTGTGACTCCCGCCGCGACAATCTCCAACTAAGCATCCTGGTTCTTTGGCACCATTTCGCCTTTGTAACAATGCGAACTCAGTGAAGACGAACTGACTCAATTGGTTCTTTATAAATAGTTTATTTCTTCTTGATGACACCCGGACCTAATATGGCGTCCTCCCAGTTCTGTCTCTAGATGTAAAAACCCCCCTAACAACCAACTACGTCACGACTTGAGCATCCCTCCTCTCATTCCATCTTGATGCTCAATCGTGCTGTAGTCTTTTCCCACCTAACACCAATTACCCAACTACTGTTACAAAATCTTAAAGCTGTGCTATATGTTGATTCCTGCGAGTTGTTACATGTGTATTCCAACTAGAGTGCACTGGAGGTAACTATCATCTGTACACTTCCATGTTTGTTGTGGTAGAGGGAGCATTTATGGGTATTTCCCAAGAGCTGTAATGTCACTTCTGCTATAACGAATAAGATGAGCATCTATTACCTCCAGATTTCAGTTTGATTGGCTATTATTTATCACAAGTAATGTCATCTCACTTCTGATTGGTTATTAGTTGTCACAAATGATGTCATGTCATTTTTGTTTTAACCAATAAGACGAATGAATAGCTGTTGCATTCAAATCTAAGTTTGATTGGTTATTAGTTAACAGTCTTGGCACTCAGGACACATCCTAAGTGCTCCATCTCCCTCAGCAGATATCGAAGTCTACAGATGCTAACTATTACTTTTGCGCTCTGGTTGGATACAAATCTTATGTGTCCCTGCAATCAACATATAGCACTAGTTCCAGTTTGTATTTTATGTCCTTTTAGTCTGCATTGTCATCGTGTTGAATGCTGTATCACTGCATAGAAGTCTTTCCTTAATTGCTCACACTATGATTTTTCCATTTGAAATGTTGCCCAATAAAGAAACTAGGAGCCAGCTAATCAATCTTCTTAATCTGGTCAATGATTATCATCATGTGCTTTGCAAAGTGGTGTAAGTGTTCATGTCTGTCCACATATCTTAGTCCTTGGTGTTCTGGATCAACTCATGTCTCTCCACAGATCATAATCCTTGGTGTTCTGGATCAACTCATGTCTCTCCACAGATCATAATCCTTGGTGTTCTGGATCAACTCATGTCTCTCCACAGATCATAATCCTTGGTGTTCTGGATCAACTCATGTCTCTCCACAGATCATAATCCTTGGTGTTCTGGATCATTTCTATTGATGATATTCTTCCATGCCACCATCTTAGACCATCATTTTCTCTTAGTCTGCCACTCTTCTTCTATATGCTGATCTTTTAAGTCGTCACAATGTTCTTCAATGCCTCTCTTCTCTTTATATAACCACAGAAACTGTTTCTTTCTTATAGCCCGATAGCTAAAAAGAAATTCATGGCTGAGAAAATCATATTTCTCTTTGATGATGAAAAACAAAAAAAACTACCATGTTGGTGCATAGCAGCGTTGCTGGTGTTTGTGGGAAGAGTCTGTCCAGCCTAAGGAAACAAAGATCACAAGTGCCATGTAATATACGGAGGTTGCCTGGTTAGCTCAGTCGGCAAAACATCAGACTTTTGATCTGAGGGCCAGTGGTTCAGGTCCATTTTTGGGGACACAATATTTGGAGGTCTGCATGACCCAATGGATAAGAACGCTCGCTCTTAAACTTCCGTTGTGCTGATGCCGAGATAGCGGGTTCACCTCCAACACCGGTCAGTTAGACTAAAATGTTGACTCCATATCCTTGACTTGAGGACGTAAATTTCAAGTACTTCAGAAGTCAGAGTGGGTTTGCCTGATGGTGAGGGGCACTGGTAATAGGGAAAGCTAATCCACATGCAAAAATTAGCCCAGTGCACTCCCTACTAGAAGTAGTAGCATGTGTGTGGACTACGCTTGAGTTCAAATCCAGCGGATGCACACAAAAAGTCCAGTAGTTTTATTTCAGCTGCAATAGATACAATTCCTTGGCCTAACTGGCAATTAAAACTCATGCCCCAAGATGGTTGAGATCAGTATCCTAATTCCTTAGCCACTAACTTCTTATTTATCTTTATTATCTTGTAATTAGCAAGTCAGGGAACCATAATGTTATGGCTCTTTGGAATTTATATCTAAATGATACATATTTTTCAACATTAGTATACTGCCTGGAAGAAATAGAGAAATTAACCTCATGTAGGAAAATGCTAGACAAGAGACACAAAGGAAAACAGAAATAGGTGTACATGAAGATCTTAAATAGCTGGGCAACAAATAATATAAGCAACATTAACTACATTAGTAAAACAGATGATAGAGATGATCGGAGGGTCATGTTTGCTAATGTCTATAAGTAAAACTATATTCTCTAATTTAATGTAATTCACAATCTAGAGAACTATATTTTTCTCTATTCTAGTGAATCTGAAACACCAGATCAGGAGAGACAGAAAACCACTCGCCGATTCCCATTAAGTTTAACATCACCGCTGACAGGCCGCAAGAAATCAGACGCCTCACTCAGTAAGGTGAAAGTCACTATGCAGCCATCATCATCAGCAACTACCTCAGCTGCAACATTTGCCGGAGTGCAAGTAAGGGTGAGGACATTAATAAGTTGCCTGTTGAAGTAGCATCCTTGTGCTCCAGACATGCACATCGATGGTCAGATTTTAACCCCCCCCCCCCCCCCCCTCAATGTACATCAGTGTCCAGTGGCTAATAGTGCCAGTTCTATGTTGGTTGACGAGACCCCTCATCCTCCCGATGTGCTTCTCATATCCGGTATGCCAGTTCTTACTTGTGAGTCTTTCATTCTAGACAATGATGTGGATTCAGTGGCATCAAAGTCCTCCGCTCTCGACACCTCTCTAAAGGCATTAATAACATTGGCCGTTCTCGACATCTCTCCTACCTCGGTCCCCATGACCCACAGACTCCCATGGCTATGTATAAAAGAGGATAAAGAATACATTCGTGATTGCAGTACAACCTCAGACTCTGAGATAAGTAGCAACATTTTTTTCATAGTTTCATTTTCTTTTCAATGCTCTAATTTCTTTCATCTTTTTATTCTTTTCATCCCGTCTTATGCATTAATGTAGTCACCGGAGTATTTTCTCCTGTACTATATGTTGTGTTTCGTGCATGTATTTGTCTGCTGATGAAGGCTAGTCGCAGCAACGTCCTGTATGTGTCATAATTCTGTTCTGTAAAGCTGCAGTACTTTGTGTTATTTTATATTGTTATAACATTAATAACATCGGCCGTTCTCGACATCTCTCTAAGGACATCAATAACATCGGCACGACCCATGGTGTCCATCTGCAGGAGATGCAGAGCCAGCAAGTTTATCAGCTCGTTCATTTCCCTCAATTCTTGCATGTCCCGGAATGAAGATGAAGGTGACTGCGAATAGCAGATCTCCGCAGCGATTCAATCCGCTGAGGATATTAGTACTTGAAATATGTCAGGGTTCTTGAGGAAAGGCAGTCTCCATGGTCAAGTGGTTGGGCTGTCTGGCTCATGTTCAGGAGGTTATGGGTTAATTTTTAGACTGCTTCATTGGATCGACAATTGCTGTTTCCTAAATGCTCCATGCTACCTTTGGCCATTGTACATATATGTACATAACATAACACAAGACATAGCGAACGACTAAACGTACTTCATGTCCCTAAACCTAGGATAGACTTATACAAAACAAACTTAGTGTGTTCATCTGTGGAACAATCTTCCACAAGAAATCAAAAACACCACCAATCCCTAGAGGGATAGTCGCAACCTATTTGAACACTATCTCAGTACAGCCTTCAAGCCCTCCTAAAAAAAAATCCAAACATAATAATAATTATCTCAAATGACAACTAGTTAATTAACTTGCCCATAACTGTACATCACACCTACATTAGATAATTATAATTGCTGTGTTAAAGTTTTAGTGAATCAAAACAATGTTTTCCCGTAGTGAATTTGAATAACGAAGACACAAACCATATATAGTTTTAGTGAGTCATGAATTATTGATTTATGCACATTTTCAATGCATTTTAATTCATATTATTCTGCTGTTGTCTAAGATTAGCTTCATAAGTGTTGTATGAATGAAATAATGTATGAGAGCAGAGGGATAAGAAGGGCTGAATATCAGACGGGCAGACAGGCATGCATTGTCCAATTCTTAACTCTTTAAAGAATAAAGTTTGATTGTTTGTTCATTTGGATGCTCTCTCTCTCTCTCTCTCTCTCTCTCTCTCTCTCTCTCTCTCTCTCTCTCTCTCTCTCTCTCTCTCTCTCTCTCTCTCTCTCTCTCTCTTCTCCCTTTCTCGCTCTCTCCCTCTCTATTATTTATGGCCCTCTGTTATTTGCCATTTGTATAAATGATCTTCCCCAATATCTTTCATCGTCCTGCGATCTATTTGCAGATGACTGCACAGTATATACAAATGCTATCAATTGCAATGTGCTAGAATCATCCTTGCAACAGGAAATAAATAGTGTAGTTAACTGGAGTCATGCAAACCGTATGCAAATTAACATTTCTAAAACAAAATCTATGTTAATAGCAACCAGGCAAAGACTTCACACTCTAAACTCGCAGAGAACTCTTCAGCTGCACATTGATAGCACGCTTGTAGAAAGTGTAACTGACCACAAGGCACTGGGTCTTATCATTGATCAAAATCTAACCTGTAATTCCCATGTTCATGCTCTTGTTAAACAAATAGCCAAAAAAGTATACCAACTTGCCAAAATTAAAAATTTCCTTGACGAAAACATAAGAAAGATATTCTATACTTCCCACATACAAACACATATTGATTATTGCTCCACAATCTGGGATGGATGCTCCAAATCAATAACAAAACGCCTTTATTCACTCCAGAAAAGGGCAGTACATTTAATTAATGGTGAAAAGCTTACCAACATTTCTAACCTACATGAACGTCTTCAGGTACTGCCACTCCACAAACGCCTACTTTTTAATAAGGCTAAACTAATTCACAAAATCCTATTTCAAAATGCCCCATGCTACCTTTGGCCAGTGTTCAACTATAACGCAAGACATAGCGAATGACTAAATATACTTCATGTCCCTAAAACTAGGATTTTTTGGGGTTTTCTTTTGCATATCCTTTACAGGACATCGCTGTCAACATCAGCATTTTTCAGCTGATTGCTGATTTCTTGGCAAGATTACGCTCAGTAGTTTGCCATTACTTTCTGAGCGACCGGCTCACATACCCTGTAAGTTACTGATGCAGTGAGAACTGCCACCAATTCTCGAGCACGTCATGTTACTCACGAGAATATACAGGATTACGGTAAACCTAGGATAGACTTATATTAAAACAAGCTTAGCATACTCTGTCGCTCAGTTGTGGAACAATCTTCTACAAGAAATCAAAGACACCACCATTCATTATACATACAGTCGCAACCTGTTTTAACACTACCTCAGTACAGGCTACATGCCTCCCCTAAAAAAAAAAAAAACAATAATAATCTGCCTTGGGTGTATGATGTGCGAGGGTGATTACATATTGTAAGCCTGGATGCAGTCTTTCCCTCTCTCAGCGGACATCAAATGCAGCTGTCGAACACTCATCTGATCGTGCTCATAACATCATCAGAGTATCTCCTAGACAGTTACACAACGCACCTGCTATGAATCATATAACATGTATATATTAAATGAAATAATTAATCTATTATATAAAATGGTTCATATTTTTATAAAATGGTTCATATTTTTATAAAATATTTCACATTTCAGCAGCCCAGACTTTCCGAATCAACAGCAAGTTCATTATTACACAATTCAGGTCAAGGTGATGGACGCAGATCCACTGCAGCAATACCTTCATTATCTTCCGCATCATCGCAGTCAGCCACAGCCGTGACAACCAGGCAGCCTCTCACCAGCAAGCAGACACCCAATGTCCGACAGTCACCGGTCCAGTTGGTTAAACACAGCTCTTACTCGTCCATTGACCCGGTTAGCATGACAGCTGCGGCACAGCTGGCTAATGTAAGAACCTTTTGAGTTTAAATTTCTTCTTCTTCTTCTTCTTCTTCTTCTTCTTCTTCTTCTTCTTCTTCTTCTTCTTCTTCTTCTTCTTCTTCTTCTTCTTCTTCTTCTTCTTCTTCTTCTTCTTCTTTTTCTCTTTTTCTTGATCTTGTTCTTGTTCTTGTCCTCCTCCTCCTCCTCCTCCTCCTCCTCCTCCTCCTCCTCCTCCTCCTCCTCCTCCTCCTCCTCCTCCTCCTTCTTCTCTTTTTCTTGATCTTGTTCTCGTCCTCGTCCTCGTCCTCCTCCTCCTCCTCCTCCTCCTCCTCCTCCTCCTCCTCCTCCTCCTCCTCCTCCTCCTCCTCCTCCTCCTCCTCCTCCTCCTCCTCCTCCTCCTCCTCCTCCTCCTCCTCCTCCTCCTCCTCCTCCTCCTCCTCCTCCTCCTCCTCCTCCTCCTCCTCCTCCTCCTCCTCCTCCTCCTCCTCCTCCTCCTCCTCCTCCTCCTCCTCCTCCTCCTCCTCCTCCTCCTCCTCCTCCTCCTCCTCCTCCTCCTCCTCCTCCTCCTCCTCCTCCTCCTCCTCCTCCTCCTCCTCCTCCTCCTCCTCCTCCTCCTCCTCCTCCTCCTCCTCCTCCTCCTCCTCCTCCTCCTCCTCCTCCTCCTCCTCCCCTTCTTCTTCTTATTCTTTTTGACAGAGAAGGATGTTATAATTGACAGAGAAGGATGTTGTAATTGACAGAGAAGGATGTTATAATTGACAGAGAAGGATGTTGTAATTGAGAGAGAAAGATGTAATTGACAGAGAAGGATGTTATAATTGACAGAGAAGGATGTTATAATTGACAGAGAAGGATGTTATAATTGACAAAGAAGGATGTTATAATTGACAAAGAAGGATGTTATAATTGATAGAGAAGGATGTTATAATTGACAGAGAAGGATGTTGTAATTGACAGAGAAGGATGTTGTAATTGACAGAGAAGGATGTTATAATTGACAGAGAAGGATGTTGAGAATATTGTGGACAGAGAAGAATGTTGAGAATATCATGGTATAAACAGATGATGAGCAAAGATGGGATATATAAACAGAAACAAGCAATAAGTAAAACCTTAACCTTCACAGTTCGTGGCAACTGCATTAGCCAAGCAACCTTAATTCCTCAACCTCAAGGCTTTCTTATCCTACTCTGCAAGGTGCTATAGGCAGTAATGACAGTTTTGTAAACAGAAGAGGTGAAATAAAGAAAGGATCTTTTTTCTGAAAAATACTAGAAAAATGGAAAGATGGCAGAAAATTATGTATGTGGAAAGACGGGCAACAAATAACAAGGTCACATTCTTTAAAATATCAGATAACACAGAGGATTGGAGAGTCGTGATTGGTGACGTCTGCTCAAGAAGAGGCACCTAAAGAAGATATATTGAAACATTCAACAGTCTCTTAACATGTAGACTATATTAATATGTTAATTGTTATTTAATGTGTACTGAAGATATCAATTAGAATGTAACATTTTTCTTTACATATTAATTGAATTTATCAAAACACATCTTAATATTATTCTATGCGTATGAAATGTTAGATTTGACATAAATGCTAGTTTATCAATATCAAAGAGCAAGTGGGGACAGCACCAGTGTTAGACTTTTATTTGACAAAGAAACAACAAATTTCCCCCAGAGAGATCTAGCAAATAGACGCAGTGGAAATAACGCAGAAGATGAATTGATGAAATATTTTAAGCTCTGAATATCATCAGGTTTAGAACACACACCTGAACTTTCTCCGAATATTTCTCTTAAACCTCATGCTGAAAGACAAAATAGGAATGGAGGAGGAGAAGACAAATATATTTAAGTAAGTCAAGTCAAGTAATCTTGTCCCCACTTGGAGGTGTACTGGGTATAGGGTGCTAGCCCCTGTTTATATAGACCAGCCAGCACTGGGTGCCCGAGGTGGTTAGTATCAGGTCAGTCGCCTTAACTTCCCACGGCTTTCCTTGTACAGATTTTACACTAGACCACCTGGAAGCCAAGGTCAGTTTGATAAAATACACCTCGATGGGGGTTTGAACGCATGACCACCAGGCAAGCATACTAGCTACTTCACTACCACGACTCCCTGTACCACATGCTGAACTATTAAACAGTCCCATAATGTATATACAGGTACATAACATCTGATAAACAGAAAACATTATGGCATGATGTATTTACTGAGATATCACTGAGTGCCTTGACAACATACAGTGAAACATCTGACAAACAGCACAGCTTATTCAGTAGTAGTCCGCAGGAGAATTGCATCATTTCATTGTATCCCCACAGAGATCTCTTTCAGTTCCCGAAACCAAAAATGTTGCAGCAGGTAAAGGGAAACCACTAGCAACCGAAGTTGCTCCTGATGTTGTGTTACCGACTTCCCAGAGTTCTCTGAGTCACAGCTCGGCTGCTAGCAGTATGGCTATGGGATCCAGCGCAGAATCAGACAGCACTATTGCCCTAGCCAATGGTGGGTTATACTTTGGTTGTACTTGTGTTGCTTCATGTTTGATTAATTTGTTACCCTTTGTTATTCCCTCTGGGCATTGGGTTTGAGTCTTGACCTTCTCATCTTGTACCTTGTGGTGTCAAGGTGAAGCAGAAACAGCGGAAGAGTGCCTGTTTATGTGCTTCATAAATCAAGAGTTCCATAGATTCTGTTATTCCCCCTGTCCATTGCTTACATGGGCGGCCTCTCCTTCTGGTGATAATGAAACAGCTAAAATTCATAGAGGGAACATGAGCAACCTCAGCCCACTCCCAGCCTCATCATATGTGCCATGCTGAATCGTGACCTGGTTGCATCATCTAAATTGTTACGATGATCATAATAATATTGGTTTGTTAGTTAGTTATTAGTTGCGGTTCCAACATCATAGCAAAGGGTCTTCCCATAATGCTCCATTCCTGTGCCAGTGAATATCAAACAAAATGCTCCTCACTGCCCCATTTGTAAAGTGGAACAGACAGCAGTCCCGACAAACCAAAAGCATTCACAGGCTTAATGCACAAGGCCACAGCATGTCAACATTTCGATGGAAGCGACAGTCACTAGAAAAGCAGCAGTTGCACCTTCAATAATCTTGGTGATAAAAATGATGAGCGTAGTTTGATGTGATGATGTTTATGAGGATGGCAACATCAGTGCTGACAATGATGTTTGATAGGCAGTGCGTGAATCCAGGTCTACAGGCTGCATTCTTTGATTATAGTTATATTTTATATAGCTGTTAGTAGTCCGGTCTTAGCCAGGTATGACTGAGCTAACATACAACAGTAGATGGTACTACCTGCTGTCTGTTAGCCAGAATGTTGGGCAGTGCTCATCAAACCTGACACCCCAACATTGTGCTAGTGGCTTTTGGCAGAGGAGCGCAGCTGGGACGTTAAAAACCTTATCCTACTGTGAGGAAATGAAATCTAATGATTAAATGGCAGGGCAGACCAGGCCCCAAGCCTTGGTTGGTAAAATAGTCCAGGATAAAAGCTCCAACAGGCAGACAGTCAGAGTATTGCTTTGCTGATCCGGCAGCTTCTGCAACTTGCCTTGTTCCAGATGTATAGGTGCTACTTTTCCTCTGGAGTAAACTAGGCAGAGAGGGATCATGCTGCATGGGTAACACATAGTCTCTATAGTTTAGTTAGTTTAGTTTAGTCGTTGGATCACCATCACAGCACACGGTTTAACCCATAAGTGCTCCGTTTTCCTCCTAACTCAAACCTGAGTCTGGAGAAACTCAGCTCAATGCACGAACTCCGTTGCATCGGCGAGGATCCTGAAATACTTTGGGTAGATCTTTAACTCGAAATTTTGCCCGGGCATCGCCGTTAGGCTACTCTTTTTCGATTCCCAATTGCCAAGGGATTTTTTACGTGCGCAACAATACACACGGGCGTCCGATCTCACTACCCAGAGACCAGGGGAAATTTTATTACTGGAAGTCCAGGTGGATTTTTTAAATAAATCCCGGTCCTCACCGAGGCCTGAACCCGGGACCTCCAGCACTCGAGGCGGACACCATACCTTGAGACCACTCAGCCCCCTACATATTCTCTATAGTCTCTACATAGTCTCTATAATTCAGCCTAAGCTTTGTGCTTTGGAGACGTACAACAGTTGTTAGCGCCATGGATTGTAGATGTTGTCCCTTGTTAGAAACACAATGTAACAAACAATCGTCTGTCAAGATGGCAAGGGGCTAGACAGTATGTAACTGTTAGTCTCATATGATATTGCATAATTTTCACAGCGAATTATAGAAGTACATATACATATATTAACGAGGAGTGGCTGGCCGAGTGGCTAGAACGCTGGACTCTCATTCGGGAGACCCAGGTTCGATCCCTCGGTAAGGTGTGGGATTTTTTTCTGTCGGGGGTGAAAAGAAAATTCTAACCTGCACAGTTCGCGGCGACTGCACTAGCCAGGCGGCCTTAATTCCTCAGGCTCAAAGATCACTCTGCCAAACACCGCAAGGTACTATATTGGCAGTAAATGACAAATGACAGTTATATACATATATTTCTACCATGTTGTAAAACATTGTGTATTTGTTCAACAGATGCTGACAGTCCATTCTTATTACTGGAGGTAAGTTTTGTGTGTGTGTGTGTGTGTGCTCACTTTGAACTCAAGAATAGCCCATGCATGTGCTACTACTTCTAGTAACACTGGACTGATATTTGCATGTGGATGAGCTTTCCCTATGATAATTAACTATGATAATTAGCAGTGATAAGGAAAGGCCATCAATGAACATCACAGTAAATGGGCAGATACTAGAACAAGTAACAAGTTTCTCTTATCTTGGACATAATATAACAGATGATGGCAGAAGTGAAATGGAAATAAAAAAGAGAATAGGAATGGCCAAAAATGCTTTCAGCGGCATGAAATCAGTATTAACATCTGGAGAGATTAATAAAATAAATAAAATGTTTGCATATCCTTTACAGGACATTGCTGCCAACATCAGCATCTTTCAGCTGATTGATGATTTCTTGGCAAGATTACGCTCAGTAGTTTGCCATTGCTTTCTGAGTGGCCGGCTCACATACCCCGTAAGTTACCAACGCGATTCAAATCACTGCTGATTCTCACCGTCGTCACGTTACTTACGAGAGTATACGAGATTACGGAGAAAAGTCGCTAACCTCTAGGCCAGGAAGCTGGCAGAGAGATTAATAACGCATTAAAAATGAGAATTGTCAAATGCTACATATATTCAACGCTACTGTATGGCGCGGAAGCCTGGACATTGAACAAGCAGCTAGAAAGTCGCACAGAAGCCCTGGAGATGTGAATATACAGACGAATAGGTCGTATTTCATGGAAACAAAAACAATCAAATGCAGAGATCCTAGAAAAACTGGGAATGAAGAGAGAGTTGATGAAAGAAATAAAGAGGAGACAAGTGAAATATTTTGGCCACGTTAAAAGACATGATACTCTTATAAAAACCATACTGGAAGGCAAGGTTGAGGGCAAGCGAGCAAGAGGTAGACAACGATAAAAGTGGGAGGATAACATCAAGAGATGGACGAACATCAGCCTGACAGAATTTACAGTCAAGGCGAGAGACAGACAGTGTTGGAGATCCATTGCAGCCAACCTTCATTGTGGAGGCGACATCTGATTGATTGATTGAGCTTTCCCTATTACCATTCCCCCTTGCATTCAGGCAAACCCACCCTGACTTCAGAGGTACTTGTAATTTACACCTCAAGTCGAGGAGAAGTCAACATTTTAGTCCATCTGACTGGTTTAGGAGTTGAACCCACTATCTCGCCATCAGCACACCTGATGTTTAAGAATAAGTACTCTTATACATTCAGCCATGTAGACCTCCACTGGAGGTAAATGTCCCTGTATTTCTAGTATTTCTAGTCTCCACATAAAACTAGCGATAACGGGAAAGCTAACCTGGCCAGCGAATGCCAGGAAGAGGTCACATGTGTTGCCCGAAAGGTGCATATATCACAGCTCTGCTGTAAACAGACACTGTGCAATAACATCCACAACAAAAATATTTGTGAGAGGAACAAAGAATAAGGAGAAGACCGGTGTTAAACTTCTTGTTTTCTTTGGCTGTTTTTATATTGTCGCTGGAGCTGCGGAGTTAGTGCTTTGTGTGATGCTTTTGGCAGGCTGTCCTGCGGAAAGAAATCGAGCCATATGGGATAAAACTAGGTGCAATGTAGTTGATCCTTATCTCTTTAAACTTCATTATATTCTATGCTGATGTTATCCATAATCAGATTGCAGACACGCCTCCACTCTACCAGTCACTCAGCCGAGATGTGTAGTCACCGGCACATGACGTACATGTAATGTATATATGTGACATACAGATATACATTGGTGGGTTTTTTATTTTGCGCTCGCTCGCTTTGAACTCAAGCGTAGTACATACACACTACTTCTACTGGCGCTGGACTGAATTTTGCATGTGGATTAGCTTTCCCTATTACCAATGTCCCTCGCCATCAGGCAAACCCACCCTGACTTCAGAGGTACTTGTAATTTACATCCTCAAGTCAAGGATGAGAAGTTAACATTTTAGACCACTATTAGGCATGGGTTAAACCTTGCTGAAGGATGATTACTTTGAAAAAAAATTGATCAAGTTTACCTTAACATTTCTTTTTATGGACTACCTCTGAACCTTCTGTCTGTCTGTCTGTCTGCCTGCCTGCCTGCTTGCCTGCCTGCCTGCCTGTCTGTCTGTCTGTAAGGTCGGATGTTTCATTGACCGTTGTTGTATTGCCAGGATGAGTACCGGGAGCACAGCTCGGCAGCCTCTTTCTGTCACTTCAGCCTCAGCGGGCAGTACGTTGCCAGTCTGGACGTCGACGGGGTTGTCAAGTAGGGAACTTCACTTGTTGCTTGCTTGTCTCTACTTCAATATGTAACTGTTCTCTCTCTCTCTCTCTCTCTCTCTCTCTCTCTCTCTCTCTCTCTCTCTCTCTCTCTCTCTCTCTCTCTCTCTCTCTCACACTCTCTCTCTGTGTCTCTGTCTCTCTATTTAACAGTTTGTTTTTGCAGTGCTGTCTCTCTTTCACTGTTTTTACTAATCACTCTCTCTCTCTCTCTCTCTCTCTCTCTCTCTCTCTCTCTCTCTCTCTCTCTCTCTCTCTCTCACACTCTCTCTCTGTGTCTCTCTGTCTCTCTATTTAACAGTTTGTTTTTGCAGTGCTGTCTCTCTTTCACTGTTTTTACTAATCACTCTCTCTCTCTCTCTCTCTCTCTCTCTCTCTCTCTCTCTCTCACTTTTTGTCTTTACTAATCTCTCTCTCTCTCTCTCTCTCTCTCTCTCTCTCTCTCTCTCTCTCTCTCTCTCTCTCTCTCTCTCACTCTCACTCTCACTCACTCACTGTTTGTCTTTACAGTGCGCTCTGTCTTTCACTGCCCGTCTTTACTAATCTCACTCTCTATTAATTTATCTCTCTCTCTTTCTCTCACAAACAAGCACACACTATGTCTTTACAATTCTCTTTACCTGTGTTTTTCTCTATCTTTCTGTCTCTCCCCCTTTCTCACACAGTCTTTACAGTTATTTCTCTGCATTTCTTCCTTTCTTTCGTAGTGTCTGTCTCTCTCACACACACTCTCTCCCTCCCTCCCTCTCACTCACTCTCTCTGTCTGTCTTTACAACTCTATGTGTGTGTGTGTCTGACTGTCTGGTTCACTGACTCTGTCTTTTACTGTCTCTAATTTCACGATATCTATAGACCGAGCCAGTATGTGACACACTCTTGTTTGTAGTGTGTGTGAGTGAGTGACTGAGTGAGTGAGACAGAGGGAGAGAAAGAGAGAGTTCTGACTAGTAGTATAAATAACAGATATCACCGATGATGTCCTTAGGATCTACTAATATTTTTACTTCCCAGATGGTAAATTTCCAAGTTCTTAGAATATAAACACAGCCGCAGATGATTTGGCAGCAAATTGTCTTGCATTGGGTTTTTATGAAATGGTATGGGTGGCGGTCATTCAGAAAGCAATGGCCAACTACTGAACATAAACATGCCAAGAGATCAGAACAGTAAAAAAAAAATGCTGGTGTTGACTGTGATGTCCTGTAAAGGAATAGAATATCATGCCTCAAATATAAGAAAAATACTCCAAATTCTGCAAGATCTAAACATCAAAGAAAACTGTCTCATATGTAACAATGTGTATACAGAGGAGCAGCAAGTTCGGCTGTGTTATTTCAAACAGGCTTTATTTGCACATGATGGTCGATACAAAATCCAAGTACAAATCAATCGTGATGTTGTCTTCTCTTCCCTCGTTCTTGGTGGTCACTACACAACAACCAGCTACGTCACGACTTGAGCATCCTTCTTACTGTTCTCTATCGATGCTCAAGCGTGCTGTAGTCTTGCACCCCTAAGCTAATACTAATATGATATTCATTCTGCTACACATAAACAACATCCTGTCTCATAAACTGAAATACTTAAGCAATATTAAACATCACAGGGGCTGGGAGAGAACAGTGATGGAAGGCTTGGTTCCTGGAAGAAGAGGCAGGGGTCGAGCAGTACAGAGATGGACACAGGACTTGGTAGACATCTTGGGCATGAGGGTGCGTGAGGCAGGAGAGGTGGCCAGAGATGGAGAGTCTTGTGAGCGGGACGTGATGAGAGCGATGTTCTGGAAAGGTTCCACATGATGATGATGGTAACTTTAGAACCTATTGTAAGATAACAAACATAATGGGTGATAACTTAGATTTCAATTAATAAGTAACAATCTGACTGGTGATAACTGATCTGTTACCAAATAAAACAATTGTTTTTTGAAAGTTAGTTAGTTGCTTGGCTTTTGCAGGATGTCTCAGTCAACCCCAGCATTTTTTGGCTGTTATGATTTCTTGGCAAGTTGTTACATTCAGTGGTTTGCCATTGATTTATGATTGACTAGCACATACCATTGTATGAATACCAACACAAATCGCTCTCAGCTGTGTTTTGATCATGACATTACCAGCGAAGGTCGCTAAAAATGGTGCTAGTAATAGCAAGTATAGCTGGCCATATAGCAAGTATAGCTGCCCATATAGCAAGTATAGCTGGCCATATAGCAAGTATAGCTGGCCATATAGCAAGTATAGCTGGCCATATAGCAAGTATAGCTGGCCCTATAGCAAGTATAGCTGGCCCTATAGCAAGTATAGCTGGCCATATAGCAAGTATAGCTGCCCATATAGCAAGTATAGCTGTCCATATAGCAAGTATAGCTGTCCATATAGCAAGTATAGCTGACCATATAGCAAGTATGGCTGCCCATATAGCAAGTATAGCTGACCATATAGCAAGTATAGTTGCCCATATAGCAAGTATAGTTGACCATAATTTCAGCATCAGAGTTTAATGACAAACGTTTCTCATCACGAAGGGTGTGGACCTGGAGTCCTCAGCCAGCGACGACAGCGACAGTGATGTCCAAGTCCGCTTTCTTGTCCCTGGCCTGGGCCAGCAAGTCAGACAGATGGGTATGTAGGACAGGTCATATTCATTTCATCATTATCATCATCATGTGACATGTCAATAAGCATGAGTGGTCATGTTTCATCACCTCACACAATCACCAGAGTCTTGTATCAGTTCTGTATTTTTGTCTCGATCATGCCTTGTGGCCAAGCCATCCTAGATATTTACTTATCTGCCTTCCCCTTGTTCTTTTCTCCTCAATCTTGCATGTTGTCACCAAGTTCTCCAGTCTATTTCTTCGCATCAATCGTTCCAGGTGGCCTTTAATTATGAATGTTATGAATAACCCTTTCTGTACCAACAAATATAAATTACGTATATTGTTACATGTTACACTTTCCTTAACTACGTCTTTCTCAACCTTTTGTTACATTAAAGTTAAAATGGGCCCTTTTATAGGCTTTTAGTCACAGTGGGTATATGGTGCTAAACCCATATTTGTATAGACAAACTTACACTACAAGAGTGATGTGGTCAGAGACAAGCTATCACTACAGGACTGATGTGGTCAGTATGACATCAGCTGCCTTCATGTCCCAAGATGCCCTCTGTTGTGTCTTCTCTTACAGTGGTTGAGGGGTTTGTATGTTCCAGTGACATCAAGGGCTGTGTCAATGGTAGCACAGTTAGCTACTGGTTGGGTCCTCCATGGCAACCAGGTCAAGGGGTAAGATCAGGATGAAGGGAGACACACACCTGCTGCCTTGCAGGTAGATTGGGGATGGTCAAAGGCTAGGGAGAGCACACCGGAAATGATGCTTGTCGAAGTCGGATATACTCAACCACAGGTTTGACGAAACAGTGCCACACAATTCATTTTATGATGTCCCTTCCCAAGACATTGCCTTGTATCTGTGTTGGGCTGGGTCGACCAGCCTCTCAGGTGTCAATGAGCCTGGGTCAGTCAGCCGATCAGGTGTGGACCCAGCCTAGGTTGACCAGCCTCTCAGGTGTGGACCCAGCCTAGGTCAACCAGCCTCTCAGAGGTGGACCCCGCCTAGGTCAACCAGCCTCTCAAGTATGGACCCAGCCTAGGTCAACCACCTCTCAGGTGTTGACTGAGCCTGGGTCAGTCAGCTTCTCAGGTGTGGACCCAGCCTAGGTCAACTAGCCTCCCAGGTGTGCAACCAGCCTAGGTCAACCAGCCTCTCAGGTGTGAACCCAGCCTAGGTCAACCAGCCTCCCAGGTGTGCAACCAGCCTAGGTCAACAAGCCTCCCAGGTGTGAACCCAGCCTAGGTCAACCAGCCTCTCAGGGGTGGACCCAGTCTAAAGTGGCTACCAGAACATGACATGAGAAGCGAAGGCGGCCTGTGGGATATTGACCACGCCACACATGGAGCGCTGATTGGTTAAAATAATCATGGGTTTAGCACCATATACCCAATACAGCTTAAGGCATGTAAAAATGATCATTTTATTACCAACTTTATTAAAGTGTCAAACAACAGAGAGAAGTGGAGAGTTGTGAATTGCTGATGTCTGCAACAGAGCAGACACCTGAAGACAAATAAGAAGAAGAAGAGATATCAAACATGTTGAGAACATAATAAGAAGGGAGAGGAGGAGAAAATAATGAGTGCTGATTAGTTGTCAGAGAGAGAGAGAGAGAGAGAGAGAGAGAGAGAGAGAGAGAGAGAGAGAGAGAGAGAGAGAGAGAGAGAGAGAGAGAGAATGTATATATGTATGAGTGAATATTTGTTAGTGTGATTGTGAGTAGGTATATGTGTATGCTGGGGAGTGTGTATTTGAGAGTTTATAGCTGTGAGAGTTTGTGTAAATGATGAATTAATGTATGTATGTATATATGTTTTTATGCAAGCATGAATGTTTCTTTTTCTCTCTCT
Source organism: Cepaea hortensis (assembly GCA_963921405.1). Taxonomy (NCBI): domain Eukaryota; kingdom Metazoa; phylum Mollusca; class Gastropoda; order Stylommatophora; family Helicidae; genus Cepaea; species Cepaea hortensis. The sequence continues at coordinate 160,630,082 of OY992878.1, forward strand.
CTTTGTGGGTGGTAGAGGTGGGGTGGTGGGGGGTTTGCAATCTGTCTCATAACATGGTCATCTGCATTGTTTATGTACACAGCATTAATTTGACAATATTTTATTCTATGTGAATGTAAAATGCACAATAGATAAATGATGTATGAAAGATGAGTGTTTGCGAGGGCCGAAAGTAAGACAGACCTACATGCCCTGTTTGTGACCTTTTGAAAACAGACTTTGTTCATTCTGTGTAACTACATATACTGTAAAAATATTGTTGCAACAAAGACCTCAGCAGGGCTTGTTTAGTCCATGATCAAATATTTCTGTGTAATTACATATATTGTAAACATATTGTTACAACAAAGACCACACCAGGGCTTGTTCACATATGATCAAATATTTATCACATGTTTAGCTGCTCCTGGGCAATAGAGCTGGCACCATCCGATTGTTTGATGTCAAGGAAAGTAAAACATACAGGGAGGTTCTAGTCAAGCCAGATAATCCACCCAAGTAAGTGCCATTTGTATTTTTATATGAACTGTTCATTGTAATATTGGACTGGTTTGGCTACTCTTGGGAAATAAATCTGGTATTTATAATCATCATCATCATCATCATCATCATCATCATCATCATCATCATCATCATCATCATCATCATCATCATCATCATTGCCAGGGGGCTGGACAAACTGCTCGTTAATGATAATAAATAACAGTCAACAACAAAACGAAATGTTTTCTCACCTGTTTGAAAAATTGCTCAAACGCGGCGAACGGATATAACAACTGACGGAAAATCGTGAGAACTGAAGGACAGCATTTATTAATGCACTGTAGAATCTTTCATTGATCAAACTACTCGAAGAAAAATGAAGTGCCATTTAAGACATGGTCGGTCTTCATTCAAAAACATCTAAGAACTAGTTTCCCAAAACAATTCTTAAAATCCTACGTCTCCAACTCCCAGCTATCTTCCTTCCACTTGTTCCATCGTTTCTGTTTCCATATCGTCTAGGTCCTTTACAGAATGAATCTCCGTTGCTACCTCATTCCTTGCCTCATAAACATTGCATCGTCCAGATCTTTCCTGCTCGCTTCTCCGCACGGAACTCCTTGAAAATCGAACCCTTCTTCTCGCAGCTTCACAGCGTATCCCGTTGCTGTTCTATGACGCTATCCTGTTCCCCTTGGTTTCTCTCTCCTATTGATGTCCACTCCAGTGTCTGTATGGGGAAAATCCTGTTCACCCTTTTGTATGTTTGGTGGCGCGTGCCGTGTCCTATGGTATGGCAATCATCATCATCATCATCATCATCATCATCATCATCATCATCATCACCATCATCATCATCATTATCATCATCATCATCATCATCATCAAGTGCCTTGCTGACTCTTATGGGCAGCCATGCTTCTCCTCACCTTGTGATCTCCAACAGCATGAATAATTCCTGTGCTGATACCTTTCTGTCACATGACACAAGGCTGTCAAGAATTTTCTCTCACTGTCTTCCTCAATCTCGCTTTCCACAAATCTTTCCAGTTGTCACATGTTCTGGTTTTTCACTTCCCATAATATGGCCATAAAATTACGACTGCCTCTTTCTGATTGTGATCAGTTGTCTAGGTGTCTTAGCCTCTTTCAAAATGTTTAGATTACTCCTTTTGGCTGTCCAAGGAATTTTTAGAATTCTTCTGTAAAACCACATTTCTAAGGCTGTAAGGGATTTTGTTGTTTGTTTACTGCAGTGTATTTTTAATGAAAGTAGTGCCAGTCCAAGTTTTGTATTCACCAGTTATGTTGCATGAACTTTACAGAGGGTAAATACAAAACTTGGACTGGCAATATTTTCAAACACTGCACAGTCATTAAAAATACACCCTGTACTTGTCCAGGATTCACAGCCATATGTGGAGGTCAGCATGGCTGAATGGATAAGGGCGCTGATTCTTAAACTTCTGATGTGCTGATGGCGAGGCAGTGGGTTCAATCCCTACACCGGTCAGTTGGACTAAAATGTTGACTTCTCGTCTTTGACTTGGGAACATAAATTACAAGTACCTCAGATATCGGAGTGGTTTCGTCTGGCTGCGGGGGACAATGGTAATAGGTAAATCTGACCCATACACAAAAATCAGTCCAGCTTGGAGTAAGTTCAAGTTCAAAGCGAGAAACAAACAAAACAAAAGCTATTCGTTAAAACTGATTCTGTAAAATATGCAAGATGTCTTGTTCTAACCTCCAGTGACAAAGAAACAAACAAAACAAAAGCTATTCGTTAAAACTGATTCTGTAAAATATGCAAGATGTCTTGTTCTAACCTCCAGTGACAAAGAAACAAACAAAACAAAAGCTAATCGTTAAAACTGATTCTGTAAAATATGCAAGATGTCTTGTTCTAACCTCCAGTGACAAAGAAACAAACAAAACAAAAGCTATATGTTAAAACTGGTTCTGTAAAACATGCAAGATGTCTTGTTCTAACCTCCAGTGACAAAGAAACAAACAAAACAAAAGCTATTCGTTAAAACTGATTCTGTAAAATATGCAAGATGTCTTGTTCTAACCTCCAGTGACAAAGAAACAAACAAAACAAAAGCTATATGTTAAAACTGGTTCTGTAAAATATGCAAGATGTCTTGTTCTAACCTCCAGTGACAAAGAAACAAACAGAACAAAAGCTATATGTTAAAACTGATTCTGTAAAATATGCAAGATGTCTTGTTCTAACCTCCAGTGACAAAGAAACAAACAGAACAAAAGCTATATGTTAAAACTGGTTCTGTAAAATATGCAAGATGTCTTGTTCTAACCTCCAGTGACAAAGAAACAAACAAAACAAAAGCTATTCGTTAAAACTGATTCTGTAAAATATGCAAGATGTCTTGTTCTAACCTCCAGTGACAAAGAAACAAACAAAACAAAAGCTGTATGTTAAAACTGGTTCTGTAAAACATGCAAGATGTCTTGTTCTAACCTCCAGTGACAAAGAAACAAACAAAACAAAAGCTATTCGTTAAAACTGATTCTGTAAAATATGCAAGATGTCTTGTTCTAACCTCCAGTGACAAAGAAACAAACAAAACAAAAGCTATATGTTAAAACTGGTTCTGTAAAATATGCAAGATGTCTTGTTCTAACCTCCAGTGACAAAGAAACAAACAGAACAAAAGCTATATGTTAAAACTGGTTCTGTAAAATATGCAAGATGTCTTGTTCTAACCTCCAGTGACAAAGAAACAAACAGAACAAAAGCTATATGTTAAAACTGATTCTGTAAAACATGCAAGATGTCTTGTTCTAACCTCCAGTGACAAAGATTTATTGCATTTCAGTATTTGCAGTATTTGCTTGTCCTATTTTGTTCTTTATCTCTGTGATACATTTTCCATCTGATATTATCCATGTATTTTGATACTTGAATTTCTGTTCTTGACCCAAATTAATACCTTTGACTTTAATTGTACATTTATTTGTGATCTGTTTCTTTAATATTACCATTATTTTGTGACTTCCTTTTATTCCAACTGTGGCTCATTTTTTCTCTTTCTACAATCTCTCATTGCTGTAGTTCCTTCTGACTTGTTGCTGTCAAGATGGTGTCATCATCATTGCACAGTTTATTTAAATTATGACTTCCAATCATGATACCTGGCGTATTTTCTATTGATCTCATTATGTGCTCACCGTATAATGCAAACAAACCAGCAGACAGTAGTCATCATTGTCTGACAACCTTCTTTATGCACTGACATGTTCCTATGCTTGTTGATTCTTTTAGCTGCTCTTTGCTGCCAATATAAGTTCTTTATTATTCACAGATATGGCAAAGTTTAATTATTTTAGTCATACTGGCAGGTTTTAGATTCGACTGAGCTACTGTATAACAGTTGACGGTACTACCTGCTTTCTGTTGCGCCAAATATTGGGAGGCTCTCACCAAACCCGACACCCCACATTGTGCCAGCAGCTTTGGGTGGAGGAGCACGATTGATAGGGTATCATATTGTGAGGAAATACAACCTAAAGACTAAAAGTGATGGCAGGGTAGACCAGACCCAAAGCCTTGGTTGGCTACTGGTCTAGGATTGAAGCTCCGACAGGTGGACAGTTAGAGCATTGCTTTACTGATCCAGCAGCTTCTACAGCTTGTCTTCTTCCAGATGTATTGCTGTTACTTTTCCTCTAGAGTAAACTAGACAGGCCGAGAGAGGGATCATGCTCCATGGGCAACACATGGTCTCTACAATTCAGCCCAGGCTTTGTGCTATGGAAAGGTTATGCTTTTTTTTGAAGCACAATGTAACAAACTATCGTCTGTCAAGATGGCACAGTGCTAGTACAGTACTGTCTTTGTCTGCCAATGAAAGTAGGTCTGGCATATTATTCTTCTTCCTCATTTGCCTCCTCTGGACATTGAGCTGGCGTCTGCTGACAATAAAAAACTTTTGGAGAATTTCAGTGAATGTCCACATATTTGGCACTAAATCCAACGTTCCAGTTATGTCCACTTATTGAGCACTATATCCAACATTTCAGTTAAGTCCACTTATTGAGTACTATATCCAACAGTTATGTCCACATATTGAGCAATATATCCAACATTTCAGTTATGTCCACATATTGAGCAATATATCCAACATTTCATTTATGTCCACAAATTGAGCACTATATCCACCATCCCAGTTAATGTCCACATTATTTATCACTATAAAACATTCTAGTTATCCACATATTTATCACTGTGTCCAACATTCCAGTTAATGTGCACATATTTGTCACTGTATAAAACATTCCAGTTAATGTCCACATATTTATCACTGTGTCCAACATTCCAGTTGTATGCGAGTCACTGACCTGTCAACCAGTCCATCCAGCATGCAGTTTGTATGCGCTACCTCTGACCTATGCCCCTTTACCTCCGATATCAGTACAGTCAGTGGCAGGCTGCTCCAGTGGGATCTCCGAACTCTGAAACTTGAGGTTAGCAGTCATACAATTAATGCGCATTGTTTTGCTGTTGCATCGGTGCCGATTATCTTTCCATCTATTTTTGCTTTATTTTAATACTGGAATCATAAATTATTCTGCATTTATTGCCATATTTTACCAGCCGATATTTATAATTTTCTTTCCTTTTCCTCTTCTTCTCCATCTTACTCGTCTTTCCTTTTCTTGCTTTTCTTTTTCTTCATGGATTTGCGTCGTGTCTGTTCACAGCAAAGCTGTAATATCTGCACCTTTTGGTTAACCCTCTAACTTCTTCCCGGCATATATTTACCAGTTAGCCTTCCTGGCATGTATTTACCGGTTAGCCTACCCAGCATGTATTTACCAGTTAACCTTCCCAGCATGTATTTACTGGTTAGCCTTCCCGGCATTAATTTACTGGTTAACCTTCTCGAGCATTTAATTGGTACCAGCATTAATATTACATAAAATGCTCTTCACCTTCCCTGTCAAAAGTGGAACAGACAGCAGTCCTGACAAACCAACAGCATGCACAGGTATACATGGATAAAGCCACTGTCAGAATGCTAACACTACAGTCCGCCACTAAAATTGCAGTTCATCATCGATGGAAGCGGCAGTTGCTAGAAAACCAGCAATTGCACACACATTACTGCATAAGGCAAAACCAGCTAGTTCAGCAACCAGCCATCCACCATTTTTCTGAACATGCAGTTCACAACTGGAAAGACCAGCTGTAGAAGAAGCAGGGGCAACACAAGAGAAATGATGGGCGTAGACTGTGGCATGAAGGAATATCATCAATAGAATTGATCCAGAGCACAAGGGACCAAAGTTTGTAGAGATGCATGAATGCTTCTGCTAGTTGGCAGGGCACATGATGATGATGCCTCAATGTAGTATGGTTCATTTTCTGGCAGCATTCTCAGATAAATGTGTAAAGGCAAAAGATAGTTAGTTAAACGAGCAGTGCAAAAAAATTGTACTAAATTCTATTAAAGATACACAAAATATGCACAGATAAATCAGTGAACTCACAGGAAGAAAAATAAGAATAAATACAGGGTGTTTAAAATCAAAAATAGGAATGATATTATTGGAGGAAGGTGCTATAATGAAGAGGTGGAATGAGTATATAAGAGAATTATATGATGGAGAAAGGGAAGAATTAACAGAAGAAAGTAACTTAGAAGGTCCACCAATTCTAAAAGAAGAATTCACTGATGCTAACAAACACATGAAGAAAGGAAAAACAGCTGGACCAGATACACAATAGTAGAATACTGGGAGAATTTGGAGTAGATATATTAACCAAAATGTTGAATGATATTTACAGCAGGGGATATTTACTGAATGATATGCTGAATTCTGTATTTATAGCTATACCAAAAAAAGACACAATCAAATGCGAAGAGTTTCTTACAGTTAACCTCATAAACCATGTTACGCTTCTTCTCAGAATTATAATGAGAAGAACAAGAAAGAAAATAAAATTGGAAATTGGAGAAAAATAGTATGAATTTGTGGAAGGAACAATGCAATATATACATTACGAGCACTAATAGAAATATCAGTAGCGACACAGAAAGACATATATTTGTGCTTCATAGATTATACTTAGGCATTTGATAAAGTAAAACATGATGAACTGATTACAATGTTGGAAGATTGATGGGAAGGATCTCAGAATAATAAAGAATATTTACTGGAACCAAGTAGCAGCAATTAAAATGGGAAATAAAGAGGACAATTATGAACAAATAAAGCTATTGGTATGACAGGGATGTGTTTTATCACCAGAGCTCTTCTCCCTCTATAGTGAAGTTGGTGAAGTTAGTTACAAAATGTGAAATAGAAGTGAAGTAATAATGAGAGAGATACAATAGAAGCCAGGAACACTAATCAGAGGTTATAATATAAACAATATACGTTATGCAGATGACGCAGTATTGGTGGCGGATAAGGCAAAAGATCTACAACAATTGTTGGACATTATTATAGTAACAGAGAATGCAAAGAAAGGACTCTCCTTGAATATAAAGATAACACTAATGATAGTGATATCAAAGAAAAAGGTGACACCAAAATGTGAAATAGAAATAGAAGGGAAAATTTTTAACCAAGTGTATAATTTTAAATACCTAGGGGCATTTATAACATCAGATGGAACGTGCACAACAAAGATTAAGAACATAATAGGGCAAGCAAAAGCTGCATGTCAGAAAATTAAAAGTATCTTATGCAATAAGTCACTATCATTGAATGTATGAAAGAGTGCTAAAGTGCTATAAAGAAGCTGTTTTGCTGTAAGGTAGTGAATCTTGGCATGGTTCCTGAGATGAATGTTGCAAATTCCTTGGACTGCCAGAGTAACTAACGATGATTGCCTGAAAGAGGCTTATGAAACTTGAACATTATATACAACAATAAGACAGAGACAAACAGCTTCATTTGGTCATGTGATGAGAAGAAAAGCATTGTAGAATATTGTGACTGGAATGATCAAATGGAAAAGAGGCAGAGGCAGACCAAGAGAAATGATTCTGGATGGTTTGAGATGGTAGCAAGGAGGACTATCATTGGTAGAGTTGGGCAGGTCCGCATGGTCGAATGGGTAAGAACGCGTGTTCTTAAACATCCGTTGTGCTGATGCCGAGATAAGCGGTTCATCCCTTACACCGGACAGCTGGACTACAATGTTGACTTGTCATTCTTGACTTGGGGACGTAAATTACACGTACCTCTGAAGTTGGAGTGGGTTCGCCTGATGGTGAGGGACACTGTTAATAGAGAAAGCTAATCCACACACAAAATTCAGTCCAGCACTACTATAAATAGTGTGTATAGACTACGCTTGAGTTCAAAGTGAGTGAGCACCAAATAAAAATATTAGTAGAGTTGATCCAGAACACCAAAGACTGAGATTTGTGGAGAGACATGATCACCTACGCCAGCTGGCATTATTATGTGGACAAAAATGGATAATCATCTTAAGTGGCTTCCCGTATCTGCCGTGGGCTTGTACATGATAGTTTTCCTTATGCAACCCCTTTAATTTGATACATAATACATGTCTGCTACCATATTAACAACTTTTCAGTCATTACTGTGATACACCCATCAATCCATTAATCATGTGCCATGCTGGAAAGCGTGGGCGGTCATGACTCGCCATTTCACTCGATCACCAGAGTCGTGGATCGGCTCAGCGTTCCTGTCTCGACCATGCCATGTGGCCAATCCATCCAGGTTTTTACTTCTCGGTTTTCCCTTTGTCTGTTCCCTTCGATCTTGCCAGTTGTCACCAAAATTTTGACTGTCTATGTCTAATTTCTCTAATCAATTTACGATTTTCATTTGTCTCCTGTAGTACGTTGTCATTAGTTTTTCTGTCTGTCCATGGTATTCTTTTCATTCTCCTCAGAAACCACATTTCTGCAGCCATCAGATGTTTTTTCAGCTTGACTGCATATTGTCTTAAGTTTCACATCCATACAAAAGAACAGGCTCTATATATCCCCTCAACACTCTTTTTCTCGTTTCAGTTGACATCTTTTTCTTGGTCGGAATGTTTTTCATCTTGCTAAAGGCTACTTTCGCCAAGGCGATTCTTGTTCTAATCTCTTCAAGGCATCTCCCATCAGATGCTATGACTGTTCCGAGATAATTGTACCGATTCACTTGTTGAAGAATATTCCCATTTACTTGTATATTACATTGTGGTATTTCATTCTTAATAGTGACGACCATAATCTGTGTCTTTTTACAATTTAATTCTAATCCCAGTTGTTCACTGTGTGCAACAACCACATCTACTAATTGTTGCAGAACCTGCTCATTGTCTGCAATCAATACTGTATCATCTGCATATCTAATGTTTTTGAAGTTTCGTCCTCCAATGCTGATTCCATTTATATCTTCTACATTTCTGAAAATATTTTCACTGTATAGGGAAATAAGATCTTCAGACATATTACACATCTATGCCTAACACCTCTCTTAGTAGGCTGATATTGTCCCACTTCATTATCAATCCTTATGGCAGCTTGTTGTTTCCAATATATGTTTTTTTTTATAAATCTAATGTCTTTCCCATCAATTTGTAGATCTGCAAGCATAGCTACTATGTTGACATGTCTAACTCTATCGAAAGCCTTTGTGTAGTCAATAAAGCAAAGATGTATGTATATCTTTGTTTACTTCTATAGCACTTTCAATAACTGAACGCAGCATATACACAGCATTTACTGTACCCTTTCCTTCTACAAACCCACATTGTTCTTCCCCTATTTCAGGTTGTATTTTCTTCCTCACTCTTTGCATGATAATTCGTAGCAAAATCTTTGTGATGTGACTCATTATACTAATTGTTCTATGTTGATCACATTCCAAGGCTCCTGATTTCTTTGGGATTGCTATAAATTCAGAATTACATAATTCAGAAGGTATATGTCCTGTATCATATAATGAGTTCAGCAGTCTGGTGACTTGATCTAGTCCATATCCTTCTAAAGCTTTAATCATTTCTGTTGTGATGTTATCTGAACCAGGAGCCTTGCCAGCTTTCATATGCTTAAGAACATTTTGAACCTCCATCTTCAAAATTGGTGGTCCTTCATTATTAAATCTAATATCATACTGTTCATCTCTGTTATCATCACAAAGGTTTTTCACATAATCTGTTCATACATGTATAATCTGATCTTTTTCTATTATGATTTTGCCATCTTTAGTTTTTAAGACAGCTTGCTGATGTACTTGTTCTTTTATTAGTAACTTCCTGAATTCTTTTGTGCACTAATTTGGTATTTTGACTGTCGTGTTGTTTTTCAATTTCTAAGCAATTTTTCTCAAGCTCCTGCCTCCTGGGATACACCCATTTTTACCCATTTACGCAATTCATTTTTGTTAGGTCCAAACATACTTTTTTTGGGCACTGAATCTGGATGGTGCCGGAGCTGTCCACCTTTGAGAGTTGGTAGCACAGACAGTGTATCATTGAAGATGGCTAGCTGCTGGTAGTCTCATGGTTTCAGAGTTGGTAGTACAAACAGTGTATCATTGAAGATGGCTAGCTGCTGGTAGTCTCATGGTTTCAGAGTTGGTAGTACAAACAGTGTATCATTGAAGATGGCTAGCTGCTGGTAGTCTCATGGTTTCAGAGTTGGTAGTACAAACAGTGTATCATTGAAGATGGCTAGCTGCTGGTAGTCTCATGGTTTCAGAGTTGGTAGCACAAACAGTGTATCATTGAAGATGGCTAGCTGCTGGTAGTCTCATGGTTTCAGAGTTGGTAGTACAAACAGTGTATCATTGAAGATGGCTAGCTGCTGGTAGTCTCATGGTTTCAGAGTTGGTAGCACAAACAGTGTATCATTGAAGATGGCTAGCTGCTGGTAGTCTCATGGTTTCAGAGTTGGTAGCACAAACAGTGTATCATTGAAGATGGCTAGCTGCTGGTAGTCTCATGGTTTCAGAGTTGGTAGTACAAACAGTGTATCATTGAAGATGGCTAGCTGCTGGTAGTCTCATGGTTTCAGAGTTGGTAGTACAAACAGTGTATCATTGAAGATGGCTAGCTGCTGGTAGTCTCATGGTTTCAGAGTTGGTAGCACAAACAGTGTATCATTGAAGATGGCTAGCTGCTGGTAGTCTCATGGTTTCAGAGTTGGTAGCACAAACAGTGTATCATTGAAGATGGCTAGCTGCTGGTAGTCTCATGGTTTCAGAGTTGGTAGTACAAACAGTGTATCATTGAAGATGGCTAGCTGCTGGTAGTCTCATGGTTTCAGAGTTGGTAGTACAGACAGTGTATCATTGAAGATGGCTAGCTGCTGGTAGTCTCATGGTTTCAGAGTTGGTAGTACAGACAGTGTATCATTGAAGATGGCTAGCTGCTGGTAGTCTCATGGTTTCAGAGTTGGTAGTACAAACAGTGTATCATTGAAGATGGCTAGCTGCTGGTAGTCTCATGGTTTCAGAGTTGGTAGCACAAACAGTGTATCATTGAAGATGGCTAGCTGCTGGTAGTCTCATGGTTTCAGAGTTGGTAGTACAAACAGTGTATCATTGAAGATGGCTAGCTGCTGGTAGTCTCATGGTTTCAGAGTTGGTAGTACAAACAGTGTATCATTGAAGATGGCTAGCTGCTGGTAGTCTCATGGTTTCAGAGTTGGTAGTACAAACAGTGTATCATTGAAGATGGCTAGCTGCTGGTAGTCTCATGGTTTCAGAGTTGGTAGCACAAACAGTGTATCATTGAAGATGGCTAGCTGCTGGTAGTCTCATGGTTTCAGAGTTGGTAGTACAAACAGTGTATCATTGAAGATGGCTAGCTGCTGGTAGTCTCATGGTTTCAGAGTTGGTAGCACAAACAGTGTATCATTGAAGATGGCTAGCTGCTGGTAGTCTCATGGTTTCAGAGTTGGTAGCACAAACAGTGTATCATTGAAGATGGCTAGCTGCTGGTAGTCTCATGGTTTCAGAGTTGGTAGTACAAACAGTGTATCATTGAAGATGGCTAGCTGCTGGTAGTCTCATGGTTTCAGAGTTGGTAGCACAAACAGTGTATCATTGAAGATGGCTAGCTGCTGGTAGTCTCATGGTTTCAGAGTTGGTAGTACAAACAGTGTATCATTGAAGATGGCTAGCTGCTGGTAGTCTCATGGTTTCAGAGTTGGTAGCACAAACAGTGTATCATTGAAGATGGCTAGCTGCTGGTAGTCTCATGGTTTCAGAGTTGGTAGTACAAACAGTGTATCATTGAAGATGGCTAGCTGCTGGTAGTCTCATGGTTTCAGAGTTGGTAGCACAAACAGTGTATCATTGAAGATGGCTAGCTGCTGGTAGTCTCATGGTTTCAGAGTTGGTAGCACAAACAGTGTATCATTGAAGATGGCTAGCTGCTGGTAGTCTCATGGTTTCAGAGTTGGTAGTACAGACAGTGTATCGTTGAAGATAGCCAGTTGCTGGCTGTCACATGGTTTCAGAGTTGGTAGTACCGATAATGTATCTTTGAAGATAGTCGCTGGCAGTCACATGGTTTCAGAGTTTGTAGCACAGACAGTGTATCATTGACGATAGTTAGTCGCTGGCATTCACATGGTTTCAAAGTTTATAGTACAGATAGTGTATCAATGAAGATGGCTAACTGCTGGCAGTCGCATGGTTTCAGAGTTGGTAGTACAGATAGTGCATCATTTAAAATGGCTAACTACTGGCAGTCACATGGTTTCAGAGTTGGTAGTACAGACAGTGTATCATTTAAAATGGCTAACTGCTGGCAGTCACATGGTTTCCATGACAGCTTACTGTCAATGTACAATGCTTGTTTTGCTAAGAAAAGTGCTGCGTGCATATAAAGGTCAATCAGGAGTTTGTCATTTTGATTTTATGATTTGTGGCACAGAGAGCCCTGCTGGTTGATTCTGCAGTTTGTACTGCCATTACGTGCTCATCGTACAGCCAGAGTGGCCATTTACTGCTGACAGGTGGCGCAGATGGTTCATTGAGGATATACGGTAAGAAATGCACATATAATGTTTTTGTTACTTGTCTCCTGCCGAAGGTAAAAATAGAGGAAGAAGGTAAGAATTTGGAGTTTAACTTTGATAAGAATGTTGATATGTTTAACTATGTCTATCCTAGACAGTTTTTATTTAAACTCTTTCTATCAAGCGTTTGATATAGTAAAATTGCTTCTGGGACACACTCATATATGCACTCTATTTTAGCAGATATTGCAGTATAAGGATGCTCATGGTGCAATGATTGTGATTACATCTATGTTGTCCCCATTACTGTAAAGTATACTGTTCAAAAAAAAAAGAAACGCATAGCTATCGAAGGCACACACACATAGCCATAATTTTGATATTCAAGCCATCTACGGTGTGAACCAATTGACTCCTTACACTATAACTGATCATTCCCCACACCTTTGCATTTCCACCATCGTGCGACGGAGCTTCATTACTGCAATTATGGGCAAAACGTTCATTTAACCCATGGTAGACCCCTCTCCGACTATCATGACGCTGCAACAAAAAGAAAGATTCATCACTAAACCAGACACATCTCCATTGGTTGTCTGCTGCCCAAATAAGTCGATTTTGGCGAGGGCGGCATGTAAGGACAGGTCCACGATAAGGTTGTTGTGCCTGAAGTCAAGAGTCACGCAGTCTATTCCGGAAAGTTTGATCAGACACATGACGTCCTGCAGGCAATGGCTGGGCAGTTGAGGAAGATGTTGTAAAATTGTCTCTGAAGTGACGAAGCCGAATAAAGCGATCATCCGCTGCTGTTATCTCTCTGGGTGGTCCACTGCGATGCCGGTCTTCTACTGAGCCAGAGGTTTGGAACCGGTGTCAAAGTCGACTGATGGTACTCTGATGCAAATTTAGATGCCTGGCAACCTGACTTTGACTTTTGCCTACATGTAATCGGCCAATAGTAATGTTCCTTAAATTTATTGATAGAGACGCCATAGATGTTTGCTTGAAAATGAACTGAATTGTTTTGTGTAGGGTTATCCTTTTATAGGGTTTCACTTGCATAATCAGGAAATAGTGTTCACCCCAAATGTTGTTGCTTTCACGTGCGCGCGTCATAAGCTGTGGTTAAAATTTGGTCATAAATACTATTGACCACTGCATTGTAACGATTACAAAAACTATCGCAATTCAGGTCAACATATGCATTTGACACTGTAGAAAACATTTGAGGATGGTTTTATATATACCCTAGCACCAAATGTTACTTACAAACTCACAAAAACACACCCTCAGATAGCTATGCGTTTCTTTTTGTTTTGTTTTTTGAACAGTACAATTTGTGCTTAGGTCTTCACAGAAGAATGTGTTGTCTTGACATATTTTGCTGCATCTTGTCAGGTGCATACTGAAGAGTTATATTTTGAATGAAGTGAACAGATATTTTGTATAAAGTGAACAGATGAATGATATTCACTTCATATGATTTACTCTGCATTTTGCCCCTTTCTGTGTTAGTGGTCCAGTTCAAACAGTGAGTTCAGGTGAACACTCTTCCAGTGTTGCCATCTCCCTTTGATAAAAAAGCACCAAAATCGACCCAAAAAAGAACCAAAAAGCACCAAATTTTTTTGGAAAGCACCAAACAAAAGTACTAACTGTTTTTATTACAAATGTAACAAGTCAATCAATCAATCATGTGCCATGCCGGAAAGCGTGGGCGGTCATGATTCGCCATTTCACTCGATCACCAGAGTCGTGGATCAGCTCAGTGTTCCTGTCTCGTCCATGCCATGTGGCCAAGCCATCCAGGTATTTTCCTCTCGGTCTTCCTCTTGGTCTGTTCCCCGCGATCTTGCCAGCTGTCACCAAGTTCTCCAGTCCATTTCTTCTCATAACATGTCCTAAAAATTTTGACTGTCTACGTCTAATTTCTCTAATCAATCTACGATTTTCATTTGTCTCTTGTAGTACTTGGTCATTGGTTTTTCTATCTGTCCATGGTATTCTTTGCATTTTCCTCAGAAACCACATTTCTGCAGCCATCAGATGTTTTTCAGCTTGACTGCACATTGTCCAAGTTTCACATCCATACAAAAGAACAGGCTCTATGTATCCCCTCAACACTCTTTTTCTCGTTTCAATTGACATCATTTTATTGGTCAGAATGTTTTTCATCTTGCTAAAGGCTACTTTCGCAATGGCGATTCTTGTTCTACTCTCTTCAAGGCATCTGCCATCAGATGTTATGACTGTTCCGAGATAATTGAACCGATTCACTTGTTGAAGAATATTCCCATTTACTTGTATATTACATTGTGGTACTTCGTTCTTCCTAGTGACAACCATAACCTGTGTCTTCCTACAATTTAATTCCAACCCCAGCTGCTCACTGTGTACAACCACAGCGTCTACTAATTGTTGCAGATCCTGTGCATTGTCTGCAATCAATACTGTATCATCTGCATATCTAATGTTATTTATGTTTCGTCCTCCAATGCTGATTCCATTTAGGTCTTCTACATTTCTGAAAATATTTTCACTGTATAAGGAAAAAAGATCTGGAGACATTACACATCCCTGCCTAACACCTCTCTTAATAGGTTGGTATTGTCCTACTTCATTATCAATTCTTATGGCAGCTTGTTGTTTCCAATATATGTTTTTTATAAGTCTAATGTCTTTCCCATCAATTTGTAGATCTGCAAGCATATCCACAATGTTGACATGTCTTACTCTATCAAAAGCCTTTGTGTAGTCAATAAAGCAAAGATGTATATCCTTGTTTACTTCTAAAGCACGTTCAATAACTGTTCGCAGCATATACACAGCATTTACTGTACCCTTTCCTTCTAACAAGTAGCACATTATAATTTGTTATTATCACTTCATATTACAATGAAGTTTATTCCAGATTCGCCAAATCCCAATCAGAACTACTTTCGAGCCAAAAAAAAAGCACTAAATTGCAATAATATTTTTTGGGGGAAAGCACTAAAACAAGCACTAGCAGTATTCATTCAAAATGTTATAAAGTAGCATCCCTGGTCGAGGGGTTAGCAGCTTTCTCAGTAACCCCGAATACTGTCGTGGTTGACATGAGCGCATGAAAATTGGAAGCGGTTCGAGTCGCGCCAGTGACTTACGAGAGTATGGAGCTGGTCGCTCAGAAAGTCGTGGCGTGCTGATGAGCATAATCTTAGCCTAGGAATCACCATACAGCTGAAAGATGCTGATGTTGGCCACAATATCCTGAAACAGGACGGAAACGCGGGAAAAAAAAACAACTAAATATTGGAATGAAGTTTATTCCAGATCTGCCAAATCCCAGTCAGACAACAACTCTTCAGTTTCTGTTGCTATTTCCGGCTGTGTTTGCTCCTGCGATGATAATGATGATGATTGAAAGAAACCTGTATATGCCTCCTGTGATCAAATTTTTCGTAGAATATCCTTAGGTAGTTTATAATCATGACAGCATTTGCCATATCTTTTCATTCCATATCTAATAGTCAAAACAGCTGTCAAACTCTTGATGCTCAGTCTGTTCCGCAATTTTGACTTTATAACTACAGTCTGACTGAAAATGCTCACCACGTCCGCATTAGAATGAGGTAAAATGAGCTCAGTTAAAGCTAAATCTGTAAGATCTTGGAAAGGATTGTCACCGGTGGCATCCCTGTATGAGATTATTTCTGCCCACAGTCCAAGTGTGTCAGAGGTCTGTGTCCACTGCATATGATGAAGTTTTCTCCACTGGAAATCGATGCGGGTGAGAGTAGCTGCATCTTCTACAAACAATTTAGCAAGATTCAATATACAGGGCTTCATTGGCTGTAGACATTCACTTCCACTAAGACATGCCATGGACTACAACACTCGAACATTATCGGGCAAACGTAAACGCTCTATGTCAACAGGTCTATTAAAAACTTGATGCACCTTCCACGAATTTCTTTCTCATCAGGAACCTGGTAGCCTGCTATTTCTTTCTCAAACTCATGACCTAGATTGGGATTAGGATCTAAATAATCTTGAATAGCATCACTTTCTGTTATATTTTCCCCCCGGGAATAGCAATCTTTGAACTGATAGAATCAGTGAGTTGGACAAGATCGCTGAGTAATTTTGCTGGATCCTGCATATCTGCTTCGAATTTCTTATTCACACTTTGAACTTCTCCGAGAATATGCTTGAGAAATATGAGATACACATAGTTTTTCATGTCGCTAAACATAGAATTTAGAAGTTCTGCTGTATAACAGCGCTCGTTGAGTCTTGCTATATGAAAATGAGTTCTGATGAGATCTCACTATAAAAGAAGCAGTTGGGGCATAAATATGATCATTTGCGCAACGTGCTCACTATAGAAGAAGCAGAAAAAAAGAAAAGTAAAGATTTCTTGCAGATGAGGATGTTCTAGCCCAGGCTGGGACATCCACTAATCATGCAATAGAAGTTAACGACACATTTTTTTTTGTTTATTTCATACAAAGCAATGTATATTTACAAGGTGTAATGTGTGTTTCTTTTGTTTGTGCATGTTGCACAAATGATCATATTTATGTCCAACTGCCTTTACTAGAGTGAGCACATATATTTTTTTTTTTTTTAAACTTTTATTGAGTGTTAAAATCGTTGCGAATTGTATTGTTCGTGTTTTTACAGAGCATTGCATGTGGGCGTGTAGGTGACATATGCGCAAAAATACAAATATTTTATACATTTTAAACATTTCTACATTGAATTTGTTGTAGGGTAAAACCTTACAGCAACAACAGCATGATGATAGTGCACCGATATTATTTCCCCTGCCGCTTCCCTCTCCTGTCGGCTCTAATACCATCCAATACCATCACTACCACTCGGTAATGATGAAACTGGCAGTATAAAAAGTTTGAGACAATCGGAGAGGTTGGTAGCAGCATCAACAAACAAACAGTATCAAGATGGTGGGAAGGGGGTGTATCGGGGTTTACAAGGCAGAAAGGGTAGTGGTTGCATTTATAATGTTTGTGTTGTTACATGTGTTCTGTGTATTTAGTATTTGTGTAGGTGTGTTTACGGAGTGTTGCATGTGGGCGTGTATGTGACGTGTGCATATTTTATTCATTGGGCATATTTACATGTGAAGGGGAGTAGATAGGGAGAAGGATACAACTTTCCATTTATGTTTCCATTGTCCCACTCTCACCCATTTGGACCCACTACTCTAATGGCCTCATCACCACTCTCTGGTAATGATGGTAAGGGCATGGTAATTTTTGGAACCAAAAGGTGATTGTATCAGCAGAGGCAAACAAACAATTTTCAAACAAACCATGAGCAAGAGAAGGGGGGGGGGGGGGGTCCACATGGGAGATGAGGTTATCTTATATATAAATTAGGATGTGCGTATGTATCTCTGTATGTATGTATGTATGTCCTTTATGCGCTCGCGAACGGCCCATCCGATTGAGATGAAATTTTCTACACGTCTTCCTTTCATTCCAGAGCAGCCAACTGTCGTATTTTTTTTCTTCTTCCTCCTCCTCCCTCCTCCCTCCTCCCCCTCCCAAAATACGTACGTCCAGGAAATGGTCTTCTACATAGACACTTCTCTCTGAGGTCCGCGATAACATATTAACCTGGTGGGATGGCAATCAATCATCCTACTACCTCCTCCCTCCTCCTCCTCCTCCTCTCCCCTCCTCCTCCTACCCTCTTCCTCTTCCCCTCCTCCCTCTCCCTCCTCTTCCTCCTCCATCCTCCTCCTCCCTCTTCCTCCTCCTCCTCCCTCTTCCTCCTCACTCCTCCTCCTCACTCCTCCTCCTCACTCTTCTTCCTCCTCCCTCTACCTCCTCCCTCCTCATCCTTCTTCCTTCTCCTCCCTCCTCCTCTCTTTTCCTCCCTCTACCTCCTCCCTCCTCCTCCTTCCTCCACATCCCTCCTCCTCCTCTCCCCTCCTCCTCCTACCCTCTTCCTCTTCCCCTCCCCCTCCTCCCTCTACCTCCTCCTTCTTCCATCCTCCTCCTCCCTTTTTCTCCTCCTCCCTCTTCCTCTTCCTCTTCCTCCCTCTTCCTCCTCCTCCTACCTCCTCACTTCTCCTCCTCTCTCCTCCTCCCTTTTCCTTTCTCCTACTCCTCCCTCTACCTCCTCCCTCCTCCTCCGTCCTCCTCCGTCCTCCACATCCCTCCTCTTCCCTCTTCCTCCTCCTCCCTCCTCATCATTCCTCCTCCTCCTCCTCCCCCTCCTTCTCCTCCCTCCTCCTTCTCCCTCCTCCTTCTACCTCTTCCTCTCTCCACCTCCTCTCTCCTCCTCATCCTCCTCCCTCTCCCTCCTCCTGCGTTCTCATCCTCCCTCCTCCTCCTTCTTCCTCCTCCCTCCTCCTCCCCCTCCCTCCTCCTCTCTCCTCCTCTTCCCTCCCCTCCTCCTTCCTCCTCCTCCCTCTTCCTCCCTCCTCCTCCTCCTCCTGCGTTCTCATCCTCCCTCCTCCTCCTTCTTCCTCCTCCCTCCTCCTCCCTCTCCCTCCTCCTCTCTCCTCCTCTTCCCTCCCCCTCCTCCTTCCTCCTCCTCCCTCTTCCTCTTCCTCCCTCCTCCTCCCTCCTTCTCCATTCTTCTCCTCCTCTCCCCTCCTCCTCCTCCTACCCTCTTCCTCTTCCCCTCCTCCCTCTCCCTCCTCCATCCTCCTCCTCCCTCTTCCTCCTCCTTCCTCCTCCTCCCTCTTCCTCCCTCTCCCTCCTCCATCCTCCTCCTCCCTCTTCCTCCTCCTTCTTCCATCCTCCTCCTCCCTCTTCCTCCTCCTTCTTCCTTCTCCTCCCTCCTCCTCCCTCCTCCTCCTCCCTCTACCTCCTCACTCCTCCTCCTCCCTCCTCCTCCTCCTCCCTCTACCTCCTCCCTCCTCCTCCTTCTTCCTTCTCCTCCCTCCTCCTCCCTTTTCCTCCCTCCTCCTCCTCCCTCTATCTCCTCACTCCTCCTCCTCCCTCCTCCTCCCTCTTCCTCCTCCTCCCTCTTCCTCCTCCTTCCTCCTCCTCCCTCTTCCCTCCTCCTCCCTCTACCTCCTCCTCCTCCCTCTTCCTCCTCCTTCTTCCATCCTCCTCCTCCCTCTTCCTCCTCCTTCTTCCTTCTCCTCCCTCCTCCTCCCTTTTCCTCCCTCCTCCTCCTCCTCCTCCCTCTACCTCCTCCTCCTCCACCTCCCTTTCCTTCCTCCCCTCCTCATTCTCCCTCCTTCCTCTCCCTCCTTCCTCCTCCTCCTTCCTTCTTCTCCCTCTGCCTCCTCCTTCTCCTCCTCACTCCTCCTTCTCCTCCTCCCTCCTTCTCCATTCTTCTCCTCCTCTCCCCTCTTCCTCCTCCTACCCTCTTCCTCCTCCTGCCTCCTCGTCCCTCCTCCTCCTCCTACCTCCTCCCTCTTACTTCTCCATCCTACTACCTCCTCCCTCCTCCTCCTCCTCCTCTCCCCTCCTCCTCCTACCCTCTTCCTCTTCCCCTCCTCCCTCTCCCTCCTCTTCCTCCTCTTCCTCCTCCCTCTTCCTCCTCCTCCTCCCTCTTCCTCCTCCCTCTCCCTCCTCCCTCTTCCTGTTCCCTCTTCCTCCCTCCTCCTCCTTCCTCCTTCTCCTCTGCCTCCTCCCTCCTCCTCCTTCTTCCTTCTCCTCCCTCCTCCTCCCCTTTTCCTCCCTCCTCCTCCTCCCTCTACCTCCTCACTCCCTCCTCCTCCCTCTTCCTCCTCCTTCCTCCTCCTCCCTCCTCCTCCCTCTTCCCTCCTCCTCCCTCTACCTCCTCTTCCCTCCTCCTCCTCCCCTCCTCCTCCCTCCTCCTCCTCCCTCCTCCTCCCTCTACCTCCTCCTCCCTTCACATTCCTCCTCCTCCCTCTTTCTCCTCCTCCCTCTCCTCCTCCTGCTCCCTCCTCCTCCCTCATCCTCCCTCCTTCTCCTCCTTCCTCTCCTCCCCCTCCTCCTCCTAATCCCTCCTCCTCCCTCCTATTCTCCCTACTCCTCCTGTCTCCGCCCTCCTCCTCCCTCCTCCACCTCCCTCTTCCTCCTCCCTCCTCCATTTAACCAAGACAGACAGACAGTCAGACAGATAGTCGGGAACGGGATCTTATATGACTACTTATATGATTTAAATGAGATGCTCTCCACCATGGGCTGGACTGGGTCAGACAGACAGACAGATAGATAGATAGACAGACAGACAGACAGACAGTCGGGAACGGGAACTTATATGACTACTTATATGAATTAAATGACATGCTCCCCATCAGGGTCTGGGCGAAGACGGGCTGGGTCAGACAGACAGACAGACAGTCAGACAGACAGATAGTCGGTAACGGGAACGAGAACTTATATGACTACTTATATGAATTAAATGAGATGCTCCCCACCAGGGTCTGGGCGAAGCCGGGCAGGGTCAGCTAGTATATTCATAAAGGTAACTATAATAATAATGCAAATCAAATCAAATACATCAATAATAATGATGACAAACATTAACCTACTAAGGGTGATTACAGTACTGATAGTAACAGCAATGATAATAATAGTTTGACAATGATCCCACTTTCCAAGACTGTGATTCCATTTGCTAGAATGATTTTCCTAGGAATGGTGTTAGAAGAGCATGGTAGGTACATATAAATTGCAACAAGCAATGTTTAATAAATGGTAGAAGTAAAAGGAGTTGGTTATCTTTTTCTCCTTGCTTATGTTTTTTTTTTTTTTTTTTTTTTGTAAGGGTACATTCATTTTTTCCCTACCTTTTTTTTTTTTTTAAAGTAAACAAGCATCTGTGTTAGCACAAATTTTTACAATCTCATTGGTTTGGTAAACATATGTGGTTTTGTATTCATTCATTCATTATTCACTCACATCTTCTTGTTTCTTCCTCGCACTCATGTGTTCTAAATTTTAAAATCAGAAAGGAGAGTACTTGTGTTTACTCTGGAGATATCTGTGATATTTTGTGTTTACAACATAGAAAATGTATCCATTTGCATATTCCATTCCTTGAACACATTTACATGTGAATGGGGGTTAGACAAGGAAAAGGGGAAATCTTTACATTTTTGTTTCCCTTGCCATCCTCTCACCAATTTGTTCCATTCCACCAATGCTTTCATAACCACTATCTGGGCAATGATGGTAAAGGCGGGATAAATATTTGAACCAAACCGGTGTGGGTATCAGCAAAGGCAACAACAACCATGAGCGAGGGGAGGGGAAACACGTGGGAAAAGGGTTTTTGTTTTATTACTAATGATGACAATAATAGTAATGACAAGAAGAGACATACTGAGGGTAATAACAGCAATATAAAAACCAGCAATGGTAATAATAGTTATGAAAATGATAACCTTTTTACAAATTGTGGTTCCATTTGCTAGGATGATTTTCTTTGGAGTGGTGTTAACATAGCATAGCAGGTACATACAAATGCAAACTGCAGTTTTTAATAATAGTTGGAGTAAAGGGAGTTGTTTTTTTTTTCTCATTTCCCCAAGCATCTGTATTTACACACATTTTTACAGTATCATTTGTTTAGTAACCATATGTGATTTTGTATTCATTTATTCAACACTCATTCACATGATTCAAAGGGGGTGACAAAGAGAGATCATAAGAGACAATGAGAGAAACTGATCACATACATTTTTTTTTTTTTTTAGCCAATGTAAAGTTTATTTAAGTGTCAGAGGGAAAGCCAAACACCCGGACAATACCAGCATCCCTGTCCCGTCTATCATCACAAGCGTAAGCCAGAAGATTTCGTTTTGGATGCCAAGCAACAGTAAAAGTTGGCGAATCACAGGTTATTTGGTGCAGCTTCTCTCCTGTTCCTACCTCTCCAATATCAATAACCAGATCTTCAGAGGCAGACGCAAGCATTTTTCCATCATTACTAAAACTGAGTGTCCGTACAGGCCACTCCAACCGTGAAAAAGTCCTCATGCACACTAACTCTGGCAAATTCCATAAACTGACTAGAGCATCTGCACTTCCAATAGCAAAGTACTGGACGGTGGGGTCAAATTCTATACATATACAGTTGGCTGGATGAGCATTTAATACATACATGCAGTGTCTTCAGTTCTGGATAGCTAAAGATATGAATGTTGCCATGACCACTTGTGAGAAAAAATAGGTCACCATCGTTGTTCCAGGAAATCTCATTGACCTCAAACTTAAACTGTTCTTCTGCCCTGGATCTGTGAGTTTTGGTTGGCATCGATAAATGTGACCAGGTCATCTTTATTGCCCACAGCGATTGTGCTGCCATCTGGGGACCAGCAGATGTTGATGTTCTCTCCTTTAGTGTTCACGGTTGCTGCGGCTTTGTTAGTGCGAGCATCCCAGATACAAACTGTTTTATCTCCACTTGCTGTTGCCAGCTGGTCAGGATTGCGTGGATTCCAACACAATTGGTCTACACTTGCACCATGTCCACGAAATACTGTGTAGTCTTTTGTCAGTCCATCTCTGTCCAACATATAAATGCACACTGTTGTATCAAACGATCCTGATGCCAGTCTACGTCCATCACAACTCCAGGCTACTGAGTGAACTTAAACAGTGTGCGCCTGAACATCTCAAGTTTTGGGGAACTAATCACATACAATGAAGAGCAATGTTTACACGTTGTGAAGAGAAACCAGAGTACCAATGTTAGGACATCCATTGGGGACAGTCGTTAACATTGTGCACAGAGCTTTCAGTGTTAAAACATTGTATATATTGCATTAACAAGTACATTTTATTAATTTTTAGCAGTAAAATTATTTCGAACTTTAGGATGTCAAATTATTGTGTTAACTGTGAATAGGTGGTGTCATTATATTAAACATTTAACAATTAATGTAACTAATTGCTTCTTTAGAAACATGTTTGCGAGTTATGTCCCTTGCAAACCATAAAATGAATATTATGTTCCCGTGAAAAAGAGGTATTTGTTTCCCCTTAAATTTCGCTTACCAAGTGCACAGGCCGTCGAGAGCATAGCGAATGGTTAGCCCGTAGATCATGCAATTGAGTCCCCACTGTTGCTCCCGGGTTGACTCAGCCGAAACTAAGCACCATGAAATGTTCTGGAAAGTAAAGGCGAAGTGTGCGCTATTGACCACATCACCCATTGAGTGCCAATTGTTTTACAAAAATGTTGCACTGCCAGCTGAAGGGAATGACATACACACCTAACTAGTACCAGATGAGGAGCTTCGGATTTTAATGTTGTATATACTCCATTGTTTACACCTGTCATGACACATGCATTGTTAGTGCCAAGTGCAACAAGTCTTTGCAACTCAAGCCCATTCTTGTTTAAACAATCTTTTAACGCATTGCGTATTGCCTGCACGTGTCACTCACTTCACCTGAATCGTATTAAAGGGAGTTATATTACGTGAATATTGGGCATTAATGTACTAAGACTGTTTTACTCCCTCGCTTCAGTTCTAATTCGGCTTTTTAGTGTTCCCAAAATGATTTTTAAAGTAATTTTTACACCCTTCCTCCCCCCTCCCCCCCAGCACCAAAAAGCACCCAAAAAAAAATTGTGAGGCACCAAATTCACGTGGCCACACAAAATGAAATATTTTGGCACTAAATGACTTCAAAAAGCACTAAATTTAGTGCGAAAAGCATCAAAATGGCAATACTGCACTCTTCTGTGGTGAGTTTGATTTTCTCATGTGCGTGTGTGTATGTGTGTGTGTGCGTTGTCAGTGAAGGTAGAACTATAGGCTTTGGAAACATTGCTACATTTACCTGTTTAATTGTCACAGCATAGACATACATTGCTGCAACTACCAGCAATGGTACAGGTTCTTCTTCTTCTTCTGCATTCATCCGGAGTTTTTTTCCGGACGTGATTGCGTTGTGCCTGTTTACAGCAGAGCTGCGTTCTTGTGCCGTTAGGCCGACACATACGACTTCTGCGGGCATTTGTTGACCGGGTTAACCTTCCCGGGGGTACAGGTTCAATAGTGATAATCAGACATACAGCAGACAGATAGACATACAGCAGACAGACATACAGCAGACAGACATACAGCAGATAGACAGACAGCAGGCAGACATACAGCAGGCAGACATACAGCAGGCAAACAACAGACAGACAGACAACAGGTAAACATACAGCAGACAGACAGGCATACAGCAGACAGACAGACAGCAGTCAGACATACATCAGGCAGGCAGACAGACATACAGCAGGCAGACGGGCATACATCAGACAGACATACTGCAGACAGACAGACATACATACAGCAGACAGACATGCAGCAGACAAATATTCTTATTCTCCTTTCACCTTTTATCCTTCATTGAGGCATAGTCCCTGAACCAACTCCCTCCATGCTTCTATCCTTTGCTGTCTCATGCAGCTCCACCCATGTCCTCCACATTTTATTCATTTCTGTTGCTACTTCTCTTCTCAGTGTGTTTTTAGATTTTCTTCTATTTCTTTTTGCCCAGTTGATTCCAGACAAAGGCCTTTCTAGTTATACTTTTCTCAGGTTTTCTCAGTGTTTGTCCTATCCAGCTCCATTGTGTTTTCTTCACCTGGTTCACTGGTTCATCTGGTTCATTGGTAGGCCAAACTGATTAACAAAATCCTACATTGGAAGTGCCTAAATTACCTTTGGCCATTGTTTAAATGTAATGAAAGACACAGTAAACGACTTTACATATTACATATCCCAAAGCCTAGGATTCTTCTTCTTCTTCTTCTGCGTTCATCCAGAGTTTTTTTTTCCGGACGTGATTGCGTTGTGCCTGTTTACAGCAGAGCTGCATTCTTGCGCCGTTAGGCCGACACATCCGACTTTGTTGACCGGGTTAACCTTCCCGGGAAAGCCTAGGATTGACTTACAAAAAACAAGATTAGTGTACTCCGCAGCTCAGCTGTGGAACGATCTTCCACAAGAAATCAAAGATATCACCAATCTCTATACATATATTCACAAATTATGTGAACACTATTTCAGTACAGATTACCTTCTCCCTTAATAATAATGAAAATAAGAATAATAATGATAATAAAACCCTAGTAAAGCAGCTAGTCTCCTTTTGGTAGACCAGTATGCTCCCCATAGCTAATAACAATTGCCATGTCATTCATTAATTGTAATGAGTCATATAGTAGTGATATTGGTATTTTCTCCATGCCTTTATCGTGCATATCTTTTATTTTGTTGTTGTTCACAGTTAACCTCAAATGATGTGTGAATGAAATAATGTATGAAAGAGAGTGATAGAAGGACTGAATGTTAGACGGGCCCAGTTCTTAACCCTTTGAAAATAAAGTTTGTTTGTTTGTTCGTATTTGTCTTGTTATCTCCATGAGCTCCACATAGGTGATTCTGTCATGTATGACAGGTAGATAAGAAGTCACATGATTTTTTTTTGTGACGCATAAATGTTCTTATAAAGAAGAATGATGCTAAAATTTTGTTGAACAGCCATAGATGTTCTTAAGTTGACAGACACAAAGGATGTTGCAGATATGACAAAGACATACTCAATTTCCTTTTACGTTCTGATAACAGGGAAACTGGAAAATGTCACAACTGGTAGAAATCCAGGAAGAGGACACAAAGGATGTTGCAGATATGACAAAGACATACTCAATTTCCTTTTACGTTCTGATAACAGGGAAACTGGAAAATGTCACAACTGGTAGAAATCCAGGAAGAGGATGTACGTCTGTGTGGAAACACTTGTTTATTGCCAGTTTGACTTATTCTACTTTTAGATTCAAACCAGCAGAAACCGGTGCAAAAGTGGCAAGGCCATGACCTTCCTATTCACACTGTGCAGTTCCAGGGAGATAAATCTGTTTACAGCATGTCTGCTGATGGGAAGGTGAGGTCTTCACTCTGTGTGTGTGTGTGTGTGGGGGGGGGGGGAGGGGGGAGTGGATGTCATGTATTCAAATCCTCATTGAGGAGGCAGGGATTTTGTTTCACGGACCTGAGCTCCCAAATCCGAGCCTAAAATGTCCTGGGAAGTAAAGGTGACTGCCATGGTATTGATCACATGACCCAGTTAAAGCCGATTGGTCCATGCAAATATGAGACTAGCACCATATACCCAATACGCCTCGTGGCATGAAGAGGTGTCATTGTCCTTGTGGGTTTGTTCATGTCAGTGAGGGGGTGTGTTCATGTAGATGAGGGTGTGTGTTCATGTAGGTGAGGGTGTGTTCATGTAGATGAGGGTGTGTGTTCATGTAGGTGAGGGTGTGTATTTGTACAGATGAGGGTGTGTATTCAGGTGTGAAAGTTAACATAAGATGACTTAGGGTTGTGTTGGTAATAGTCAGAAAGACTATAATAAGGAAATGGTTTTGTAGATTTTTTCTTTATTCATTTTGTCTTCCTAAGATGTATATTTGATTTACTCTGTTGTCTTGTCTTGTCCATCTACTGTTGAAACAGTAGAAGAACTGTTGTGTTCCGTGTGCTGGTTCAGACATTGCTGTGAGGTGTTGTGGGGAGCTGCAGTTTGTGTCTCAGTGTCAGGTGTTGTCCTGATTCATATGAGCCTTTTGTCATGGCAAGGTGTTGTTGATGCTGCTGATAATATGCTTCCTTGTCTTCCTCAAGCTCTGTAGCCCATTCTTCTACAGTTGTAGACACACAGGGATAGCTTTAATGGCTTCATTCTCATTAGATGACCAAACCTTCTCATTCTCTGTCTATCTACCGTGTTGCTGTCTGATATCATCATTTCTGAGTCTGTCTGTTCTGGTCACACTGATAGTTCTTCTCAGGCATCTCATCTCTCATATTGTGATCTCTTGTGCCTTGGTTAGTGACTAAGTCTAACTTTGGTAACAAAGAGTTGGTCTGGATGTGTTGTTGATCAGTTGAATTTTGGTTTACATGGTAATACTAGGGTGCTTGAGCAGTAAATAGAGTTGATAAATCACTGGATTGGCAACTCGACAGGGATATAGGAATATTATTCCAGAAGGCCTATCTATATGCTTTCTGGCATATTATTTCTTCATCCCTGTCGAGTTGCCCATCTTCTGTAGAAATACTCCCTAGGTATTTGAGAGCCTGTTTGATCTTTGAGTTGTCATGCACATTAAATGGATTAGGCTGTCTAGCCATTTTCAAACTTTCTGTCTTAGATATGCTGATTTTCATGTTATATTTGTCACGTATCGTGTAAAGTGTTGTTCTTGAATGTCGGCTCTTTTAAAAAGTCTTCTTTTTACTGATGCCTCTTCCAAAAATGTATTCTTCCTTGATTGTTGCCTTTTACAAAAATTTATTCTTCCTTAATTGTTGCCTCTTACAAAAATTTATTCTTCCTTAATTGTTGCCTTTTAAAAAAATGTATTCTTCCTTAATTGTTGCCTCTTACAAAAATTTATTCTTCCTTAATTGTTGCCTCTTACAAAAATTTATTCTTCCTTAATTGTTGCCTCTTACAAAAATTTATTCTTCCTTAATTGTTGCCTTTTACAAAAATGTATTCTTCCTTAATTGTTGCCTCTTACAAAAATGCATTCTTCCTTGATTGTTGCCTCTTACAAAAATGTTTTCTCCATTGATTGCTGCCTCTTCCATACTTGTAATTGAACCCATGAACACGAGACCGGCAGACGATCATGTGATTGATTGCTGCCCCATCCAAAAAAAATATCCTCATTGACTTTTTGTTGCCTGCTCCAAAAAATAGATCCTTCTTTTTTGCAGCTGTAAAAATGCATTATTCATCAACATTTGTTGCTTCTTGCAAGAATCAAATGCTTTTTTTGATTTATGTATGCCTGTTTCTTCTTCTTCGTCTGCGTTCATCCGGAGAGTTTTTTCGGACGTGATTGCATTATGCCTGTTTACAGCAGAGCCGCGTTCTTGCGCCGTTAAGCCGACACATGCGACTTCTGCAGGCATTTGACGGAGTTAACCTTCCCGCATACTTGTTTCAAAAATGGATCATTCTTTGACTTTTTTCAGCTCTCAAATGCATTGTTCATCAACATTTTGTTAACAGTATACTTTGTTGACTCATTTATGCCTCTTCCAACACACTGTATGACTCATTTATGCCTCTTCAAACAAACTATAACTTATTTATGCCTCTTCCAACAAACTGTATGACTCATTTATGCCTCTTCCAACAAACTGTATGACTCATTTATGCGTGTTCCAACACACTGTATGACTCATTTATGTGTGTTCCAACACACTGTATGACTCATGTATGCCTCTTCCAACACAGTGTGACTCAAGTGTGCA
Source organism: Cepaea hortensis (assembly GCA_963921405.1). Lineage (NCBI taxonomy): Eukaryota > Metazoa > Mollusca > Gastropoda > Stylommatophora > Helicidae > Cepaea > Cepaea hortensis. The sequence continues at coordinate 160,658,756 of OY992878.1, forward strand.
TCTTCCAAAAGTGTATCCTTTATTGTTTCTGTGTGGCCTACCCCACAAACGTGTCCTCAGACTCTTCATGATCTCTCCCCAGCTGCAAGAATGGAGCTTACACCGACCAGGCCAGCTGCTGAACACATTATCTTGCAGCACCCGTGACCTCGGAATCCAGGGTAAGGCCAGCACTGGCAGCTGTCGGGGTCGATTGTTCTGTCTGGATGCCGATCAACATTATTTGCTGACCTACATGGAGAGACGGGGTGTCATTTACAAGGTCAGTGAAGCCTTAATTAATGTTTCTTTGGGCATCATGATCAACTTTAACTTGTACACAGCATCTTTTGAAAGATGCGTAGCCCATCCTGTCTGTGCGTGAAGTATTTACAAATATCTATTATTTTATGAAGTCCAATGTTCATACCTGCCAACAGTAAGGTTTAGTCTACCTTTGTACAGTTTTTTTTAACAATTGTATCTTCTTCTTCTTCTTCTGCGTTCATCCGGAGTTTTTATTTTGGACGTGATTGCGTTGTGCCTGTTTACAGCAGAGCTGCGTTCTTGCGCCGTTAGGCCGACACATCCGACTTCTGCGGGCATTTGTTGACCGGGTTAGCCTTCCCGGACAATTGTATCTAATGTAAGCGCTTCCATACAGTTTGTAAAGTGTTTGCATTTATCTCTAATGTAAGTCCTATGTAACTTGTAAAGGATTTTAGCACTTAATTTTAATGTAAGCCTTTACATGAAATTTGTGATGATTTCTGCAATTATCTCCAGTCTAAGCCCTTACATGTAAGATGTTGTGCAATAATCTCTTATGTAAAACCTTATATGAAGATTATAAGACTTTTACAGTAATCTGTAATGTAAACCCTTACTCAAAATTTGTAAGGTTTTTTCTTAAATGAGCGTAATCTAGCCTAGGAATCAACATACAGCTGAAAGATGCTGGTGTTGACCGCAATATCCTGAAACAGGATGGAAACGCGGGGGAAGAAAAAAATATTTATTGTGTTCTTTGTTATATATTTTTATCACTACAGCAGTGTTTCTCAAAGCAAGGATCATGACCCTTTTAAGTTCACATACAAATAATATGAGACCTGAGATATATTTGAGAATTGCATTGTTTAAAAAGTATCTTGCCAGTAAATAAGGTGGCCACAACAGAATAATACTTTTGAAAAGTGTGCACATGAAAAAAAAAGGTGTTGGAGAATTATCATCATTGTGTGCCCTGCCAGATAGTGTAGGTGCTCAGGTCTGTTCGCACATCTCACTCTTTGTGGTTCTGGATCAATTCTACTGCTGACATCCCCGCATGGCACCATCTCAGACCAGGAGGCATCAGTTCTCTTGGTCTGTCTCTGCCCCTTTTACCAGCATTTTTTCCAGCCATCAGAGTGGCCTCCAGTGCCTCTCTTCTCATTGTGACCACAGAACACTTAGGGCTTGTCTCTTCCTTATAGTTGTGTATAGTGTTCTAATTTCATCAGCCAGGTAGTCGTTGTTAGTTACTCTGGCAGTCCGCGGATCAAGAATAGACACAAATATATATTAGATGAAAAAGTTAGTTGTATATCCTTTACAGGACATCGCAGTCAGTGCCGGCATTTTTTGGCTGTTTGTGATTTATTAGCATGTTTACGTTCAGTAGTTTACCATTGCTTTCTGAACGATCAGCCCTCATACCATTGTATGAACACCAACACAAGGTGGTGTCCTGCCAAATCGCCCACAGCTGTATTTTGAATGCAGTATGGAAGATTATGAAATGTGTCGTAACTCCTTTGCCACAGAGCCAGCGAGGTGAAATGTTGAATATTGATCCCTGTTGGGTGGAGAACGACTAAATGAGACAAATGGAGAGAGACTGATGTGGCAGCCACCTTATGGGTGTCTGTACTAGAATATACTTGAAGCAACATTCTACATCTGAAGCTGTACAAACTAGATGTGCTAATAACATTGTATAACACTAGCGATTCCACCATCTTTGTCTGAACAAACTAGAGGTTCTTATAAATTTATATAACATTAGCAGTTTCACTATCTTTATCTGAACAAACTACATATGCTTATAACATTATATAACATTAGCAATTCTGTATTTGATATCAAATAAACAGATTGTGCCGAAATGTACAATTAAAGTAAATGATGTTTTTTTAGGGCAAGTTCAGAGATTCAGATATCTAGGCACATGGATAACATCAGATGGAAGATGCATCACTGAGATAAAGAAATAGTAGTAGGCCTCTTTCAGTCCTGTAGGACTATAGAGTTGTGCTGCTGGGGAGGCACCTGACAGCAACAGAATAGGACAACCAAAAACTGCATTCTATCAAATGAAGAACGTTATGTGCAATAAGTCATAGTCCTTGAAAGTTAGAGAGTTCTTGCATGTTACATAGAACCAGTTTTAACATACGGCTATGGATCTTGGACAGTTAGTAAACTGGCAAAAAAATCCCCGGAAGCCTTGGAGGTGTGGTTTTATAGACAAATGCTGAAAATTATTTTGATAGCCAAAATGAGCACTCTGGACATTATGAGGGAGGCTAAGTCACAAAGACAACTTATCACAAACATCAGAAAGAGCCGGTCATCGTCTTTTTGCCACATTATGAGAAGACAAAAACTGGAACTTGTCATGACAACCGGAAAGATTTGCGGAAAGAAAGATAGAGGAGTACAGCGAGAGAAGATTCTTGACAGTCTTGTGTTATGGCACAGACAGGAGTCAACACACAAATTGATCCATGCTGTCGGAGATCATAATTTGTGGAGAGGCATGATTGCCCATGCCTGCTGGCAAGGCATTGGATGATGATAATGATGATGATATTTGATAGCTGTACAAATTAGATGTGCTTATAACATTATATAACATTATTGACTCCACCATCTTTATCTGAACAAACTAGACATGCTTATAAAATTAGTAATTCTCACATCGTTAACTGAAAATTGTTGCTGGAAAACCCCTATTAATATATTTATTTAATATTGCCATGTTTGGATACTGTTCCAACTGCTCCAACATCATAAGGGAAGAAATACAAACTAGAATCAACTCTGGAAATAAGATATACTATGCACTACAACATCTACTAAAATCAAAGGCGCTATCTCGTAACACCAAAATCACAATATACAAAACACTGATCAGACCAGTTGTGCTGTATGGCTCTGAAACCTGGAGTACAACGAAAGGAGACGAAGCCTTGTTACAAACCTTTGAGAACAAAATTTTAAGACGCATCTTTGGACCCATTAGGGATACACAAAGTGGAGAGTGGAAAAGAAGAAGTAACAAAGACATTTATGATCTGTTTAAGTCCCCGCTAATCACTGGTATCATGAAGGCTAATAGACTACAATGGCTGGGGCATATAGAAAGAATGGAAGATAATAGGGAAACAAAACTCGCTTACACTCAGGAAATAAATGACCGTAGACCCCGAGGTAGACCAAGAAGGCGGTGGAGAGATAATACATGTACAGACCTACAAGCACTTGGAATCAACGACTGGCAAGAGAAGGTCCACCAGAGAGACGAATGGAGACGGATTGTATTTGCAGCAAAGAACCTCAATGGCTCGGAACGCTGAAGAAGAAGATGTTTGGATACATATTGAAGCTGTATCTTTTTTTGTAGTTTCTGAAGCAAACAATAAATGATGTCGTATTTGTTGTATTTCTGTGTAGGTTTCCGGTGTTGCCAGCCCAACATGTGTCATGGAACTGAGACCACATCAATCTCCTGTGGTCACTGTCGACTGGTCACCCTCTGTGGACACCCGGGTTTGTCTGACAAGCTCAGCTGATGGCAGAATTAAAATATCTACTCTACTTTCAAAGTAACCTGCGCGGGCACAGTCACAAGGGAAGAATTGGTGAAGGTGGTGCCAGGTTGTCAGTAGAAGAGAAGCCAGACTGTAAACTGAAGAGAAGCCAAACTATAAACCAAAGAGATGCGAGACTATAAACAGAAGGGATGTCAAACTATAAACATGAGAGATGTCAGACTATAAACTACAGATACCAGACAGAGGTGGCAGACTAGAAACAAGAGATACCAGGCTATAAACTAGAGATACCAGACAGATGACAAACTATAAACAAAAGAGATGCCAGACTATAAATTAGAGATTTTTTTTGGGGGGTTGCGTATTCCTTACGGGACGTTGCAGTCAACACCAGCATTTTTCAGCTGCTGTTGATGTACTAAGCAAGTGTTACGTTCAGTAGTTTGCCATTGCTTTCTGAACGACCGGCTCCCATACCAGCACGTTATAACACAACGTGACACGGTCTGCTGCACAAATCGGTTGCAGCTGAGCTTCGAACGCCTGGTACCCGGCTCACGAACCGCATTCGCAAGCCTTTAGCCACGGAGCCGGTAAATTAGAGATACCAGACTATAAATTAGAGATACCAGACAGAGGTGGCAGACTATAAACAGAAGAGGTGCCAGACTATAAACAAAAAAGATGCCAGATTATATACTAGAGATACCAGACAGAGATGGCATTCTATAAATGGAGATGTTAGGCTATAAATTAGAGATGCCAGACAGAGGTGGGAGACTATTAGCAGAAGAGATGTCAAACTATAAACTAGAGGTGGCAGACTAAACAGAAGAGATGCCAGACTATAAACAAGAGATGCCAAACTATACACAAAAGATGCCAAACCATAAAATTAACCAATATCAGACTATTTACAGAAGAGTTGCCAGACTACATTAAAGTGATGCCAGACTGTCAACAGAAGAGAAGCCAAACTATAAAGAGGAGGCAAACAGATAAAATACACGGTTGCTTGGCTTCAAATGAAGTCCCATGCATTGACATTCTGGTCTGCTGAGTCTTAAACACGGTGTGTTGGAGTGAAGTTGCTGCAGCAACTATTTTCCTGCCCCAGAACAAGTACCATCTCCACATGGGGTATTGTGGTGCTTTCCTCCTGCTCCCCAAATTTAGAAACTGGCAGGGCATGCAAGACTTGATTTAGCATCTGTAGGTCCAGGACCCTTGTCACGTCTGGCGGTGCATCTAACATGGTTCTAGACCTGTACTTGTATAGACCACTGGGCACCGGGTGGGTGATGAGGTCAGTATCTTACCAGCCGCCTTTACTTCCCATTTTGGGATGGGTCGACCTGGGAGCCGAGGTCAGTGTTTATAAATCCAACTTTGCCCAGCTGCTGATTGAACACATGACCTCTGGGTCGGCAGGCCAGTGTCTAGCCGGTACACTACCGAGGTTCTAGCCAGTACACTACCCAGGTTGTAGCTGGTACACTACTCAGGCTCTAGCCGGTAAACTACCGAGGCTGTGACCGATACACTAATGAGGCTCCAGATTTTGCATGTATGGAGAGGCATGTTAGGAATATGACCAGTCATTTTTTTGTTATGTTTGCTCGCTTTGAACTCAAGCATAGTCCATACACTTGCTGCTAGTTCTAGTGCACTGGGCTGATTTTTGCGTGTGGGTTAACTTTCCCTATTACCAGTGTCCCCCTTCAGGCAAACCCACTCTAACTTCAGATGCACTTGTAATTTACGTCCCCAAGTCAAAGACGAGAAGTCAACATTTTAATCCAACTGACCGGTGTAAGGGGTTGAACTCGCTACCTCAGCACCAGCACACCGGAAGTTAAAGAGTGAGCACGCTTATCTATTCAGCCAAGCTGGCCTCCTGTGACCAGTCATAATTCAGCACGGTTTGTACTGGACACCTGCAGTTAGAGGCCTGTGTTGGCCATGTCCCCTCAGCAGGTTATAAGTATGACATTGGTAACCGACAGATGGCCTGAGAGAAAGCAGTACACATAACAAGCAGATCATCCCAGGAAAGCCACCCTTTTGTTATTGAAGTCTTGTCATTTTAGCTGCAGTTCCTTTCTCCTGATGCATCATTGTTGTATGTTGGTCAAATTGTATGAACATTTCTTATGCATTTGTGAACATGACAAAATGTACCTACTATATGTAAATATGTATAGTTTGATAAAAGAATGTTTGTGAAATAAAGTTTTTTTTTTTCTAGTTTACTGATTTATTTGTATTTCTATTAAAAAATTATTATTTCTGCATGAATGAGTTGAGTCAAGAACAGACACCATAGCACATTGCCATACATACTTTGTCCTCATCTTTGACAGCCAGCGAAGAGCCCCAATACTTCCAGTAGTAGTCTGATTATGGGTCCGTCTCGCCTTTCCTTGGGGCCCTGAGTGTTGACCAGATCTTGTGGTCACTCCCTGCATGAATATGAATGATGCTTCTTTTTCTTCAACATGTTTGTTCTGCTTAGGTCTATGGCCTTTAGTCACCCCCGACCAAGTTTTCCTTTCCTCGTCGATCTGCCAAGTTCCTTTCTTGTCTAACCCTAACTTCTCTTCTTTGATACTCTTCTTCATGTCTGTGCTTGCTTCCTTTTATTTCTTTTACATTTGGATTCCAGAACTTAAACTTTATACATCTTTATTTTGTTTATACTTGATCAGTTAGTTAGTCAACAGATTATCCTCATGGCGCATCAAACTATTCAGTCTACAAGTGCTCATAATCCCCCCTCAGCATTTCTCTCAGTGACTGAGGACATATTCAATGTTGGTTGAATATTCTCCTTTGCCTTCTTACATTGTGCTCCTGTTTGGCTTAACTCCTTTTGATTTGACCTAATCTTCATGCCACCGCCCCAGTTCATTTAGAATCATTTATTCTGGTCTGCCCCAACCTCTCCTACCCTTGATCTTTCCAGTTGTCACAATGTTTTCCATTGACTCTCTTCCCATTACATGACCAAAGAATATTGTTTGTCGCCTTCTTATATTTGCATATAATGTACTTCCATTATCCTTTTTCCAGGCAAATGTTAGTTACTCTAGCAGGCCAAGTATTCACAAGTATAGGTTTACTAAAAGTGCAATGATACTGGTTAGAAATAACACACACATAGCCCACCCAAAGATACACATAAAAAAAAAAAAATAAATTCACAGACTTATTTCAGCAAAAAAATATTTATTTAATAGTACATTTTGAATTTGCTCTTTGTGCAGTTTAGAAAAACTGAGAAACGTTCAGACAAAAGCATTCAGGACACAGTAGTGAACACTTCGTGACAACCCACTAAAACCATCTTTGGCTAACATTTTTGTAACAACATGTTGTACTCTGTGAAAATCTAACTTCAAGTCTGACTTTCATCATTACTAAAAACACCCAGACTGAAACTCTCTGCAGGACAACTTTTCTCACCACTGGTGTCTTCAGGAGGTTTTTACAGAATAAAAACAAAACTCTCCGCCTTCGTGCCAGCCTGGTCTTTAAACTGTGTCTCCAACTTTTAAAACAAAGAAATCTTTGCCAGGTTAAAACCTATTTGTCCAGACATGAGACTGGCATGTTAGCTGCTTGGCCACTGGTTCCTTTTCTTTGTATTTTTCTACCAACTGTTACTGCTTGCTTGATACTTGGAATAGGTTTTTCAGCTGCTTCTGACCCATCCAGCTGTTTCAGAAACCTATGTTAATGTAATTCCTATCCAACCAGTTGTTACATAACCTATTATATCCCTCTCCAACCAATTGTTACATAACCTACTATATCCCTATCCAACCATTTGTTATATAACCTACTATATCCCTGTCCAACCAGTTGTTACAATAACCTACTATATCCCTGTCCAACCAATTGTTACAATAACCTACTATATCCCTATCCAACCATTTGTTATATAACCTACTATATCCCTGTCCAACCAGTTGTTACAATAACCTACTATATCCCTGTCCAACCAGTTGTTACATAACCTACTATATCCCTGTCCAACCAGTTGTTACATAACCTACTATATCCCTGTCCAACCAGTTGTTACAATAACCTACTATATCCCTGTCCAACCAGGTGTTACATAACCTACTATATCCCTATCCAACCATTTGTTATATAACCTACTATATCCCTGTCCAACCAGTTGTTACAATAACTTACTATATCCCTGTCCAACCAGTTATTACAATAACCTACTATATCCCTGTCCAACCAGTTGTTACATAACCTACTATATCCCTGTCCAACCAGTTGTTACAATAACTTACTATATCCCTGTCCAACCAGTTATTACAATAACCTACTATATCCCTGTCCAACCAATTGTTACATAACCTACTATATACATTAGTTTAATTCTTATCCATCAGTTGTAATTTCTATATCATATTAATGTAATTCCTTCTGTCTGACGTTATATTATGTTCACGTCAAGGCAATGACAGAAAGTGCTCAGCCGTTACATATTCTACACCTTGACAAAACAGAGGTGGGGTCCTCCAGCTCTCTGAGGCTGGCCATGTAATGACCACATCTCCCAGATGCTGGCTTGTCGATACAAATATGGGGACAGTACCAGAAGAAGAGGCCAACCATGTAATGACCACATCTCCCAGATGCTGACTTGTCGATACAAATATGGGGGACAGTACCAGAAGAAGAGGCCAACCATGTAAACAATGGGCAGAGGGAGTAACAGAGTCCTTGGGAACCTCGATATATCATCATCATCATTATCTTCCACTTCTGCCGTCAAGTGTCGTGGGAAGGAATAATTTGTGCTCCCGCGCCCGGTGGGCGGCAACAGATAGTGTCATTTCGTTTAATTATACAATGTCTTTGATGTCGTCAATCCATTGTCTTCTTGGACATCCTCTTGGTCTCGTCGCAGATGATCTTTGATGTAAGGCCAGTGATGGTAGTTGTTGGTGTTGCATTCTAACTACATGGCGAAACCATTTGATCTCCTGTCTTTCAATAAATGTGGCACAAGGTGTTGATCCCACAGTCTGTCTGATAGTAGCATTTCTTACTCTGTCTCGGATTGTTAAGTTGGCAGCTCTCTTCAGGCATCTCATTTCGCAGGTGTTGATTTTGCGAAAGTGTAATTTGGTTAAGTCCAAGTTTGAGATTGGTAGCATAGGGTTGGTGTGAATATGCTGTTTATTAATAATTATCTGTCGTTTTGCGGACATGGGTATATTTGGATGTTTCAGTAAGGGTGATAATATGTAAGTGCATTAGCTTTTTGACATCTGATTTTGATTTCTCTGTCCAATCTGCCATCTTGTGTAATAATACTTCCAAGATATTTGAATTCTTTAACTTGTTTCAGAGTTGTGCTATTTATTTGTATAATTAGTGGACCAGGAGATATGCTAACTCGCATTACTTCGGTTTTGGCTGTGTTTATACTCATATTGTATCTGCTGCATGATTACTCAGATTGCATGACTCAGATTAGTAATATGATTTTGTATTCTGCCCTCATCGCTGTAAAACAGGCACTGATCGTCTGCAAATAGAAGTTCATTTATTTCCTGTGGATCAGTTCATCTGGAGTAAAGAATTCTAAATTTTCTGAATCTGTTCTGTCAAAGCTTGCTTCTTTGGAGCCCATAAATGGGCACTGTCCCGCTGATTATGCTTCACCTCTACACCGCAAGGTACACGAGGAACGAGATGAGTACCATATACCCCAAACACATCAAGTTGTGTAAATAAGGGTCCTTGTCTGTACCACATTCTTGGTAGGTCAGAATTATTTCAACTTTGTAATATTCCCAGACCACATTCTTGGTAAACTAGAAGATTATATACAACAATAAGAAAGAGACAAACAGCTTTCTTCGGTCATATGATGAGAAGAGAGGCATTGGAGAACATCGTGACAACTGGAACGATCGAGGGGAAGAGAGGCAGGGGCAGACCAAGAGAAATGATGCTGGATGGATTGATACGGTGGCATGGAAGAATATCATCAGCAGAGTTGATCCAGAACACCAAAGACCGAGATCTGTGGAGAGCCATGAACGCCTACGCCAGCTGGCAGGGCACTTTATAATGATGGCAGGGCACTTGATGATGATGATGACATTCTTGGTAGGTCAGAATTATTTCAACTTTGTAATATACCCTGACCACAATCATGGTAAGTCATAATTATTTCATCTTTGTAACATTCGCTGACCACAGTACTAGTAGGTCAGAATTATTCCAACTTTGTAATATTCACACAGCTGGGCAATAAATAATATTATAAGCGACACAAATGTCATCAAATTTCAAGTGACATGGACTGAGAACCACATCTTCAACACCTGCCACAGTCAAGCCAGCTGAAGAAGAATAATCACATTCACACACCGATAACTTCAAGTGATAACTGCTTTAGACAGAAAGAGTTAAAATAACAACTGCCTGGGCCAAAAAGGGTACATTATAAATCAAAACACATAATGAGCAAGAACCTTCAAATATGTTATTATATCCCGGGATCTTTGTAAATCAACAATGCAAATACTTCTTATGAATAGCAAGTATCACAATGTAGACAAAAGCTGTGTCACTAAGAGACAAAAGCTGTGTCACTAAGAGATAAAAGTTGTGTCAATAAATTCACTAACCAATGAATGGTATTAAGGTGTGATGTCTGGCCAACATCTTTCAAGCAAGAAAAATTTCACATTCATTATAAATTTGTGTTCTCTGTGACATCACATTCATCATCATTATCAGTATCAAGTGCCTTGCCGAATGGCATGTGTAATCATGCTTCTTCAAAAATTGCGATATCCAACTGCATGCATCAGTTCATGTGCTGACTCCCTTCAATGCCATGACACAAGACTGTTAAGAATTTCCTCTTGCTGTCTTCCTCTATCTCTCTTTCCACAAGTCACAACACGTTCCAGTTTTTGTCTTCTCATAAAGTGGCCGAAAAAAAAGAAGACTGCCTCATTCTGATGTTTGTGATAAGTTGTCTTTGTGACTTAGCCTCCCACAAAATGTCCAGATTAGTCATTTTGGCTGTCCAAGGAACAAGGACTTACTGCACAAAATGTTGTTCATATGATAGAATACCGCTGCAGACTGCAATAGCTGCTTTAAAAAATGATTTGATGACTCTTGTGTCTTCTTCATTCCAGTTTAACTGGCTACTTCATCTGTTGTTCTGGAGCAAAGTGACCAATGGTCATGCCATCTGCCTCACATGCTGGAGATCAAGGCTTCATTTTTAGATTATGCTATGTAGACCATGAGTGCACTTTTTCCAGCGATCCCTGGGGTCATTGCTGGAACTATGGAGTTTATGTATTGTGTGATGCTATCAGCAGGTAGCTTGTCATTCTGTGGACAGATGTGGTGTGGTAAAACTCTGTGCAATGAAGTTTATTCTCTCACCTTTAACTTCTCTTAAGGCCCTCTGGTTTTCACAACCTTTTCTTCTACTCTAAAACAAAAGTGGTTACGATACAACCAAGGCAATTCTCCTGGCCCTCGTATGCAAGCCTAGATACCCCTCACCCTTATACTTAATGACAAGTATTAATTAGAAAGCATTACAAAACCTTGGATTCCCTCACAGCTTTCACTTTAGGGTATTTTTTACTGTACTCTTTTCCACCTCCACTTTCATATCTCAGAAGGTACTGGGTTTGAATCCCAGCACAAGATTGGGTCCTCTTACACGAACCATTGGTTTCAAATGCCATCACGCCTCTCCCTTATCTCTTGGTTAGTGAGATCAAACACCTAGCCTTCTCAGATAAGGGCAAAAATTAGAAGGTCCTGCATGTAAGTTAAACATCATATGGCAGTAGAGTAGGTTGCAAGGCCCTGTCTTGGCAACATTTGTAGGAAAGAAAACCTATCTCCAGAACGACTGAAGCCACTTCCTTGGATTAGGATCTATGTAGAGATAATACATCCTACACAAATGCATGCCAAAGTCACATACACTGATGTGCATGAGTAGCTGTGACATACTCCCCGAGAGAGGGCAACAAAACTATGAAGGATGTCCTGTAGCTCAATCTACAACACCAACGGCTCACTGGTTCTACAACACTAACTGCTCACTGGTTCTCCAACATTTCTATAAATTCTGTCTGCTGCCCCATCTTCTCGCCTTTCCCTGTGGTGTTTGATTCAATAATTGTATATCACTTTTAATTCAGTAATTGTATATCACTTTCAGGTTGATATGACTTTAAGCAAAAATCTTGGTATTATTTCCACACTGTCTGACACACAATATTTACATCTCATTACATAAACAATCACACGCTTTCATTTCTGTTAGGGTAATCATATTAATTAAAGTTCCAACAACGCTGGTGTGTTCAAGGTCAAGGCTGTCTCATGGCAGGTGCAGTATGAGGTGTCTGACCTTCACATGTTCTAGGTCATGAGATCATCAGGTGAGGGTGGCTCTTCTCTTCCTCACCACTTGCCAGAAAATTCTCCAGTACTAATTTTTTTTAAAGCTGGGTTCACCTGAAAGCCTTACTGATTGTAAAATAAGAATTCTGTCACTGCAAGGAATTTAAAAGAAGCAATTATAGAACCAAGAGGAAATCAGAGCATCCAGGTCACCAGAAAGATGATCCATATTACCAACTCAACCGAAAAGAACAAGTTACAATCTTGTCTCCACTCAGGACAAAACAGGCTGAAATACGTGTTTAATAGAGTAAAGGTAGGAGATATTGATGAATGTAACAGTGGGGCTGGTAAAATGACAACTGGACATTAGTTGCAGGAGTGTTCAAAATATGCAGAACAGAGAACAGAACTTTGGCCTACACTCAGTCCATGTGGAAGACAACCTCTATGGGGATGTCAATAAGATGAAGTTGACAACCACTTTCTTTGCATTCATTCACACTGGCATCTGGCAAGCACATGACTAGTGTGCCAGTGCAGTGAAGAAGCCAGATTTAGACAGATATCACAAGTTGGAAAAGAACATGTGAAACTCAGGCACAGAATAAGTGAAGTTCAAGTTAGCTCCTCCAACAGAACTACAGAAATAAAATAAAATACGTGAGCATGGCAGTGCGAGACAACACAGACTCCTCCATGACCAGGACAACGTAGAGTGAAGCAACACAATTTATCCTTACATATGACCAACACATAATCTAATGTTTCAATGTAAGTGTTGCCACGGTAACCGTCTTGTGTTGCTTCATTCCATGTTGAATTATTTCTGTAGTGTGGACCTGATAAGGTGCAGTGAAATATTTCAGGCAAAAAACTTTGCAATCTATTCTTTGCATCTTCATAACTCAAATTTAAATAGGAAAACATTGCTTAGAATGTCTGGGAGTCATGTTTGTACATCAACCTTCACCTGCTTGGTGAATTAGGGAAGCTGATAGGCAGCTGCTCTGATAATGTCATGAGGGTTCAACGCCTAGGTTCATCACCTGCTAAGTGAGGGAAAATTGGCCCCCCTCTTCCTCTGTGCATTCAGGCCTACAAACTGTGATAACCCTATGACATGACAGACCCATAACAAGAAAGTGATTCGGGACAATTTGTTATTCACCTGCCAGCAACAGACGACGATTTACAATGCACATTGTTCATCTTCTGTCCGTTCTCAATTCGCCCAAACACCGCTGTTGCCATGGAAACCTTGATATCAAATAAAAAATCCACAAGTTTACACAAATAAAATATTAATGCTTATGGCACAAAACCAACACATCCGTGACAGTTCAAACACGTATAGTGACCACAGAATTCAGTGTGATTTCCGACAACTGTACAGAAAAACAAACTCAGCTATAAAATAAAGCAAAGGGATGATGAAAAACGTGATTGTGTGAAAAACATGATTGTGTGAAACTATCTTTCAATCCGCTTGTGTCCACAAAGCACAGAGGGGGAAAAAACAATCATGGGGGTGGCATATATTAGACATCAATATGTATTCACTTGACGGGCTGATAGCGAAGTGTGCTGAAATGTTATGAGCACGGTCTAACACCGGGGATTGATGCTCGCCAAAGTGAGGGAAAGATTGGCCATCTATTCCTCGTTATTCTCGACCTACAAAATATGATGGCACTATCATATAAAACCACAACAGGAAACTGCTTCGGTACAATGTATTATTTATCATTATGTGTGAGATCTGTTGTTTTTATCTGGTCTGCTCTGTTTCATTTTTCACATGGGACACAGTGAGGAGCATTGTGTGTGGTTTTCACTGGCACAGGAACAGAGCAATTATGGGGTCACCCTTTGCCATGAAGTCAGAACCACTCTAAATAACTATTCTTGTGAAGCTACACATCATCACCAGCTGTTCCATGGACCAGTAGATGGCTTTACAAACTTTTCAGTGATGTTTAAAAGTACAGAGCACCTGAAGTGACACAGGTCAATGGTTTCATAAGTGAGAGCAATGTCTGTACAAGGATGTATGTCAGAGCCTGATAAAGTTTCAATGGCTACTGACCCTAACATGTCCTGTTCAAAACTGGAAAGCTAGACCAGCTTTTCCAGCTATGGCCATTAATTTTGTCACCAACTTTTCATTAGTGCATTTCATTACAAACAAGGGATTCGATTGGACCCTTCTGCTAGTAGTTGGCCACAATTACCGCAGTAACTTCTATGTGTGGGGTACAAGAATCATCTGATACACAGAGTCACCGATTACCGCAGTAACTTCTATGTGTGGGGTACAAGAATCATCTGATACACAGAGTCACCAATTACCGCAGTAGCTTCTATGTGTGGGGTACAAGAATCATCTGATACACAGAGTCACTGATTACCTCAGTAACTTCTATGTGTGGGGTATAAGAATCATCTGATACACAGAGTCACCGATTACCTCAGTAACTTCTATGTGTGGGGTACAAGAATCATCTGATACACAGAGTCACTGATTACCTCAGTAACTTCTATGTGTGGGGTACAAGAATCATCTGATACACAGAGTCACTGATTACCTCAGTAACTTCTATGTGTGGGGTACAAGAATCATCTGATACACAGAGTCACTGATTACCTCAGTAGCTTCTATGTATGGGGTACAAGAATCATCTGATACACAGAGTCACTGATTACCTCAGTAACTTCTATGTGTGGGGTACAAGAATCATCTGATACACAGAGTCACTGATTACCTCAGTAACTTCTATGTGTGGGGTACAAGAATCATCTGATACACAGAGTCACTGATTACCTCAGTAACTTCTATGTGTGGGGTACAAGAATCATCTGATACACAGAGTCACCAATTACCTCAGTAACTTCTATGTGTGGGGCACAAGAATAATCTGAAACACAGAGTCACCAATTACCGCAGTAACTTCTATGTGTGGGGTACAAGAATCATCTGATACACAGAGTCACCAATTACCGCAGTAGCTTCTATGTGTGGGGTACAAGAATCATCTGATACACAGAGTCACTGATTACCTCAGTAACTTCTATGTGTGGGGTACAAGAATCATCTGATACACAGAGTCACCGATTACCTCAGTAACTTCTATGTGTGGGGTACAAGAATCATCTGATACACAGAGTCACTGATTACCTCAGTAACTTCTATGTGTGGGGTACAAGAATCATCTGATACACAGAGTCACCAATTACCTCAGTAACTTCTATGTGTGGGGTACAAGAATCATCTGATACACAGAGTCACTGATTACCTCAGTAGCTTCTATGTGTGGGGTACAAGAATCATCTGATACACAGAGTCACCAATTACCTCAGTAACTTCTATGTGTGGGGTACAAGAATCATCTGATACACAGAGTCACCAATTACCTCAGTAACTTCTATGTGTGGGGTACAAGAATCATCTGATACACAGAGTCACTGATTACCTCAGTAACTTCTATGTGTGGGGTACAAGAATCATCTGATACACAGAGTCACCAATTACCTCAGTAACTTCTATGTGTGGGGCACAAGAATAATCTGAAACATAGAGTCACCAATTACCTCAGTAACTTCTATGTGTGGGGCACAAGAATAATCTGAAACATAGAGTCACCAATTACCTCAGTAACTTCTATGTGTGGGGCACAAGAATAATCTGAAACATAGAGTCACCAATTACCTCTACTAGGCACAAGTTCATGCACAACTTCATCATACAAACCTCTTCGTAATATATATATATATATATATATATATATATATATATCCATCTCTGATAAACAATTTACCTGATCTTTCTTTACAACTACAAGACTGTCTACCAGAACAATATACATTTAAAAAACAAACAAGGTCTGGGGAAAATTTTAAAAATCCACTCTCAGCTGAGATTTGAACCCAGAATGGAGGCACGGCTGTGAGGTTTCGCATCTGCTTCCGGCTCAGAAGTGACCTGGTTTACTCCTGACACTGGGCTGGACATTTTTACAAAAACTATTGAATTCTAATATCACAGTTCTTCTCTGATCTCAAATGTGGAGAAACCACATAATACTGAACCCTCTCAGATAAGGATGAACAATAGGAGGTTCTGTATGAGAGTCATGCATATTACAGATCCCACAGCAGTTCCAAATCTGCAAAGTGTAGGATGTAAGGCCATTGCCCTGAAAATACTGTTCAAGGAAAAACTGACCCACAGGAACAATCTAGAATGTGGAGGAAGTAAACAAGCACAAGCCAAAAGTTGTGCACACTAACCTGAGTTAGGGAGATGTGCAACCAAAGGTGACACTCTTCCCTCTAAATAAGAATAAAGGCAAAGAAGACAGGCGGAAAGGCTCTGTCCACCAAACCAGCACAATTAGGCAAACACAGAAGCTCCACACCATTTCTACAAGCACATATTAGAGCGGTCACGGAAGTGTGCGATGGTCACTCTATCAATCAATGTGTGGTATGTAATTGGCTTTTCCCTGTGAACCCCAACCACTGCATAATGTGTTATCACTTTTTACATTTGGTGACAACTTACTAAAGAAATCTGTCTTACCAAATGGTCACTTCCACTGTGTATTTAGCAGATTGCAAAGTAATGGACTTGTGTATTTTTATGGTTTGTGTCCCACCTGGCGCTAGCAAAACTGATAGCGAACTGCGCTGGCAATGTCATGGGCACAGTTAGTCGGGGAGTTCGATGCCAGGGCTTCTTGTCTGCGAAAGTGATGGAAAGATTGGCCACATATTCCTCTGTTTCAGACCTACAAAATTTGATGACACTATCACATCAGACCATAGCAGGAAACTGCTTGGGGACAACATTATTTCTGTTTTAATCACCACCTCCACAATGCAACACTTTGTGGACTAACAAGAGTCAGCACTTGATCATGAATGACACAGAAATATAGCCATTGATCTGGACTTACAAGAGTCAGCACTTGATCATGAATGAAACAAAAATATAGCCATTTATCTGTGCTTAAAGAGTCAGCACTTGATCATGAATGAAACCAAAATATAGCCATTCATCTAGACTTACAAGAGTCAGCACTTGATCATGAATGAAACCAAAATATAGCCATTTATCTAGACTTACAAGAGTCAGCACTTGATCATGAATGAAACCAAAATATAGCCATTTATCTAGACTTACAAGAGCCAACACTTGATCATGAATGAAACCAAAATATAGCCATTTATCTAGACTTACAAGAGCCAACACTTGATCATGAATGAAACCAAAATATAGCCATTTATCTAGACTTACAAGAGCCAACACTTGATCATGAATGAAACCAAAATATAGCCATTGATCTGGACTTACAAGAGTCAGCACTTGATCATGAATGAAACCAAAATATAGCCATTTATCTAGACTTACAAGAGCCAACACTTGATCATGAATGACACAAAAATATAGGCATTTATCTGGACTTACAAGAGCCAACACCTGATCATGAATGACACATAAATATAGCCATTTATCTAGACTTACAAGAGCCAACACTTGATTATGAATGAAACCAAAATATAGCCATTTATCTAGACTTACAAGAGTCAACACTTGATCATGAATGACACAAAAATATAGCCATTTATCTAGATTTACAAGAGTCAGCACTTGATCATGAATGAAACCAAAATATAGCCATTTATCTAGACTTACAAGAGCCAACACTTGATCATGAATGAAACCAAAATATAGCCATTTATCTAGACTTACAAGAGCCAACACTTGATCATGAATGAAACCAAAATATAGCCATTTATCTAGACTTACAAGAGCCAACACTTGATCATGAATGAAACCAAAATATAGCCATTTATCTAGACTTACAAGAGTCAGCACTTGATCATGAATGAAACCAAAATATAGCCATTTATCTAGACTTACAAGAGCCAACACTTGATTATGAATGACACAAAAATATAGCCATTTATCTGGACTTACAAGAGTCAGCATTTGATCATGAATGACACCAGAAATATAACCATTTATTTGGACTTACAAGAGTCAGCACTTGATCATGAATGAAACCAAAATATATCCATTTATCTGGACTTACAAGAGTCAGTACTTGATCATGAATGAAACCAAAATATAGCCATTTATCTGGACTTACAAGAGTCAGCACCTGATCATGAATGACACATAAATATAGCCATTTATCATATTAAGTACAAGAGTTACCAACGCCGGCAAGTTTACTATTGTCTAGCCACTCCAACAGTGTGAGGTATTTTCCCATGATATATATGTCTGATTGTGCTATTTCCCCTGAAATGTCTACAACTGAAAGTAGATTGTGCTATTTTCCCCTGAAAAGTCTACAACTGTAAGTAGATTGTGATATCCTGAGAGTTAGAAACAAACGGTGAAACACTTCATAAGAAACAATTTTCTATGAAGAACACTAAACATGTTTAAGACCTCAGGCAAGTGAGGTCAAAAGACCAGAGGAAGGTTTCAGAAGACCCTAAGCAGAAGAAGGTCAAGCTTGGAGCAACTCCTCATCATGCAGCCTATCCACAGAATGGATTTTCAATATGGCCAATGTTCCAAAGATTGATATGCCTCTCCTTAGATGTACAGTTCCAGATTAGTCTTGCACCTTCTCTGGTTTCTGAATTTGGAGAGGGGAGTTAGAGCTCTGTAGGGGTCCCCGTGCAGTTGTAGTTTGGTACTGGGCCGGGTGGAAAGTCTCTATGCTAATCTCAATCCTCGGTACTGGGCCGGGTGGCAAGTCTCTATGCTAATCTCAATCCTCGGTACTGGGCCGGGTGGCAAGTCTCTATGCTAATCTCAATCCTCGGTACTGGGCCGGGTGGCAAGTCTCTATGCTAATCTCAATCCTCGGTACTGGGCCGGGTGGAAAGTCTCTATGCTAATCTCAATCCTCGGTACTGGGCCGGGTGGCAAGTCTCTATGCTAATCTCAATCCTCGGTACTGGGCCGGGTGGCAAGTCTCTATGCTAATCTCAATCCAATATACGCAAGCTACTTTCAGGACTCTGCTGATCTTGTTGTCAGTTAATCAGACAGCTTAAATGAAAGTTATCACCATTTTTAATATTGCACTGTTATGCATACAAGAAGTCAAATGATTCAGTCGTGTAACAATATTACTGCAAGACCACAGAGAGCTCCAGCATGCAGACACTATGGAAACAGAACAAGAAGTGGTTCCAAATGTTGCTGTATGTAGCCGGGGCGCAGTGTTGGGGTGAGCGCCCAGCATTGCTTAAATACCCCAATGGCTCGTGAATACATAACCTCTGCAGCAAAAGTCAAACTCCTGGCCTTCACGTGGCGGAACTGTTTCTACTAACAGGAGAAGGGGCGACGGCGAGTTTCTGGTGCCAAAAAATAACCAGTATCCTCTAGATGTGTATGCACGTACATGCATGTGCAAACACATGTGTGTGCGCGTACACATCTAAACTCGAGTGAGACCACAGTTTGCTCTAGCAAAGGAAAGGTGCTGAAGACGGAGGCAAACAGCCAGGAGGCGCACCACAGAAATCAGGATGCCACGCAATTATGCAAAGTAGCGAACGAAAGAAGAAGAAGAACAAGTCTGAACATCAGACTGGTCACCATTATGTGCTTACAAGAGAAATAGATATTGACTTATATCAGAATGAAGACCAAAAAATATATTCGATTTCATTTATACCACTACCCCACCCCGTTCAACCTCAAAGAGAAGTTATTTTAGGGTCCATTCCAGGCTCATATTAATAATTCTGCGACTGAGTCAGCCACAAATAGCGGCTGAGTCAGCCACAAATAGTGGCTGACCACGGTTTTACCTACACAGGATATTAATTTGAAGGTGATTGTTGTCCATAGGGGGTAATGACTGAAGAGAAACAGATTGTTACATACAATCACAGGAATGTTACTCAACTGGTGCTTAATGCAGTTAGGAAATATGGAACCAGGAATTAACATCACAATACTGGGGACATCCCCACAAGTGCTCTGTCTCATCCTTCAGTAGCCGAAAGAGAGTTCCTGTGCTGATGGAACCAGTGGCAGCCTGGCTGAATGTCTCCCAGCGCTCTCCTCTACACAGTAAGTGCCACCCGGACTCTCTGCTCACCGCCCACTGAACCAGCCTCCACAGGTGTGGGTCCTGTGTGTGTTGTGCTGCCACTTTCTACTCCATCCCAGAGATCCTTCACTACATAAGTCTTGCTCACTGCACAAAGGAGCCACACTAGCCAGTCTATCAGCCTGTTCATTTCCTCATACACCAGCATGCACTGGGCTGAAAATCCATGATATGCTCTTGATCTTCATCAGCGATGTAATACATCTGGCACTAAATACAAATCTGCTACCACCCCCTATGCTAAACAGAAAGAGACCAACATAAACACGAACAGAGATCAGCCATCTAGGGAAAGACAACAGAGACAAACTAAAATCAGTATAAATTAGAACATTACCTCCCCTTCAAGTTGTGTTTCCATATTTTTGAGGGATGCAATACATTTGGCACTAAATAAAAAATCTGCTACCACCTGCTATACTTAACAGAGAGAGAGATAACCAGCATAAACAAAACAAAAATAATTATCAACATCTAGGGAAAGACAAGAGAGACAAACTAGGTTCAGTATAAATAAGAACATTACCTACCCTCCAGGTTTTGTGTCAATATAAAGTTTTTATGACAATTACTGCTTGAACAAAAATAAAATCAATACAATGGCAAAGAATAACATACGGTTGAACTGCATGAAATAAGATATACAGTACACAAAGAACACATATGCACAAAACTGTACAGTGTGAAATGATATCTTTTACTGACAATGAGAAAAAATGGAACTCCATTTGATTATTCTTGTGACAGTGCATCTGGTATATAAAACTGTTTAAAAATCCAGGTTTAGGAATGTACATCTTGCTTTTCATGTTTGAAGTATAAATCAATTTAATATATGTAATAGGAAAATACAGTAATTAACCTTAATAGGGAAAAACAAACTGGCTCATGCCAAAATACAGAAATGAAAAATGATACACATGATTATTCTGTGAATTTAGCTAAAAACATTCATGATACAAAAACACCAACATTTATAGTCATGGATCTGAATGTGTGAATGTCATTCACAACAAGTGTTCAGTCTGTTTCATGTCTCATCTACTGTATCATGTTTATTTATTGAGTTTATTTGTAGAAAATGTAAATCACATCTTTTACCAGGCATATAATTAATTGATACACAGCTAACCATTCATACAAGCAGACACTAATCACATACACACACAAGCCAAAGTGAATATCAATTATAAAGAAATCCAGCATTCACAACAATAAATTAATTAGCACAGTTTAAAGAATTTATTTAGCCTGACCTTTCTAAATAACTTGGCACTAATACCCAACCCGGCAACATGTAAAAAATTAATTCTGCATACATAATCTGTATTTCTGCACTGTTTTCCACTTAGCAAAGCATTATATAGTGTATGAAACACTTTCTTCGGTTTTACCTTTTAATCTCCAGTTAACTGCAATCTTTAAAGAGATCATTCAAACAAACGTACATGACCTTCAATCTTCACCTCTCCATTATGTTTTACTCTAAAATAAATCATCACTTCTTCTCAATAGGAAACTGATGACAAAAACATCAGAGGATTTCCGCAGCTTATAACTTTATACTGTGCGCTTTTACAGTTTAAAAACATGGAACATGTCTTACGCTTTCATAATCATGTGCCATGCTGATAAGCATGGGAGGTCACGTTTCGCCATCTTACACGATCACCAGGGTTACAGATCAGCTCTGTGTTCTTGTCTTGACCATCCCATGTGGTCAAGCCATCCAGATATTTGCTTCTCTGTCTTCCCCTTGTTCTTTTCTCCTCAATTTTGCCAGTTGTCACCAAGTTCTCTAGTTTACGTCTTCTCATAAAGTGATCAACAAGTTTTGAGTCTGCATCTAATTTCTCTAATCAGTTTTATGTTTTCACTTGTCTCTTGAAGAGCTTGCTCATTGATTTGTCTGTCTGTTCACAATATTCTTTGCATTTTCCTCAGAAATCACATTTCCACTGCCATTAGATGTTTTTTTAGCTTGTCTGCTCATTATTCATGTTTCAAATCCATACAAAAGTACAAGTTCTACGTAGTACTTCATCACTTACACTTTACAGCCAGGTTATTCTACATTCCCTAATTGTCCACCTAATTACACACCATGTAAACAAGTTCATACATCATTGTCAGAATGGCCAGGGTTTTAAATAAATGTAGCCATATTCAAATGTGATAAGCCTTCATTTAAAAAAAAAGTCTTGAAGGTCCATTTTAGCATATAGAGTAAGCAGCAAAAAAAAAATAAAACAACAGCTTGTGAATTTAATTCACTTCCAAATTTTACTCTAAAAATAAAACTGAAGAAATGACTACCACATTTGTTAAAATTTCTTACAAATTTTCAACGCCTACACATCTAGCTGCCATTATATTCAAAATATACCGACAGCTTCATAACTTGCCAAAATTGATTTACTTCTTAATATTGAAATTTTAAGTTTCTTTATTTGAAAGCCCTAACTGGCACAAGAAATGAAACCATTCTGGCAAGTCCAAGTTTACAATAAAAGTAAAACTAAAATCACTCTCATAAAATATTTGGCAACACAGAAATTATACATTTACAAACAAAGAAAATCAAACCATCTTAAACAATAAAATAGTACATTAATCCTGTAAACCTGGTTCTTGTTGTTTTGCCTCCATGTTTACATGTGAGAATCTATGTGCATACACATTCACCGTTCACTTATTTTTTTGTTTTTGTTGTTGAGGCAACAATGTACATAAACAAGTTCATACAAAAATATATTTCAAGAGTGCTTCAAAGCAATTTAAAAAATCATAGTACACAAACAAGTTGCAAGATACAAAAACACAAATGTTCTAACTTCCATGAAAGAATTGTGGAATATAATAATATGACGAGACTAACACAAATAGATCACTCCATCAATCTTTTCACAAGGCAGAAGAACAAACCATCACTGAAATATCACCACAGGTTATGAAAGAACATTTCAAAATATTTCTTCCTGCATCACGTATGAAAGCAGCCGTAGATATGCTCCTTCAACTTCCGGTTTCTGGTATGGGTAGTGAGACTATAACTTGAACCACATGGTTCTTGGGTATCTTAGCATCTTCAATACGTAACTTATCATTGAGCAAACGTCCGGCATAAAACCACCTCTGTCTCTCCGGCTCAACCCCGACCTGCATCTCTGAAAGACGTCTTTTCACCTTCAAGATGGTGTCGGTGGAGCAAACCTGCAGTTTGATATCATGACTAAGGTTTGACAATCGGAATCGGATGGGCTGTTCTACGCCAGGCACAGAGTTTGCTTCTGGGTCAGGGGCTGTGTCGTTTTCACTAACATCTTCAATCAGATTGGCGGGTGCGCTTAAGACATAATGAGGAAGCTGGTACCGATTTCCCAATTCATCGTAGCAATCCATCAAAGTGCCTGGATTTAGATTAGATATTTAAAAGAAAAACAGGCCAGTAAAGACATTCTAATTGATGCTAAATATCCAACATTCAAATAATTGAAAAAATAAAATAGTAAAAGTAAAGGATCATTTTGCTGGCTCCCTGGCCGAGGGGTTAGCAGCTTTCTCCGTTAACCCCGAATACTCTCGTGGTTGATGTGAGCGCACGAGAATTAGAAGTGGTTCGAGTCTCGCCAGTGACTCATGAGAGTATGGAGCTGGTCGCTCAGAAAGTCGTGGCGTGTTGATGAGCGTAATCTAGCCTAGAAATCAACATACAGCTGAAAGATGCTGGTGTTGACCACAATATCCTGAAACAGGATGGAAACGTGTGAAAAAAAAAAGGATCATTTTACCCATCTAAAGGCACAATAGGTATATGGTGTTAAACCCATATTTTGAATCAACCGGTCGGTACTCGGTGGGTGATATGGTTAAACCCATATTTTGTATCAACCGGTCGGCACTCAGTGGGTGATATGGTTAGTACCACTCTGGCTGCCTTTACTTCCTAAAACATTTCCAGGTACCCATCTTTTAGGCTGAGTCAACCTGGGAGAGCAGGTCTATTAATAAAATGTGAATCCAACCTAGTGCAGGTGAATCCCTGACCACTAGGCTGCCAGGTGGGTGACTAGCCACGACGCCTCCCACAAATGAATCTCATCTCATCTCATCTCATCATGTTCCTCTTGTACCTTGCGGTGTCGAGGTGAAGTATAAACTTCGTGAGAGTGCCCGGTTATGGGCTTCGTATATCGACATTCCCATGGATTCTGTTATTCCCTCCGTCCAGCGTTTACGTGGTCGGCCTCTTCCTCTGTTTCCATCTGGTCTGTACGTCATTGCCTGTTGTGGCATGCTGTTGACTGGTAGCCTACTTGCATGGCCAAACCATTTGACTTGCTGCTTTCTAATAAAATCTAGAGCAGCTTTAACCCCCACTTTAGTCCTGATTTCTTCATTTCTGATCTTATCTCTTCTTGATACGTTGAGTATTCTTCTCAGGAACCTCATTTCTGTTGTTGTGATTTTTCTTTTCTCTTTTTCTGTCATTGTCCAGGTTTGGCATTGGTAGCACAGAGTTGGTAGGAAGATTGTGTTGTAAAGTGCTTTCTTAGTAGTTATTGATACATGTTTGTTCTTTAGTATTGGTGCCATTTGTCCAATGAGTTGATTTGCCTTATTGCACCTATTTTCGATCTCGTCTTCTGATCTGCCATTTGATGATATTATACTTCCTAGGTACTTGAAGCTCTTTACTTGTTTCAAGGGATGTTCGTTTAGGTGAATTGTTGCTGTTTGTTCTTCTTTAGTTATAGTCATTACCTCTGTTTTGCTTGTGCTAATTTTCATGTTATGTTCCCTACACATTTCGTTTAGACTATTCATGTGGTCTTGTAATTCAGCTTCTGATTTTGCTATTAGTGCTTGGTCGTCCGCAAACAGGAGTTCTCTAATGGTTAGATTTGCAGATGGTTCTTCTTCTGTGTTCTCGTCATGCGGTATTCTTGCTGTCTCTGCTTGGCTGGTTTCTTTACATATGTTGTCTATATATGTTATGAACAAGAGAGGGGACAGGACACAACCTTGTCGTACTCCAGATCTTATGGTGAAGGGTTCTGAGTGTCCTCCAGTTGCTCTCACTATGCATTCACTGTTGTCGTATAAACTTCTACATAGGTTTGTTAGAAACCTAATCAGTTTACAAATGAATGTCAAAGAAGAAAATCAGTTTTATTTTAGTAAGCACCTCAACACAGGGACAATCAGCATCATACCCTTCAACTTCTGCTCTCGTTCTTAAACTTCCTCTACTAAGCTGATGGTGGCATAGTAAGTTGACTCCACACACTGGTCAGTTGACTTAAATGTTGACTATAACTTTCAGAAGGCAATAGCAAGCTACTGAATGTACATTGCCTAATAAAATCCACATACAGCCTATAGGAGCTGGGTTTGAGTGCAATGTTCTGTAAAAAGGATATGCAGCATGTAATGTTACATATTATAAATGTAGATGAAAGTAAGGCCTCATGGCATTGTGCACCTGGCACAGATACACATACTATCAACCAAGGCAAACTTACTACCTCCTAGGAGCCAGCATAAACAGGCAGTCATGGCAGCAGGCTGGCTGGGGTTGTTGAGGACACA
Source organism: Cepaea hortensis (assembly GCA_963921405.1). Lineage (NCBI taxonomy): Eukaryota > Metazoa > Mollusca > Gastropoda > Stylommatophora > Helicidae > Cepaea > Cepaea hortensis. The sequence goes on from OY992878.1 coordinate 160,684,722, forward strand.
TCTGGGAGCCTGTGAGTGTTCACTCTGAAATCCAAGGCCCTGGTGTTCACGCTGTTTGAGCCGTGAAAAGGGTGTGCATTTACCTCAGTGATGTTGGTGTAGAGACCTCTCCCAACCCAGTAAAATAGTATCACCTTCATGAGGCGTATGCTGAACAACTCTCCTTACCCTCTCTAAGTTCAGATAGAGGGGCATGCAAGACAGGTACTTCACATATATGAAGGGGTATATGTGGATTTAACTTGGTTATGTTTTAGCACAGCACAAACGGACTGGCTGGGATTGGGCTCAGGTTGGTCGTGTTTCATCCACAGGTTGTAGGTAGTTCATTGTCCACACACTACAAGCCGATGTCTAGACAGGTTGCCAATGGGCCAGTATCTCCAGCTAATCAAACTTCAAACTGTATTTTTTGTGGTGGACTGTTGTGTTGGCATTCTGGCAGCGGCATTATGCATAGTATATCTGTGCGGACTGTTGGTTTGTCGAGACTCTTGTCTGTTCCACTTTTTACATGGGGCAGTGAGCAGCACTTTGTGTGATATTCACTAGCACACAAATGGAGCATTATGGGGCAACCCTTTGCTGTGAAGTTAGAACCTCAACTAACTAACTATTCAGGCAACACTTTGCTGTGAAGTTAGAACCTCAACTAACTAACTGTTCAAACTTAAAACCTTCATATTTTGATGACCAAGTTTCTAGAAAGTATAACTGAAAACCTGGAAATGTGGATATACAGAAGAATATGTTGTATTTTATAGAAACAAAAACAATCAAATACAGAGGTGCTAGAAAAATTGGGAATGAAAAGAGAGTTGATGAGAAAATAAAAAAGAGGCAAGAGAAATGTTTGGTCACATTTAAAGACATAAAATTCTTATAAAAACCATACTGGAGGGTAAGACTGAAGGCAAGCAAGAGGTAGACGATACAAGTGGGAAGTTAACATCAAGAGATGGACGAACAGCAGCCTGACAGATTGTACAATCAAGGCAAGAGACAGACAGTGTTGGAGATCCATTGCAGCCAACCTTCATTGTGGAAATGGCCTCTGAATGACTGAAAATATGTAAGTACTGAGATTATGTACGTTTGTCTGCCATATAGCAATGACTCACCATGTGGCAATGATATGCTGGCTCCATCTACAATAGCCTGTGCCAATGCGTGATCCCCTGTTTCTATAGCATAAGAAGCTGCCTTCAGTGCATCCCATATCTCCTTTCTCCCATCAAAAGCCGGCGCTGTGTCCCAAAACTCATCTCTCTTGCTTCGAAGCTGGCCTTCAGTTAAAGGAACATCACTCTTCCACTTGGGTTTTTCTGGCTTCAGGGGCTGATTTCTTCCAATTGACACTTTAAAAAATAATCAGATACATTTTTATTTCTTAGTTTAAGTGTTTAACACCCACATTCCAATTTCTGCATTTTGTAGAGTAAAGGTTACTACAAGAATTCTAAATACACAAAATCAGGAATAATAATTACACAACTTAGAAACTTAAGTAGTAGTTAAAACAATTTTCATGCCAAACTGAATATCTTAGTGATATTCTGTTTAGGCCTATATTTTTAGGGACAGAGTTTTGGGTTTGTTAGAGATAGGACTCGACTGTTCGAGATAGGACTCACAAGACAAGAATTAGGGTGAATAAACCCACAAAAACCATGGACCTCAACAATAACCACAGCTGATGAAGCAGGTTGAACGAGGCCGAATTTGGAATTTTTGTTTTGAAAATTGGAATTGGAATTGGGTTTGTTAGTCCCCGTATCAGCAATTTGGCTAATGTTATAAACGATCATAGCAACAGAATCACCAACTGCAATGGTTTTACAGATGTCAAATTTACACACCTTGAAAAGGACAAATACATTGCCAGATTTCTTTAGCATGCACTGACTAAAAAGTACAATCGCATATGACACATTGCTTGGTACAAATGAATATAAATATTTAATAATGAATGGTGTGTTGCTTGGGTAATTGCAGTATTTTAGTTATATAAAGAGACACAGCAAAGGATGTGCTGAAGGTAAAAGTGGAACAGACGCTTGCAAAAGTAAGGCAACATCACTTGTGGGTGGATACATTCGTCAGATGGGCTGGAAAAGACCTGTAGACATGCATAGTAAAGACACAAGACAGAGTGTGCTGAAGACACATTGCTGTGGACATTAGATGCACAGACACACTTATTGATTGCCGTCAACACCAGCATCTTTCAGCCGTATGTTGATTCCTAGGCTAGATTATGCTCATCAGTGCCACATAACGGAACATGCGCCACCAAGTATAAAGAAGAGACCTTACTGGATTTTCCCAGACAGTCACAAAACTGGACGACAAATATGAGAAACCAAGGAAAGGAAAACAACGTCATTGGACGGCAACGGGGGACGCTGTGAATTCGTGGATTCTAAAGGATGTGTTTATAAAAGGCTCCGTGTGAAGGTGACACCTGGAGGCGGTAATTTCGTGATGAAGCAGCTGGGAGTCCGGAGAGGAATGTATTAAAGACAACACAACAGTAGAAAGACCGGGTGCGGATACCTAGACTTTTATTTAATCAGTTGAACTGAGGATTTGGATAATTAAGCCTCAAGGGCAGCGAGCTGGACTTAGAGCTCGTAGGTAGATGTTATTTAAGTGAGCGCCGATCCTGCGTATAGGGATCAGCTCACGTTTCTACAAGAGTATATACTTTGTCCTGCGGCGGAATAAAAGTACGTCTTTCGCTTGCTCGATTTGAGTCTGCCATATGTTCATGATCCTGTTGGTAAGATAGAACATGTTTTGTTGTTCTGATCTGTTCTTGACGAGTTCAATTTGAGTTGCTTTGAGTGTACGGTCCCGGCACTTCGAGACAATCAGCATGCCACGACTAATTCTCACGTCGACCACGAGAGTATTCGGGGTTAACGGAGAAATCTGCTAACTCCTCGGCCAGGCAAAAAGTTAGTATGTAATTATTAATTGCTCATTTTTAGATACAGGATAGTGTAATTATAGAGCAGAAGTAGAAATCAATTATTAGCGAAAATGACTGCTTAATTTATGCAGCAGTTACAAACTTATTTACTTACATTATTTGCATGATATTTAATCAACAAAATAAAGCTGACGCAATGCAATTGGTGCATCAAGACAATGTGAGTACATTTTCATGAATTGTTCTTTCACTAATAACGGACATTTCACATGACATTTAATTAATATAAATGGGCAGCTATTTTTAACTGTTAATTAGGTCACAGCACATCCTATCAAAAATACTTAAAAGTCGAGTGCATTTTTCTCGGAGACTGAGACTCTCATGCTTTATATGATGCTTTCGGCAAGCGGCCCTGCGGGAAGAGACTGAGCCATATGGGGTAAAACCCGGTGCAATGAAGTACATCCTATTGAAAGAGGAATGTGACTTTTACTTTCCTTTTACCAAAACACACAATAAAATATACATCTTACCAGATTTGTTAGCAATGCAACAGATTTTTAATGAATAATAAACAATTGGTGACCATTTTTAATTATTAATTAGAACACGGCACATCCTTTCGAAAAATAAATAATTGCACTACAACATCTGCTAAAATCAAATGCGTTATCTCGTAACGCCAAGATCACAATATACAAATCACTGATCAGACCAGTTGCGCTGTATGGCTCTGAAACCTGAAGTAGAACTAAAGGAGACAAAGCCTTGTTACAAACCTTTGAGAACAAAGTCTTAAGACGCATCTTTGGGCCCATTAGGGATACACAAAGTGGAGAGTGGAAAAGAAGAAGCAACAAAGATATTCATGATCTGTTTAAGTCCCCGCTAATCACTGGTATCATGAAGGCTAATAGACTGCAATGGCTGGGGCATATAGAAAGAATCGAAGATAATAGGGAAACAAAATTTGCTTACACTCAGGACGTAAATGACCGTAGACCCAGAGGTAGACCAAGAAGATGGTGGCGAGATAATATACATACAGACCTACAAGCACTTGGAATCAGCGACTTGTAAGAGAAGGTCAACCAGAGAGATGAATGGAGATGGCTTGTATCTGCAGCAAAGAACCTCAATGGCTCGGAACGCTGAAGAAGAAGAAGAATGTCAAGTTAGGCCTCGGCACCCTGGTTGCAACGATATATGGTACTATGTTGTCCATTAAAAAATAAACAAGCCACTGTAATAGAAGGCAGAATTTGTGAGTTTCCAATTTATTGAGCCGTAATAAAAAAAAAATCCCCCATTTATTAATATCCCTTTACACTTCCTATTATAGATCACGACACAAAAGTATTAATAACTCTGCTTAGAATTAACGTACAATCTTCATTCAGATGCCGTTGGATTCATCTTGTCAAGCTGTATCCAACTGTGATGATATCATAAGTAAAAACCCAATTTTTAAATATTTCTATATGCTACAGATAACACGGTACATATTTCCATTGAAGCATTTATGATTTAACAATAGATGTGGATCCAAGCGTGTGCTTGTATCTGTATGTGTTTTTCATTATTCCAGCTTCTTAGCTGCGTCTTGTGTTGCTGTTCGGAAAACAGTAGCAGTCCAGCAACCAACCACCTTTTCCGATGTCAATATATTAATTATTATATAATAATATAAATAATATTGTGCAATCTTTGTTTTTGTCTTTTTTGTTCCAATGCAATTTTTATTATTACAACAGGAAAATATTCATCAGAACTGGTGTAAATTGTGATGAATAGTATTAGTAATTATAGAAAATATACAATGACAATCCCTATAAACTGTTAATATTCGAGGAATACTCTACAGCGATAAAATAAACATTGACACCAACCACCAACAATTTACAATCCAACATCTCACAACACCCCAGCACAAACTTTACTTCAGTGAGACCAACGTTAGCCAAGAAACAAAACAAACACACTCACCATGCTGCACCATCCCCGTCACATCTGACGATTCGCCAGAGGGTGGGCCATTGTCTCTCTGCGATCCAATGCACCCACCCATATTAAATGATGAACATGAAAGGGCAAGCTTTGAGTTCACAGCTGGCTGTCCGACTTCTCAGACGAGCAGACATGGAGCAGGAACCATAACAATGCTCCCCTCCTGGCTGGCCAGGTTTTGCCGGCCAACTCGGCCATATCTCTTCCAGCTTGAACCCATCATGTCCCCACTAGTTATTTCTTTAACTCATCTTGTTTTGGCGTTATTATAAATTAACTATTTCTAATTTAGATTGTTGTTACAGTAATCAGAGGAAGACGTGGTGATGGAGTTACGGATGCGATTCATAATCCCGTATACACGAGTTCGAAACACAGTGGTACAGTTTGTTTTTTGTTTTTTTGGAAATGTTATAGGTACCGATGTAAAATCTTAACTAAAATAAATCAATTTAGAGTAGGAACATGGAATGTTAGGACATTAAAGGAGCTAGGAAAGTTGACCAATGTTCTAAGAGAGATGGATAGCATGAAAATGAATATACTAGGCGTTAGTGAGATGAGATGGAAGGGATCGGGCAAAATTATAGCTGACAATCACACAATAATTTATTCTGGAGGGGATACACATGAAAAGGGTGTAGGAATAATATTAGACGAAAAAACAGCCAAGTCAATTAATGGATACTGGTGTATTTCAGATAGAGTTATTATGGTAAAAATCAAAGGCAAACCAATAGACATAAATATTATACAAGTATATGCACCAACAGCAAGCAGTAGTGATGAAGAAATACAACACTTTTACGACGAAATAGAAATGGCGATGGCTCAAATTGGATCACAAGAAATAAAGATAATACTTGGTGATTTGAATGCAAAAGTAGGAAAGGGAAAAATGGAGGATGTAGTGGGGAATTATGGTTTAGGTACAAGAAATGAAATAGGGGAAAAGCTAATAGAATGGGCAAATATAAATGATATGATAATTGGAAACACATGGTTTAAACACCATAAAAGACGACTGTACACATGGATAAGCCCTGATAAGAAAATACGCAACCAAATTGACTACATACTAATTAATAAAAGATTTAGAAATGCTTTAATTAATGTAAAGACAATGCCTGGTGCTGACTGTAATAGTGATCATGTACCACTATGTGGACAAATAAAAGTAAGATTAAAGAGAGGGAAAAAAATGGTTAAGAACATGAGACTTAATAAAGAGGTTCTTAAAATAGATAAAGAAATGCAAGAACAATACAGAGTGACTGTGAAAAATAGGTACAATGCAATAACTAAAATACAGAGTATAGATGAATAATGGGAAATGTTAAGGGACTCCATTCATCAAACTAGCAAAGAAGTATTACCGGAGAGAGGCAAAATAGCTCAGAAAAAATGGATGAATGAAGATATCTTAAAACTGATGGACAAAAGAAAACAGTGTAAAAATGACAAACAAGAATACGCTAAGATAAATAAAGAAATAAAAGATAAATGTGGGAAGGCTAAAGAAAGTTGGTTAAACGAGCAATGCAAAAAAAAATTGAACTAAATTCCATTAAAGATACAAAAAATATGCACAGACAAATCAGTGAGCTTACAGGAAGAAAAATAAGAATAAATACAGGGTGTTTGAAATCAAAAACAGGAAAGATAATACTAGGATGATATAATGAAGAGGTGGAATGAGTATATAAGAGAATTATATGAAGGAGAAAGGGAAGAATTAACAGAAGATAGTAACTTAGAAGGTCCACCTATTCAGAAAGAAGAAGTCGCTGACGCTATGAAACGTATGAAGAAAGGAAAAACAGCTTGGCCAGATGAAATCACAATAGAAGAATTAGAAGTATTGGGAGAATTTAGAGTAGATATATTAACCAAAATGTTGAATGATATTTACAGCAGTGGATATTTACCCAGTGATATGCTGAAATCTGTATTTATAGCTATACCAAAAAGACCAGGAGCAATTGATTGTGAAGATTTTCGTACAATTAACCTTATAAACCATATCACTAAGCTTCTACTCAGAATCATAATGAGAAGAACCAAAAATAAAATAAAAATGGAAATTAGTGAAGAACAGTATGGATTTGTGGAAGGAAAGGGCACAAACAATGCAATTTATACATTACGGACACTAATAGAAAGGTCAATAGAGAAACAGAGAGACATATATTTGTGCTTCATAGATTATACTAAGGCATTTGATAAAGTAAAACATGATGAACTGATTAAAATGTTGGAAGATATCAACACGGATGGAAAAGATTTAAGAATAATAAAGAATATTTACTGGAACCAAGTAGCAGCAATTAAAATGGGAAATAAAGAGGGTAGTTATGAACAGATAAAGCTAGGAGTACGACAAGGGTGTGTCTTGTCACCAGATCTTTTCTCCCTGTATAGCGAAGTAATAATGAGAGAGATCAAAGAGATGCCAGGAATACTAGTTGGAGGTTATAATATAAATAATATACGCTATGCAGATGACACAGTATTGGTGGCGGATAATTCAACAGACCTACAACAATTATTAGACGTTGTAGTAACAGAGAGTGCAAAGAAAGGACTCTCCTTGAATATCAAGAAAACAGTAACAATGGTAATATCAAAGAAAATGGTGACACCAAAATGTGACATAGAAATAGAAGGGGAAATCCTTAACCAAGTTGATAATTTTAGATACCTAGGGGCATTTATAACATCAGATGGAAGATGTACAACAGAGATTAGGAGCAGAATAGGGCAGGCAAAAGCCGCATTTCAGAAAACGAAGAGTATCTTATGCAATAAGTCACTATCACTGAATGTAAGAAAGAGAGTGCTGAAATGCTATATAGAACCAGTTTTGCTGTATGGCAGTGAATCTTGGAATGTAAATGAACAAATTAAGAAGAAATTAGAAGCAACAGAGATGTGGTTCCTGAGACGAATGTTGCGAATTCCTTGGACTGCCAGAGTAACTAACGACGACTGCCTGAAACAGGCAAGAGCACCACAATAAATTCCAGCATGCAAAAGCCAAATTCCAAAGGGCCAAGCTGCAGGCTAGACGGAAAAGCTGGCAGGAGAAAACGGAGTCTCTGAACTTTGAAAGAGACACAAGGAAATTGTGGAAGCTAATAAAACAACTTAACGATGAGGGCACAGGGAGAAACTCAAAAATTGCACTACATAAAGATGGAAACATCTTAACAAGAAAGCAAGCAGCTGACCATTTTGCGGACTCATTCACACAAGATAACAATATCAACATTAGTCCAGAGAAACAACAAGAGATTAGAGAGAAACAGCAACATACGGGACAGAAGGAAATAGTACATGAGGTTCTGGAGGCACCCATCACAATCAGCGAACTGGAGCTAGCCATATCAAAACTGAAAATGAGAAAGTAACCAGAATATGATGGTATCTCCAATGAAATGATCAGGAACCTAGGAACAGAGGCCAAAGCAAAGCTGTTGCAGATCTTCAATAACAGTTGGACCTTAAGCAGTGTTCCACAAGCCTGGAGAGAAGCAATCATGATACCCCTCCTAAAATCAGGAAAGATAATTCCATTGCCTCTAGCTACAGACCAATTAGCCTCACCAGCTGTCTCTGCAAAACACTGGAGCGCATCATCAATCACAGACTGCAGTGGTACATTGAAAGTAAAAACATCCTGGCTTTAGGCAGTGCTACTCTACGGAAGATCAGACAACCTACCTCTCTCAAGAAATTGAGGATGCATTCCAAGAGAAGAAGCTGGTGCTTGCGGCATGGATAGATCTGAAGAAAGCCTTTGACAAAGTCTGGAAAGAAAGTCTGATGAAGAAACTGAAAAACTGCAAAGTCAATGGAAGAATGTACAAATGGGTGAAAGCATACTTGCACAACAGAAGAGCCCGAGTGTCGCGTAATGTTGACTATTTCGATAGACAAGGATCAGAAATAGCAACCAATAGACTTTCAGGATTTCAAAAGACTAATCACTGTTGAAGAAGAGGCCGAAATGGCTCGAACTAGGAAGTACGATTCGGAACTGTCCCAGGAATGACCAGGTCTTCAGACAGTTTTCAGGCACAGATAGGTCAAGCGAACAACCATACTAGGAATAATTCTAGACAGTAGGCTTACTGAATCTGGCGACGAATGCCTGCAAAATTTAAAGAGCCCCCTTTAACTGATCCATTCTCGCAACATGGAGGAAGAGTACAAATATAAAGTTACAACTTGCATTCCTTCTCGCTCTCTCAGTATCCTAATATTAAATTAGAGTATAACAGCAACAGACTAAGTATGTTTCTGGTATCACATATAACTATTAATTTAATGAAAACTGTGGCATGTAAAAGTCTGTTGCCCTAGTGTGTAGGCAATCAAATCCTAGACTAAGTTGGCAGGCTAAAGGTGTCAGCCGAGGAGATTGGCCACTCAGCTCAAGACTTGGGTCCGGCTTGTCAACTCGGGTGACGTTCCAGTTCAGGTTGCGGATTCACTCTCCGGCAATAGACATGGTGCTCACAACCGGTAAGTATGCGTTGCTGCAAGTTGCTGGCTCATGGTACCACCAAAGAAGGTGCAGAACTTCCAAAATGTGGTGATTAAACCTCTCCACGGGGGAACAGTGCCACTAGCAGTGTAAATATTACTTTTTGGTATCAATTTGGCTCGCAATTGGCTATTCCCAAATATCGGCTAACTAGAGCCCAGATTCTTTTGTTGCAATATGTCTTTTTACAGCTAGTATCGGCGCCTGTGTCCACACCGCTTCGGGTCAGTCGACCAAATGGACGATCTCCCGGCTGACGACAGCTGGCCAGGCAGATTCCCGTGTTGCCACCCGGGTCGCAGGCTAAAACTGAATATGTTATTCAGCCAAACTTGCGCTGGGGCAGAAGGCATGCACCACTGATATTTCTATAATATACTGTATGGTATATAGTTTAAAAACACTAGAATATTCACTAGGTTTACAGGAGATTAAATTCTCGCCAATAATACAGGCATATTTATAGATATCTACAAACATGGGAAAATAGGGAAAAGATAGTTTTTCTAGATATATTTATAATGACAAATATGATCTGCAATGTAATTTAAGCAAAAATAAAGGGGGAGACTGTCTATTACGTCACACCGAGTATAGATAAACAGACTCAAGAGCAAGAAATTACTACTGCGTCACGGTGTTCCCCAGGGCGGAGCCTTGCCCCCACACTTTTTCTAATCTTCATCAATGATCTCGTTGCTAATCTACCGCATGGAATTAAAGCAGCAATGTACGCCGATGACCTGGTTCTATGGAGCACAAATGAACATGCATCAGTGGCCACCAGATCGCTACAAAGAGCTGTAGATACATTTGTTGCATGGGCAAATAGATGGTGTATCAGCATAAACACTGACAAGTGCAGCACCACTCTATTTACCTTCTCTCCAAAACAAAAGGCAGGGGTCATCCAGATAAATGGAACACCCCTAAGAGAAGATAAAGAACCAACATACCTTGGAGTAACATTTGATGGCAGGCTGACATGGAGAAAGCACATCAACAAAGCAGTAGCAAAAGCAAGAAGGAAAATAGCCATCCTGAGAAAGCTAAGTGGAACCAGATAGGGAGCCAGTGGGAAAATACTTAGCAAAGTTTATCAACAGAGCATACGACCACACCTGGAATACGGGTCAACTGCGTGGTGTTGGGCATCAAACACCACACTACAAGAGCTGGACAAGGTGCAAAATCAAGCACTTAGAGTCACCACAGGAGGGATGAGATCAACCCCTATAGTGGAAATGGAGAAGATGGGGAGGACACAAGCACTGAGAGAGCGCAGAGATACGAAAACGCTAATACAAGCAGAAAAGTTCCTCAGCTTGCCAGGCCACCCTATGAAGAACAGATTTGAAAACCTAGCTATGGGGCGGTTGAAAAGAAGTAGTTTTATCCACCAAGTCAAAAGAATCTGCAGAGAAACCACCGATCTGCCCACAGTTGGTATCCCTCTAACAACTATTCCGGAGCAAACTCCATGGAAAAATGAACATAGACTATCATTGCGAATCCAGACAAAAGTGAGAGGAATATTTGACAAGGAAGAACAGAACAGTGTGCAGCGCAGAACAGCCACTCCCAGCTTCCTTGATGAAGAATACCCACAGGACCTCTGGATCCAAGTCTACACAGATGGGTCAGCACAAAATGCTGTTCGAAATGGAGGAGCGGCAGTGTACATAGAATACCCAAATAATACTAGGGACACAGCCAGAGTACCGACAGGAAAGTACTGCCATAACTATGATGCTGAAATTGAGGCAATAAAGATAGCAACAGAGAAATTACTGTGTACCATTGATGGTACACAACCTGTGGTACTACTGACAAATGTAAAATCAGTACTCGAGGCGCTTCTGTCTGGGAAATTGCCAGTACTAATGACACTACTTTCTGAAATTAGCAGTCAACATAAGGTCACCATACAGTGGATACCATCCCACTGTGGAGTACCCGGAAACGACAGAGCTGATCAATTGGCTAAGGAAGGAGCCAAAGAAGAACAGACTGATGTGCCCGTTACATACCACCAAAAGAAAAGAATGATCAAATCAGTCAGAAAGCCACAAAAACCTGCTCAAGATGACTACCACGTTATGGATAGACCAGAACAAGTCATTATTATGCGCCTCAGAACAGGACACAATAGATTACGCAACCACATGTATACAAAATTCAAGATTGGTGAAACAGCCATGTGCACATGTGGATTGGCGTCGCAGACAGCAGAGCACATACTCCAAGACTGCCCAAAATATAACATATCTAGGCAAACCTTCTGGCCTTGAGAGACTATAGTGGAAGATAAACTCTATGGACCGCTGTGTGAACTGAAAAAGACTGTTAGATTCATACAAGAGACAACATTGCAGTTATAGACATATTTCAAGCGAACGAAAGAAGAAGAAGAACTACTACTATAGCTTCATCTGTCCTACTCAATTCCTACATTATGAATTTCTGTATTACTTTAAGTTACTTGGGGCTTTCCTGCCTCCCTGATTCACACTGAGACCTCCACGTTAATGTCTCTAATAAATGCAGCAGTTTTTCCTTTGTCTACGCGCGGTGCGGCACGAACGGATTTCAAATGATCGCCCCTTCTATATTAGCATTTGATCAGTCATTAGTTTATTAATAGGCCAATCCAATTGGTTCAAGAGTTGGTCAATCAGAGCTCCTTTAACAAGATGAAAATGAATAATTGGTTTATCTTTTGACCAATCAACAGTAGTGTATCAGTTGGTTTGACTGCTATTATCTCATTAGTGGCTGATGTAGTTACTATTGATGAGTGGATCACTTGTCCTCTATGACAACTGGTATTTCAGTCAGTTGAGCAGGTGTTCCCATGATACCCATTCTGGTAAATCCATGGTTATGTCCCCTGGCCACGATTCAATGTCAGTTCTAGTGCCTGTATGTTATAGAGCCTCATAAACGAAGCAAAGAAAATTAGCACATAACTTGCATTTCATAATTGACAACTAAAGCAAGTTGGCGCAGGACTGGCCGCCTTATCCCATAGACACCCGTAGCTTGGTGCGATGCTCCTACCACCATCATCTCATCTCATCATGTTCCTCTTGTACCTTGCGGTGTCGAGTTGAAGTATAAACAACGGGCGAGTGCCAGCTTATGGGCTTCATCTATCGATATTCCCATGGACTCTGTTATTCCCTGCGTCCATCGTTTACGTGGTCGGCCTCTTCCTCTGCTTCCCTATGGTCTGTACATCATTGATTTTTGTGGTATACTGTTAGTTGGTAACCTGCTTGCATGGCCAAACCATTTGACCTGCTGCCTTCTAATAAAATCTAGTGCAGCTACAACCCCCACTTTAGTCCTGATTTCTTCATTCCTGTTCTTATATCTTCTGGATACATTGAGTATTCTTCTCAGGAATCTCATTTCTGTTGTTGTGATTTTTCTTTTCTCTTTTTCTGTCATTGTCCAGGTTTGGCAATGGTAACATAGAGTTGGTAAGAAGATTGTGTTATAGAGTGCTTTCTTAGTAGTTTCCTACCACAAATTTAAAAATACTGGCAAAAGAAACAGAATTACCTAGCTTTACAGTGCCACCGATCATGAACAAGTGTTGAGTGGGTGGCGGCTGGGCATGAGAAATGTTGACAACCTGGGCTCCACTGGGGGAGATAAAAGGCATAAGAAGAAGGTATATGGTGCAGCTGTGGCTTACATAAACTTGATGTCAACTGTAAAATATGCTTGGGACATGTCAGCTAGCATTGAACATACACACTCTACAATATAAGGTAGGAGTTTCACCATATTAGCCCAGGAATAATGGATGTACGGTGGATAGCTAGCTGCTGACTTGATGCTGTCTTAGTGTATAATTAAATATGTGGACACATTGGACAGCAACTAGTGGCTCTCATATGGCAGGCTGTATGAAATGTGAGCCAGTATATGTCTGCTTTTCTCACATCCAAGTGTGCACCCGGCAGTCAGTCGTGGTTTTATAGTGTTCTGTTACTGTCACCTTGAGTTCATGGTTGGCTTCTCTGTGTGATCTTGTGTGGGTTCTTGGAGCTGGCCACTGATGTCCCAGTTATAACCCAGAGAGTTAAACAGGATATTACCTGCATGGAACAAAACAGAGTTGGTCGGTGTAGTTTGTGCAGTCAAAATAGCGGGATACCTAAAAACCCACAGAGAAGATAATTACAGACATAGATGAATAATATTGGGAGGACATGGCGGGAGCTGTGAAGATAGTAAAAGATAGAAGGGGTGGCGTGGGTGATTTTGGGACCTCTGCCCCAGTAGGCACTGCAGGGCAGCAGAAGAATACTGCAGTGTTTGATGTTGATGTTGATTACTGCAGGTTTGATCTTGGCAGTTTATCCTCGCTGTGCATGATCTTAGAGCTAGCTGTCTTACAGTCGCAGTATTTATGAGTTCTCTTGTGTGTTTGCATTGGCTATGAATATGGTCGGGGAGTTGGCCGAGCGCGGTGGCCAGCATGTGTGTCTGGTACCTTGTGTTTGAATCCTCGTTCAGATTGTTTTTTTTTTTTTTTGTCTTTATTAATTGATCTGGGTGTCCGGTTGACCCAGCCTAACGGAGGTACCGAGACTTGTTCTGGGAAGTCTGTCCCACTAGTTTACCTGTTTCATCCCTTCTCTGTCTGTTCCACTAGTTTACTCGTTTCACCCATTCTGTCTGTCCCACTAGATTACTTGTCTCATGCCTTCTGTATATCCGACTAGTTTCCTTACCCCATCCCTACTCTGCCTGTCCCATTAGATTACCTGTCTCATCCCTTATCTGCCCGTCTCATCTCTTCTCTGCCTGTCCCTCTAGCATGCTTCTATGCCTGCCTCCTCTCTCTAAGATTCTTTATTACGAGAATTCCCGTTGAGTCACTCAACAGAAGTTGAAAGATGTTTAAGCCTCAGTCATTCCTTGCTGGACACGTCATTGCCCTCGATACGACGCTATCGCAGAACCCCCACCTGACCAATCCGACCTTGACCCACGTTGCGTTACATTGCACTTAACCCGATGTAATCAACTGACCCCAGCAACGTATGTCGAAAAACACTTGACCTTTAGCAGTCCAGATCCCGAAGTCAGTATCTGAAGAGGTAATACTAGTAATAGTGGCAGGGTGGCTTTGGTGGTTATGATGCCCATCTCTGATGTGTGATTTACGGCGTGGGCTGCTGAATGTTTATAAAATAAGAAAAGTATATTATTCTCTCTCTCTCTCTCTCTCTCTCTCTCTCTCTCTCTCTCCCTCTCTCTCTCCCTCCCTCTCCCTCTCTCTCTCCGTCTCTCTCTCTCTTCTCTCTCTCTCTCCTCTGATCTGAGGTAGTAGAACGGAGGCTAAGACTTCCCAGAAAAAGGCGAAAAAACTCGGATAACTCGTGTGCACATTATACAAACATCGACAGCTGAAAGTCGAACAAAGCTGAGCGAGTATCCACAGCTGGGCATTTCAAAATTAGAATCATCATCATCATCAAGTGCCTTGCCAGCTGGCTTAGGTGTTCATGTCTCTCCAAAGATCTCAGTCGTTGGTGTTCTGGATTAACTCCGCTGGTGATAATCCTCCACGCCACCGTCTTAATCCATCCAGCATCATTCTCTTGGTCTGCCGCTCCCTCTCTTCCCCTTGATTTTGTACAATTGTCGCGATGTTCTCCAATGCCTGCCTTCTCATTATATGACCACAGAAAGCCGTTTGTCTCTTTCAGTGGTCAAGCCGTTTGACTCGTGCTCCGAAGGTTGTGGGTTCGATTCCGGGTCGCGTCCTTCGGTTTACGAGTTAAATGTTTCGGAGACTCCTGTGGGTCGTCGCTAGAGCTACGGAGTTCGCGCTTTGTATGATGCTTTCCGTGCTGCGGAAAGAGACCGAGCCATATGGGATAAAACCCGGTGCAATGAAGTCGATCCTGTCGACTTTTAAGTGACTTTTTTTTTTGGTTTGTCTCTTTCCTTTTGTTGAATATAATATTCTAGTTTCATTAGCCTCCTTCAGGCAGTCGTTGTTAGTTACTCTGGCAGTCCAAGGAATTCGCAACCTTCGTCTCAGGTGCCACATCTCTGTGGCTTCCAAGTTCTTCTTGATTCACGACTTTAGTGATCGAGTGAGATGGCAGAACATGACCGCCCACGCTTATCGGCATGGCACATGATGGATGGAATATTAATTTTATTGTTTGCAAGGGACATAACTCGGAAACGTTTTTTTCTAAAGATGCAATTAGTTACATTAATTGTTAAATGTTTAATATAATGACACCATCTATTCACAGTTAATACAATAATTTGACATCCTAAAGTTTGAAATACTTTTACTGCTAAAAATAATAAAATATACTTGTTAATGCAATATATACAATGTTTCAACACTGCAAGCCCCGTGCACGATGTTAACGATGGTTCCCAATGCACGCGAAAACATTGTTACTCTCTTCACAACGTGGCTATTAGCCAGTTATCTCCCTTCTTCTCCTGCTTTGTGCAACACAGGTGTATTTAGTCCCCTACGCCCCCCCCCCCCCCCCCCCCTCCATCAGCGCCATCTTTTAGTCCACTTCATAGCCAGTTGTAAGTCCTTCGCAGGACGTGGGAGTCACCACCAGCATTATCTCTTCTTTCTGTGACTTCTTGGTTGGTTTGCATGGGGTCATTTCTCATTGCGTTCTTACTACCGTTACTTGTGCTACTTTTTGATAGCAAACGCTTGCTGGCCTGCATCCATATTGCCCACAGCAGCGTTTCGAACTTGACGGATTTGCGTACTGCATCCGTTACATCGCCCCTAGTTACACATCCATATTTTTCCATTCGCTCTCCTGGGCGCACCCCGGTCCCCCTAGCGCGGGTTCCCTCACCGGTTGATATTAACCAATCACCGAATTTCTGGCTGCACTGACCTTTAGGCAGTTGACCCCTTTAACACCACATCAGTTCCATTCCACCCATGGATAGCCGTCTCAAGCTAGGATACAGATGAGTTGATATTTATACATTCATGTAGTGTCGATCGTGTATTAGTTAATCTATTTTTGTTTGTTTGTTCTGTGCTGACGAAGGCTTTGGCCGCAACGTCCATTGTTTTTTGTAGATGTGCTTTGGTAAAGCTCTCAACCTACTTCTCGTTTTTCAGTGATTCATTCATTCCTTTTTTTGAAGGAAGGGCACGCGTCCGAATTCCAGTCCCAAACGAAAAGTTAATTCTGCAGTAAATAAGTATCCCTTATAGGGCCTCATTGGGTCAAAGGCAAGTCACGTGACATACGTGACGTCATCTGACTACATGACATAATTTTGTTAAATTTTCGCTGTGTCCTCAGTAGCATAGCGATAAGTATCTCCGCCTGTAATGCAGGAGATCGTGGTTCGATTCCCCACTGGCGTAATTATTTTTTTTTTCATTTTTCATAAATTAATTAAGCGAAAGCGACAAGATAACTATGTACAAAGACAGTTATTCGTCATTTTGACAAAATTAGTTAACTTTTGTTTGCTTTTTTTTTTTTTTTTGTAATAAATTTTTTTTGTATTGTTAGAAGTTTTTACTCAATGAAGAGATCCTTTGTATCGTTTTGTTTACGTTACTTTTTTTTTGGTTTTCTATTAGAACTTGTGAGTGTTGATAGTTGCGATTTTCATTTGTTTGATAACTAAAACTAGAGTAGAATCCAGCTGTCACAAAGGTTATATTTATCGTTTTAACATTATAAGTTAGCATTTACAGTGGAAACTAACCTTCAAAACACTGAAGTTTTTCATTCTTTCAAAATAATAGCTGTTAGTTTTCCATTCTTTTCTGTGTATTAGAATTAAAGTAGAAAGCACCTCTATTTTTTAACTGTAGAATTTATCATTTGCATTTCAGCAGAAAACATTAGGCAATTTGTCATTCTTATTAAATTTGTCATGACAAGAATTACCAGTAGGCTGACAGAAAACACAACTGCTATACGTCAGCTATTAGCAATTTAGCACCACATATTGATATCATCCATCCATGACTGTGGCCAATCCTGACACGGACATCACCCATCCAAACATGGATACCACCCATCCAAACATGGATGCCACCCATCAAAACATGGATGTCACCCATCTAAACATGGATGTCATCCATCAAAACATGGATGTCACCCATCAAAACATGGATGTCACCCATCCAAACATGGATGTCACCCATCCAAACATGGATGTCACCCATCCAAACATGGATGCTACCCATCCAAACATGGATGTCACCCATCCAAACATGGATGCTACCCATCCAAACATGGATGTTACCCATCCAAACATGGATGTCACCCATCCAAACATGGATGTCACCCATCCAAACATGGATGCCACCCATCCAAACATGGATGTCACCCATCCTAACATGGATGCCACCCATCCTTACATGGATGTCACCCATCCAAACACGGATGTCACCCATCCTAACATGGATGCCACCCATCCTTACATGGATGCCACCCATACGTTTACTTCACTCAAGTATTACTCATGCTCATATGGCATATTCCCGTTTTTAAAAAGCTAAATGGAAGCACGTTTTCTGTATATCACCCGCTAGCCATGCTTGACCTTTGTCATATTAAGACAATATGTGTTTGTGCTTTCTCCTCTTGTTTTCTGATTGGTGTAAATAGATGTGTGGGTTTATTATTATTATTATTATATATATATATATATAATATACAGTCTTGTAGTTTTTGTTTCCTTCGTCGCTATCACTTCAACTAACATATTTTTGTATATTATAGAGAATATACATTTTTGTGAATTTGTATTTTGTAAACAAAACGAACTTGTTTTTCCCCCAAATAAAGGATCCAATTTTCTTGTGTACGACATTGTGAGGCCTTTAACACAGTAGATTGTTCCTTGTTGAAATATCTATGCCATTTGTAGTTTTTTTTTTTTTTTTTTTGGGGGGGGGGGGGTGTCATCTGTGACATGCCTGTCAGTTGAGAAGTGAGCATTCTAGTTAGGTGACATCAAGGTTGGGTTTGTTGTTGGTGGTGCCTGGGTGAACTGTTTGCTGCCCTCAGCTTCCATTAGCATGTCCATCAGGCTACTGTGGGTTTGATTGAAAATTCTCTGAAGCATGTTTTTTATTGTTTTTATTTGCGCTCGCTCGCTTTGAACTCAAGCTTAGTCCATACACACTATTTCATGTAGTGCTGGATTGAACTTTGCATGTGGATTAGCTTCCCCTATTAACAGTGTCCCTCGCTATCAAGCGAATCCACTCCGACTTCAGAGGTACTTGTAATTTACATCCCCAAGCAAGGACGACAGGTCAGCATTTTGGTCCAACTGTCCGGTGTAGGGGTTGAACCCCTTACCTCGGCATCAGCACACCGGATGTTTAAGAACACGTGTTTTATCCATTCGGCCATGCTGACCTACAAGTATGGAGTTGAACCCAGGGATCTGAGTCAGAGACCAAATATAACTAGGAAGGTGTACAGGGAAAACATGTGCACAGATACAGGCTTCTGTTTGGTCCAGTCTTCATCGGCCAACAAGAAAACAAGTAGAAATCTTAAAAGTAATTTGATGAACACAATTATGAATGGAACTTGTTCTGTTGATCAGATTGTTTTTCTCAGGCCCGAGTTGTTTTCTTGTTTATTGTTTGTTGATGAAGTCTTCGGTGCGATTCTCTTGTCCCCAATCTATACCACATGGAGATGGAGATGACTTGTGTGGCAGTGGGATATCAGCAGACTTAACTCGTTGTCACTATACCTCTATAAGACACTCTTACATTGGTTGTAATACACAAAATGTGAGTGTCAGTCAGTCGGAAAGTATTGGCAAATTACTGAACATAAACTTGCCAAGAAATCTCATTCATCTCATTGGCACCTTTCCGTCAGACGATAGTTTGGTACATTGTGCTTCAAAAAGGCTTAATAACTACGATTCATGGCGGTGGCGAGTGTGGCTGGTAAGGCCAATTCTTGCTGCAAATGTTTGCCCACAGTAGGTGCATGTGAAAACATGGTCAATTCCACCATTTTGCACCATCTTACGTCTCTCACGCTCTGTGTTTGCTTTATCTGCAATCATTTTCTCCTTTGTCTTTATTCCATTTCTGATAGTTGCCCTCCATGCAACACGTTCAGCGGCGACGTGCTCCCAATGTGCATTATCAATGCCTGTATCAATCATGTCCCGCTTACACACATCTTTGTATGGTAGTAGAGGCCGACCCTGAGATCTCCTACCCGTCTGTAATTCACCAAAAAAGATGTCCTTCGGTATTCTACCATCATCCATCCTCCTAACGTGTTCTATCCATCTAAGTCTACGAAGACTGAGCATGGAATACACGGTCACACAACCTGATCTTTCCAATACTTCAGTATTTGTGATTTTGTCTTGCCACTTAATACCAAGTATTCTTCGCAGACACCGCATATGAAAGCTGTTTAAACGTTTCTCTTGGCGTGAGTAAGTAGTCCAGGTTTCACTGCCATAAAGAAGAGTACTAAGGACACAGGGTTGGTAGACGAGGACTTTTGTTTTGGCAGTAAGCTTCCTGTTCTCCCAGACTCTTTTTGCTAACATGTTCATTGTTGTTACTGCCTTGCCAATCCTGATGTTGATTTCCTGATCGAGGGATAATTTGCTATTTACCTCTGATCCTAGATATGTAAAATGGTCTACTATCTCCAGTTCGGCGTCGTCAATAAAGATTGATGGTACACCATGTGACATCTGTGTCTTCTTTTTGTTAATTGTTAAACCAAATTCAGAACAAGCATTGGAGAATGCAGATAGTAGATGTTGTAATTCTTCCTCAGAGTGGGTCGTAATCGCAGCATCATCCGCAAAAAGCAACTCTCTGATTAGTACCCTACTAATTTTGGTCTTGGCCTTCAATCTCTGAGCATTATAGAGGCCACCATCTGAGCGTGAGTGAATGTATATACCGTCATCCTGATCACGAAAGGCATATTTCAGTAGAAGTGAAAAGTATATCCCAAAGAGGGTGGGGGCTAGTACACAACCTTGCTTAACTCCACTCTTGATTTCAAACTCTTCTGAAGTTGAGCCATCAAACTTGATTATACCCTTCATGCCTGTGTGGAACGATTCGACAATGGACAGAAGAGTTGGTGGGCAGCCAATCTTCTTTAGTGCTTTGAACAGACCCTCACGACTGAACCCGTAACAGTTGCCTCTCGCTTTGATTCCGAGACCGGTTAAGACCAGGCATGGAGTTATTGCCTCTCCATAGCACAAAGCCTGGGCTAAAATAAAGAAACCATGTGTTGCCCAAGCAACATGATCCCTCTCTCGGCCTGCCTAGTTCACTCCAGAGGAAAGTTGACACCTATAATCTGGAACAAAATGATGTGTGATTTACCGCGTGGGCTGCTGAATGTTTATAAAATAAGAAAAGTATGTTATTCTCTCTCTCTCTCTCTCTCTCTCTCTCTCTCTCTCTCTCTCTCTCTCTCTCTCTCTCTCTCTCTCTCTCTCTCTCTCTCTCCCCCCCCCCTCTCTCTCCTCTGATCTGAGGTAGTAGAACGGAGGCTAAGACTTCCCAGAAAAAGGCGAAAAAACTCGGATAACTCGTGTGCACATTATACAAACATCGACAGCTGAAAGTCGAACAAAGCTGAGCGAGTATCCGCAGCTGGGCATTTCAAAATTAGAATCATCATCATCATCAAGTGCCTTGCCAGCTGGCTTAGGTGTTCATGTCTCTCCAAAGATCTCAGTCGTTGGTGTTCTGGATTAACTCCGCTGGTGATAATCCTCCACGCCACCGTCTTAATCCATCCAGCATCATTCTCTTGGTCTGCCGCTCCCTCTCTCCCCCTTGATTTTGTCCAATTGTCGCGATGTTCTCCAATGCCTGCCTTCTCATCATATGACCACAGAAAGCCGTATGTCTCTTTCAGTGGTCAAGCCGTTTGACTCGTGCTCCGAAGGTTGTGGGTTCGATTCCGGGTCGCGTCCTTCGGTTTACGAGTTAGGTTTACGAGTTAAATGTTTCGGAGACTCCTGTGGGTCGTCGCTAGAGCTACGGAGTTCGTGCTTTGTATGATGCTTTCCGTGCTGAGGAAAGAGACCGAGCCATATGGAATAAAACCCGGTGCAATGAAGTCGATCCTGTCGACTTTTAAGTGACTTTTTTATTTTTGGTTTGTCTCTTTCCTTTTGTTGAATATAATATTCTAGTTTCATTAGCCTGTTTCAGGCAGTCGTTGTTAGTTACTCTGGCAGTCCAAGGAATTCGCAACATTCGTCTCAGGTACCACATCTCTGTGGCTTCCAAGTTCTTCTTGATTCACGACTTTAGTGATCGAGTGAGATGGCAGAACATGACCGCCCACGCTTATCGGCATGGCACATGATGGATGGAATATTAATTTTATTGTTTGCAAGGGACATAACTCGCAAACGTTTTTTCTAAAGATGCAATTAGTTACATTAATTGTTAAATATTTGATATAATGAAACCATCTATTCACAGTTAACACAATAATTTGACATCCTAAAGTTTGAAATACTTTTACTGCTAAAAATAATAAAATATACTTGTTAATGCAATATATACAATGTTTCAACACTGCAAGCCCCGTGCACGATGTTAACGATGGTTCCCAATGCACGCGAAAACATTGATACTCTCTTCACAACGTGGCTATTAGCCAGTTATCCCCCTTCTACTTTTACTGCATTTGAAGGAGCACGCTTCCGAATTCCAGTTCCAAACGAAAAGTTAATTCTGCAGTAAATAAGTATCCCTTATAGGGCCTCATTGGTTCAAATGCAAGTCACGTGATATACGTGACGTCATCTGACTACATGACATAATTTTGATAAATTTTCCTTGTGTCCTCAGTAGCATAGCGATAAGTAATGCAGGAGACCGTGGTTCGATTCCCCACTGGCGTAATTTTTTTTTTTTTCATTTTTCATAAATTAATTAAGCGAAAGCGACAAGATAACTATGTACAAAGACAGTTATTCGGCATTTTAACAAAATTAGTTAACTTTTGTTTGCTTTTTTTTGTAATAAA
This sequence comes from Cepaea hortensis, assembly GCA_963921405.1. Taxonomy (NCBI): domain Eukaryota; kingdom Metazoa; phylum Mollusca; class Gastropoda; order Stylommatophora; family Helicidae; genus Cepaea; species Cepaea hortensis. The sequence goes on from OY992878.1 coordinate 160,707,274, forward strand.
TTTTTTTGTATTGTTAGAAGTTTTTACTCCACGTTACTTTTTTTTTCTATTATAATTTGTGAGTGTTGATAGTTGCGATTTTCATTTGTTTGATAACTAAAACCACAATAGAATCCAGCTGTCACAAAGGTTATATTTATCTTTTTAACATTATCGGTTAGCATTTACAGTGGAAACTAACATTGAAAACACTGAAGTTTTTCATTCTTTCAAAATAATAGTTGTTAGTTTTTCATTCTTTTCCGTGTATTAGAATTAAAGTAGAAAGCACCTCTATTTTTTAACTGTAGAATTTATCATTTGCATTTCAGCAGAAAACATTAGGCAATTTGTCATTCTTATTAGATTTGTCATGACAAGAATTACCAGTGGGCTGACACAAAACACAACTGCTATACGTCAGCTATTAGCATTTTAGCACCACATATTGATATCATCCATCCATGACTGTGGCCCATCCTGACACGGACATCACCCATCCAAACATTGATGCCACACATCCAAACATTGATGCCACCCATCCAAACATGGATGTCACCCATCCAAACATGGATGTCACCCATCCAAACATGGATGTCACCCATCCAAACATGGATGCCACCCATCTAAACATGGATGTCATCCATCCAAACATGGATGTCACCCATCCAAACATGGATGCCACCCATCCAAACATGGATGTCACCCATCCAAACATGGATGCCACCCATCCAAACATGGATGCCACCCATCCAAACATGGATGTCACCCATCCAAACATGTATGTCACCCATCTAAACATGGATGTCACCCATCCAAACACGGATGTCACCCATCCAAACATGGATGTCACCCACCCTAACATGGATGCCACCCATACGTTTACTTCACTCATGTATTACTTATGCTCATATGGCATATTCCTGTTTTTAAAAAGCTAAATGTAAGCACGTTTTCTGTATATCACCCGCTTCCCCAAAATAAATGATCAAATTTTCTTGTGTTCGACATTGTGAGGCATTTAACACAGTAGATTGTTCCTTGTTGAAATATCTATGCCATTTGTAGTTTTTTTTTTTTTTTTTTTGGGGGGGGGGGGGGTGTCATCTGTGACATGCCTGTCAGTTGAGAAGTGGGCATTCTAGTTAGGTGACATCAAGGTTGGGTTTGTTGTTGGTGGTGCCTGGGTGAACTGTTTGCTGCACCACACCCACACACACATCCCCACACACACAACCACCCCCCCTGCACACATCTCCCACCCACCACATATCCCCCACATCTCCCCAAGCACACACATAACCCCCACCCATCCCATAACCCACCAACAATCATCCACCCACATATCCTCCTCCACCCACTCACCCACAAGCGCCTAGCCAAACACACATCCCCACCCACACACACACATCTCGCCGCCAACCCATACATCCCGCACGTCCTCATACACAAATCCCGCACTCACCCACACAATCCCACACCGCCCACTCACACATCCTGAGCCCACTCATACACATCACGAATCTAGAATGAAGTAGCATTACTCCCCACACAAAATAAATATTACAACCAATGAATATTTTTTACAACAAACCTTGGAATACATGAGTTTCATCAAAGCCATCAACATCATCGCACCATTAGCTATAAGTGTGTTGTTTAAACTATTTGTAAATTCAATTATTATACTTTATTATGGTTATTACACACATTTTTCTATATTTTTCTTTGTTTGCTTTTGCTGTTCATGTAATTAAAAGTAACGTGTTATTTGATAGTGATAATAAAGGATTTGAAAATCTTAGTTTAAAAAATGTGTTGTTTTCTTGTCTGCTTCACATATATTTTTGTTTGCACTTCTCTCTGCACATACATTCTTTCTACCAATCCACGTAGATTATTTCTCATCAACATGCTGTGTCATGACGAGAGAGAGAGAGAGAGAGAGAGAGAGAGAGAGAGAGAGAGAGAGAGAGAGAGAGAGAGAGAGAGAGAGAGAGAGAGAGATGGATAACTTTCTGACAGGCAGACAGGCAAGGGCATGTTCTTAAGTGTATGTGTGTGTGTGTGTGTGTGTGTGTGTGTCTGTGAGAGAGAGAGAGAGAGAGAGAGAGAGAGAGAGAGAGATTTATAGGTATAACTTTATGACAGGCAGACAGATGACGGTGTGTTCTTAAGTGAGGGAGAGAGAGAGGCATAACTTTCTTATTGGCAGACAGGCGAGGGTGTGTTCTTAAGTGAGAAAGGAAGGGGGAGGAAGAGAGATAGAGGAGAGAGCGAGAAAGAGAAAGAAAGAAAGAAAGAAAGTTATTGGGATAATGTTATGGCAGGAAGACAAATGAGGTCTTTCATATGCAAGCGAGCGAACGATCGTGTGTGTGAGAGAGAGAGAGAGAGAGAGAGAGAGAGAGAGAGAGAGAGAGAGAGAGAGAGAGAGAGAGAGAGAGAGGAGAAAGGTATAGAAAAAAAAAGAGAGAGAGAAAGAGGTGGAAAGAAAAATAAAGGTTATTGTCATTATGAGTTTATGCAAGAAGACAGATGACGACATATTCTTAATTAAGTGGGAAGAAGTTTGAGCGTGGGATAAAAGAAAGAAGATAAAGTAAGGTAGAGAGAAGGGGAGATGTAGACTATTGTAGAGATAACTTTATGACAGGAATGTCGGTACCGACATGTTCTCAAGTGCGAGATAGCTGGATAAAGATAACAAGAGATGGGGAGAGAGAAAGAAAGACATATATAAAACCATTTAGGAAAGCAAGTCAGAACATGTTCGTAAGTGCGAGAGAGTATGTGAGAGGAAAAAAAGAGAGATTGAGAGAGAGAGAGAGAGAGAGAGAGAAAGAGAGAGAGAGAGAGAGAGAGAGAGAGAGAGAGAGAATGTGTGTGCTCGAGCGGGAGAGGGGGTGGGGGGGGGGGGGGTCATAGAAATAATCCAGGAAGATAGTGAGCGAGAATTCTTCCGTTTGAGAGAAAGAGGAAGATACACAAGCAATAACGTCGGTCGGGGAAGTATTATTATTATTATTCTGACTGAAAAGTCAGGCAAGAATGACTAGACAGTTAATTATAGAAATAATATAGTACAAATTATCCCCTTCAACCCCACCTCCGCCCCTCCCCCCTTGCGTTTGCTGGCTGTGAACTTGAGCGTAGTCAACATGCGTGCTATTACTGCTAGTAGTTGCTACTGCTAGTTAGTGCACTAGACTGAATTTTGCGCGTGGATTAGCTTTCCCTATTACCAGTGTCCCTCGCCATCAGGCGTATCTACTCCGACTTCTGAGGCGCTTGTAATTTAGTCCCCATCAACATTTTAGTCCATTTGTCCGGTGTAGGGGTTGAACCTACACACCTGATGTTTAAGAACGCCCGTTCTTACCCATTCGGCTATGCTGGCCTCTGATGGTTATATTATCATATAATAAACCCCATCCCACGTGACCCTTTCGTCTTCCCTTCTTCCCTGTATTCCTCATTGGAATATCCGTCATAAACCAACTCTTGCCCCGGCGTTCTATATTGTACAAACTTGTTGGATTGAAATTGAGATTGAGAGCAGCCGACTTCTAGTTGTTGGTTATAATCTCAAGTTCGCGAAATTAGGAGGAGATTCTCTTTACAGGGACAATACCTACGGTCACTGACCTATATTCTAATTGCCAAGGAGGAAAGCACTGGCAAACTATATTCTTTACTGATACCTGTTACATTATGATTGGACAGTTCTCATACTGCAGTCAGGAAAAAAGTATTAAGTGTGGTTAAAACATAAAACTCTGATAGTCGTTAGTTGTTAGTCGCGGCTCCAACTTCACGGCAAAGAGTTGCCCCATAATGTTCTATTCTGTAACATGCGAAACATGGACAATAAGCAGACACGCTGACAAACAGCTAATGGTGATAGGAATTTGGTTACTGGGGGATAGTGCATAGAATAGCATGGACGAACAGAAAAACAGACGAGAAAGTCATACAAGAACCAAATGAACACCATATATTTATTAGAGAAGTTTGACGTCAACATCTCAAATTGTGGCACTTTATGGCGAGAAATAAACTTGAAAGCCTGTGACAACTAGCAAACTTGATGATAAAAGAGCACGGGGAAGACAAAGAGAGGAATACCCGGATGATTTGGTCGCCTATCATAATCGGGACAAGAACACTGACCTGATACAAGACTGATGATTGTGTGAGATCACGAACCATGACCTTCGACGCTTATCGGCATTGCACCTGATGATGATGATGATGATGATGATGATGATGATGATGATGATGGTGATGATGATGATGAAACAACACTGCGAAAATGCGTTACTGGTTGTTTTTTTTTCTTCAAGATTATTACTAAAGCTGATATATTAACCAACTTTCCACTTCTGGAACGAATTCAAAGTACGCAAAAGCATCAAGGGCATTCTAATTCATATATTTACACTTTGTTTAGTGCATGTCTGATATTAGACTGGCGATTGCGAGAGAGAGAGCGAACCATGACCGCCAACGCTTATCGGCATGTCGCACGATGAGAATTATGATGCTGATGATGATAATGATGAAACAGTTCTCCAAAATAACATTGAACAAGCAAATAGAAAGTCGCATAGAAGCCCCGAAGGTGTGGATATACAGACGAATATGTCGTATTTCATGGAAACAAAAACAAGCAAATGCAGAGGTTCTAGAAAAACTGGGAATGAAGAGAGAGTTGATGGAAGAAATAACGTGGAGGTAAGTGAAATATTTTGGCCACGTTAAAAGACATGACACTCTTATAAACATCATATTGGAAGGCAAGGTTGAGGGCAAGCGAGTAAGAGGTAGACAACGATACAAGTGGGAAGATAGCATCAAGAGATGGACGAACATCAGTCTGACAGAATCTACAGTCAAGGCGAGAGACAGACAGTGTTTGAGATCCATTGCAGCCAACCTTCATAGTGGAGACGGCTATTGGTTCGTATTTCGATTTTCTCAATTCTATTTTTTAATTCGTAGCTATATTTTAGTTCGTATAATTTATTATTGTTTTTATATAAACCAATGGGGCACTGTAAGGGATACTTATTCACTGCAGAATTAACTTTTCATTTGGGACCGGAATTCGGAAGAGTGCCGTTTGAGGTCTTCAAGCGCTGTGCTGCAGAGACCAAAAGCGCAAAATGGGAATGTTTCATGAAGGAGGTTGGAGGTGATAAAACACTGCGAAAATTCTGGAAACTGCACAGACAAATGCTAAGAAAAGATCGGCCTATGACAGTGGGAACAATTGATAGAGATGATGGTGTACGCTTGACAACAGACAAAGAGAAAGGGGAGGCATTTCTCCAGAGATTTTTAGAGCACACCAATCATAATGATGCGGACACCAGAGATACAGTTAGAGAGGAATTATCTGGCATCATGAAGAATATGCATTATGAAGACATCATACAGGTTGAAGATGTTAAACATATTTTGAAAAAGGCAAACGACACAGCACCAGGGCCCGATGGGGTTAGGTATGGCCACATGAAGGCTTTGAGCGAGGCAGACCTGAAGGAGATGACCTATTGCTTTAACAAGCGCAAAAGGACAGCATCAGTACCGCAGGATTGGGTGCACAGCTATCTCATCCCTCTCCCAAAACCATTCAAGGATCATTCAAAGCTTAGTGGCTTTAGGATCATCACCCTTCAAAATACATTTGGGAAGGTTCTAGAGAAGATAGTCGCTGTCAAGCTGCAAGAGTTTTTGGAAAGGGGGAAGCTTCTTCCAAGAGGCCTGGGGAGCTACAGGCCAGGATAAGATACCTGGTCAAATGCAGCCACTTTTGCCTTTGATGTTTATGAGGGGTTCCAGAGTAGACAGGAAACGATGGCGGTAGCGCTTGATCTCGAGGATGCATACAATAGAGTTCGATATGATATTTTGATGACCGTACTGATGGAGAAAGGGGTCAATCCCTGGTTGGTGAACTGGATAGCAGCCGTCCTACATTCTCGCCGGGTTGCTCTCCGTCTGGGCGCATGGACCTCAGAGCCACATATGTTAACCCCGGGACTGCCACAGGGATCAGCAATCTCACCGGTGCTCTTTAATGTGTATACGAGCAAGATTGCAAACCTGGAAGCACCTGGGGTTGGAAGGATACTAACATTTGCAGATGATATTCTTGCATATAGGCAGGGGAGAGATAGGGAGCAAACAGCCCAGGAGCTACAGGCAACAGTAGACAATGTGATTGAATGGTGCACTGAAATGAGTGCTGTCATCCACACAGAAAAGGCAGCTGTTTTGTGGTGCTCTCTGGACAACAGGATTGTGAGAGCTGATGTCCCAAGCCTCACGATAAATGGTAGAAGCGTCAACAGAGAGAACAAACTGAAGTATCTGGGAATCACATTTGACAGGAGCCTGTCCTTCAAGGACCACGTGGAGACGGTTGTGACAAGGTCTCAAAAGGGACTCAATGCACTTAAAACTATGGCTGCAATGGACACAGAGCAGATAATGCTTTTCACACTAAACCAGCACTTGATCCTCTCAGTAATTGATTATGGACTAGGTATCAGAGTCTCACCCAGAGTTATAACGCGTTGTCTGTACCAACGCCCGACAATGCAACGCTGAACTAGGATAAACACTACAGCTATAACGCGGCGTCGTCAACAACGCCAGGCAATCAACACTGAGCGATGCTAAGCAGTCGGCGGTCAGCTGGAACACAGCGTGAACATTGAGGGGTCACGCAAGCTGACTCGAGCACAACTGAGGTGTGTGCTAAAAGGCCAGCCAGACTAGGCTTGGGGGCCGTAACGGACTGACGTGTGAATGCGGCTTGAGAGTTTATACATGTCTTGATAGCTAGCCTGTATGACCGTTGGAGATGGAACGCCTGTGTGGTTGACTTGTAAGTGGAGTGCATTGATGTATTATTATATTGATGTATTGATTGCTTGTATTTATGATCTATTGGATATTGTGAATTGTAATTGCGCGAAGCTTGTATTGATACTCAATACTCTCAAAGAGTCAGCTGGTGAAATTAGAGCGCATACAGAACGGAACGAAGCGATGCGAGTCATTCTGGGATGCACCAGAGACACCCCAGTTGTGTGTATGCGTTACATCCTTGGTTTGCCGTCTGTTGCAGGTAGGCTCAAGGTGATGCAGGCGAAGGCATACCTCAGAGTAGCTGCAGACACAGATCACCCGTTGCATGAGGCGCTTGACGCCGTTAAGGGTCAGCGACTGATAAGAGGGAAATTATGGATGGCTCAGGCGGAGGATACGATCAGGCAGGCGTGTATCTGATACATCAGATAACGATCGGATGTGTCGGCCTAAAGGCGCAAGAACGCAGCTCTGCTGTAAACAGGCACAACGCAATCACGTCCGAAAAAAAAAAACAACTCCGGATGAACGCAGAAGAAGAAGAAATCAGTCAGAAAGCCACCAAAACCTGCTCAAGATGACTACCACGTTATGGATAGACCAGAACAAGTCATTATTCTGCGCCTCAGAACAGGGCACAATAGATTACGCAACCACATGTATACAAAATTCAAGATTGGTGAAACAGCCATGTACACATGTGGATTGGCGTCGCAAACAGCAGAGCACATACCCCAAGACTGCCCAAAATATAACATATCTAGGCAGACCTTCTGGCCTAGAGAGACGACAGTGGGAGATAAACTCTATGGACCGCTGTGTGAACTGAAAAAGACAGTTCAATTCATACAAGAGACAACACTGCAGTTATAGACATATTTCATACAAGAGACAACACTGCAGTTATAGACATATTTCATACAAGAGACAACATAGCAGTTATAGACACATTTCATACAAAAGACAACATTGCAGTTATAGAAACATTTCATACAAGAGACAACATAGCAGTTATAGACACATTTCATACAAGAGACAACATTGCAGTTATAGACATATTTCATACAAGAGACAACATTGCAGTTATAGACATATTTCATACAAGAGACAACATTGCAGTTATAGACACATTTCATACAAGAGACAACACTGCAGTTATAGACATATTTCATACAAGAGACAACACTGCAGTTATAGACATATTTCATACAAGAGACAGCATTGCAGTTATAGACATATTTCATACAAGAGACAACATTGCAGTTATAGAAACATTTCATACAAGAGACAACATTGCATTTATAGACATATTTCTTACAAGAGACAGCATTGCAGTTATAGACATATTTCATACAAGAGACAGCATTGCAGTTATAGACATATTTCATACAAGAGACAACATTGCAGTTATAGACATATTTCATACAAGAGACAACACTGCAGTTATAGACATATTTCATACAAGATACAACATAGCAGTTATAGACACATTTCATACAAGAGACAACATTGCAGTTATAGAAACATTTCATACAAGAGACAACATAGCAGTTATAGACACATTTCATACAAGAGACAACATTGCAGTTATAGACATATTTCATACAAGAGACAACATTGCAGTTATAGACATATTTCATACAAGAGACAACATTGCAGTTATAGACATATTTCATACAAGAGACAACACTGCAGTTATAGACATATTTCATACAAGAGACAACACTGCAGTTATAGACATATTTCATACAAGAGATAGCATTGCAGTTATAGACATATTTCATACAAGAGACAACACTGCAGTTATAGACATATTTCATACAAGAGACAACATTGCAGTTATAGACATATTTCTTACAAGAGACAGCATTGCAGTTATAGACACATTTCATACAAGAGACAGCATTGCAGTTATAGACATATTTCATACAAGAGACAGCATTGCAGTTATAGACATATTTCAAGCGAACGAAAGAAGAAGAGAACTGATCATTGATTTAAAGGGCCCTGGCAAATACCCTGAATTGATACAAAAGTTTGGCTTGCGATCTGACATCGTACTTTGCTCCTCCTCAGCCATTCAGCTAACGATTGAACTGACTGTCCCTTTCGAGTCAAATATTGAGGAGCAGCATACATACAAGATAAATAAGTACTATGACATGGTCGCGGGTTTCAAGGTGGAAGGGCACACTGTCAGGCTATTCGCCGTTGAGGTAGGCAAGAGAGGTCTAGTCTCTCATTCCGTGTATGATGTGCTAAAACAAATGGGCATTAAATGACAAGCAAGAACTCGAGCACCAAAACAGCTGTTTGAGGCAGCCCAAAAAGCCTCGTGCCAGCTGTGGAATTGTCGGAACCTGAGTTTTGACATGTCTCCAAACTACTGTGGTTGAAGCGGAAACTGCAGAACACCTAACTATCTCTCAACTAAGACCACGAACTTGCAACATCTCGTGTCTACTCTTTAGTCTTTCCTCCGAGCGAGGGTGGTGAGCCCAAGTGCCGTCAAATCATACAAATGTCGGTCGAAGTCCAACCTCCATACCAAAGCGGTAGTCGTCCGTAAGTCGCACTCACCTGCAGAGACCAAGAGGTGGGCCAACAAACCAAAAGAAAGAAACGGCTTCCTAGCAGAGTGCGGCCCATGAACGGGGCACAAAGAAGAAACATGGCAACAGAGACGTATGGAGGCGATAGAGGCCGTGGCTAGGGTAGAAGCAGGCTCCCCACGACCACAGGTTCTAAGGGGCAAGCACAGGCTGCACGGACTCGCCTCACGTAGGGAGGGGAGGCTTGAGAGTGGACATGATAACAGCTAAGGGACAAGGATAACAGTTAGGACAACGAAATCGAACCAACGTCTCGCACGGCAGGGGAAAGACGCCCCGAGTCGTGACCCGGATGGGACCGCCCCCAGAGAGTGTAAGGTGTACAATCGTCCGAAACACTTGGTGAAGGGGGTACATTTCTGACGATCAAAAACCCCCTGACGTATTTGCTCCGCGGCGGAGTTTTTATTGATTTATTTGGTTGTTTCTGGATTTGAGATTTAAATATTGAGCACAACCCACTTCTGGCAACGCTGATCGTATTCTGGTATGAACATAAGGCCTATCCACGTCAATGCGGAAGCACTATTACTTGTTTACTTTAATTGTGTTAAGTTGGGCAGGACAGTAGAATATACAGCCTGAGAACAGAATTATGATTGCGTACTGATTTCGTCGGCAACCTAAGGCATGCCTGCCATGTGTGGCACGTAGGACCACTTTCAATGGCACCCTGAGTGAAATTATTACATTATCTCATTGAATTTGAATTGTTATTTTCTCACACACGAAATATGTTTTAAGTCCACTGAGAAGTTGAGTACATCTGTGTGTTCAGAAACCCGTGTAAAGCTAGAAGTAACGAAACACACACCTGATATTGATCATCATCATCATCATCATCATCATCATCATCATCATCATCATCATCATCCTCATCAGCATCATCATCAGCATCATCATCATCATCATCATCATCATCATCATCATCATAATCATCAAATTCCCTGACAGCTGGCGTAGGTGTTCATGACTCTCCACAGATCTCAGTCTTTGATTTTCTGGATCAACTCTGCTGATGATATTGCTCCATGCCACAGTCTCAGTCCGTCCAGCATCATTTCTCTTGGTCTGCCTCTGCCTCTCTTTACCTCGATCTTTCCGGTTGTCACGATATTCTCCAGTGTCTCTCTACTCATCACATAATCAAAGAAAGCTGTTTGTCTCTTTCTTATTGTTGTGTATAATGTTCTAGTTTTATTAGCCTCTTTCCGGCAATCGTTGTTAGTTACTCTGGCGGTCCAAGGAATTCTCAACATTCGTCTCAAGAACCACATCTCTGTTGCTTCTAAGTTCTTCATAATTTGTTTATTTACATTCCAAGATTCGCTGCCATACAGCAAAACTGGTTCTACATAGCATTTCAGCACTCTCTTTCTTACATTCAGTGACAGTGACTTATTGCATAAGATATTCTTCATTTTCTGAAATGCAGCTTTTGTTTGCCCTGTTCTGTTCTTAGCCGGACTCCGTGGTGATGCGTTGGGGACGCGATTCGTAATGCTGCTTACAATGTTCGAAACACAGAGGCGACCGATTTGGCAGCAAATCGTGTCGCGCTGGTTTTAGCATGCTGGTATGGGAGCGGGTCGTTCAGAAAGCAAAGGCAAACTACTGAACGTAAAAACTTGTTAAGACATCAACAACGGCAGTAAAATGCTGGAGTTTACTGCAACGTCCTATAAGGGGTTTGCAACTTTAAAAAAAAATTCTGCTCTTAATCTCTGTTGTACATCTTCCATCTGATGTTATAAACGCCCCTGGGTATTTAAGATTATCCACTTGGTTAAGGGTTATCCTTCTATTTCACCTTGTGGTGTCACCATTTTCTTTGATGTCACCATTGTTACTGTTTTTTTTTTTTTATATTCAAGGAGAGTCCTTTCTTTGTATTCTCTGTTACTACAAGGTCCAACATTTCTTGTAGGTTTGTTGCATTATCTGCCACCAATACTCTGTCATATGCATAGCGTATATTGTTTATATAATAATCTCCGATTAGTATCCCTGGCTTCTCTTTGACCTCTCTCATTATTACTTCGCTATATAGGGAGACTCCGTGGCGAAGGAATTTCGGACGCGATTCGTAAGCCCGCTAACCCGCGTTCGAAACACATCTGCGACCGATTCTGCCATCGTCCAGGTTTGACATTAGTAGCATAGAGTTGGTAGGAAGATGAAGAGGCACGATATTACAGGTATAAAAACAACATATTACAACACAATATAATACTATACAACGTAATGCAATACGGTAATTGTCTGTTATACAATCACACAGCATTATATGACCCAATAACCCTGAGACATGGAACAATGACAGAAAGGACAGCTAGACAAGGGCGATGTATACGTAATCTAGCAACATGAGCAATGGAAGCCAGGAGAGTCCAATAGATTCAATATTACGCATTGAGCTATGCGCACTTCCATCTCCTTAAAGTCTCTTAAGAGAATCACGCTGACGCATTGAATTGCCGAATTATAACGCTGGCTTTGTTCTCAGTTCGGGACGGCTAAGACGGGACGAAAGGGAAGTCGCGACCCCAGTCTGACAGCCTGGAGAGATAATTCCAAGACAAACAATAGTTCAAATCATCAAACGTGTAGTTTTCAGCTCCCGTCACATGCCATTTTTATATTAACCAGTGTTTTCCTGCGTGTTACTTTAACATCAACTATCTCAGATATTGGTTACTTTAACATCAACTATCTCAGTTATTGGTCGCTTTAAGATCAACTATCTCAGCTATTGGTTGCTATAACTTCAACTATCCCAGATAATGGTTACTTTAACATAAACTATAGGGTGTATTTTTAATGTCTGTGAAGTGTTTGAAAATATTTCCGGTCCAAGTATTGTATTCACCGTCTGTAGTTAGTTAGTTAGTTAGTCGACAGATCATCCTCGTTGCACATCGAACCATTCAGTCCATAAGTGCTCGGATCCCCTCCTCAGCAAATCCCGCAGCGTGTAGCGGCTAACGACGCCGGTTCTGTGTTGGTTTATCAATCTTCTTTGGCTTCCTGCGTAGTGTTCTTGTTTGGCCACCCCTCTTTTAATTTGCTGCTCCCGCAGCCTGGTCATTGTTGTAGATTCACAGTCATCACTTGGTTCTCGCAAAAGTCTCACTTCTCGTAGAGCATTCAGAATGTCAGCCTGGTCCATGTGGTTTCAGTGAAAGCACCAGAGTCCTCCTTCACAATTCTCTCTCCGGCCCGAGCTGTAAAGGCCCATGAGCTTCTCACATGTCGGACGACCGACCCATCTGTGTAGATGACCGCGTCACCGTCTAGCGAATTCTCGAAAATCAACGCTTGTACTTCAGCCTCAACAGCAGCCGGATTTTCTTGTCTGCATTTTCTATCTAGTTGGATGCAAACTGAAAAGGATGTGCAGAAGTCTGTTGGCACTTGCACCCACTCCTCGCCAGGTTCTAGGTCCTCAAGTGAACACACCTGTTGAAGAATGTCTTCGGCTTGACCCATCCACGACCGTCCTCTTTTTAACCTGCTGCCCTTCACCTTCCTAATTTCACTATGCAGTGGATGTTGTGTGTTTGCGTTAATTCTGAGGTAGGCGCGTGCCCTGCAAACTTGTATTCTCTCTTCAATGGTTGGAAAATCAAGAAGGTAGCGCATCGCCCTGCATGCTGTATCTCTTGTACATCCAAGAATAATGCGCACAGCTTCATTCTGTATCCTTTCCATCCTTTCTATCTGCTTATGGCTGAGAGTCAGGATTGCCATTGCATACTCCAAAACAGACATGACCAGCCCCTCGTACAGAAGACATAGATGGCGCTGCTCACAGTTTGCTGCCGCCATCACCCGCATCGCTGCCAAACCCCGCTTGGCCTTTGTTATCACCTGGTCTATGTGCACTTTATAAGCAAGGCTTCGATTAAACCGTATCCTCAGGTAATTCATTGCCTGCGTTCTTTCCACCGTCTCTGAACACAGCATTACAGTTGGTGTTGGATTGTTGACAATATGATTATTCAACGAGAACCAAGTCACTGTTGCCTTTGTTGGGTTGACCATTGCCCCAGCTTCATCACACCAAGTACTTATGCGATTGAGTTCGGTTTGTAGTTCCACAGCAACCTCCTCTCTATCCTTACCCTGACGATACACTAAAACATCATCGGCATACGACAATGTCCTGCCAGGTCCAGTGATCTGCTCACTGGTGATTCTCACTGTGTAGGCGTTGAACAGTACCGGAGATAATGGTGATCCCTGTGGTAGGCCAGGATATATTGTTGTTGGTTCCGAAGTCCAACTGCCACATCTAAAAACTACTTTCCGTTGGAAGAGGGCTGCAGCGATCCAACTAAGGAGGAATGGACTTACGTTTAGTTCAAGAAGCTGAAACATTAAAAAATCCAGTGGTACTCTGTTGTATGCGTCCTCAAGATCAATCGCTGCAGCAACGGTTTCAGTGCCTGGGTGGAAACCTTCATAGACATCATGGGCAAAGACTGCTGCATTGGTCCAGGTTTCTCTTTTTGGACGGTACCCACCCAGGGTAGGTGGGAAAACACCTTGCCTCTCTAGTTGGCTTGATATTTTCCTGGCAATTACCTTCTCCAGCAGCTTGCCTATTGTATTCTGCATGGTTATAATTCGGTATCCCTGAATTTTTTTGTGGTCTTTGTCAGGCTTCGGCAAGGGAATCAGATAGCTGTGTAACCATTCCTCCTTGATGCTAGCACTCCCTATACTGTTGTTGTACATGTCTGCTAGTTTCTCTAGCTCATTGTCGGTACACCTATTTATGTCGTCGAGGGGGTTAGCAGCTTTCTCCGCTAACTCCGAATACTCTCGTCACGTGACGCGACGAGAATTAGCAGTGGTTCGAATCGCAAAAGTGACTTATGAGAGTATGGAACCGGTCGCTCAGAAAGTCGTGGCGTGCTGATGAGCGTAATCTAGCCTAGGAATCAACATACAGCTGAAAGATGCTGGTGTTGACCGCAATATCCTGAAACAGGATGGAAACGCGGAAAAAAAATAATAAAAAAAAAAAAATCTTATGCCATCAGGACCTGGAGCACTGTTTTTTGATCGTCGAAGCACAGCCTTGATTTCTTTCACTGTCACTGTGTCTTCATCCGAAGTGTTCTGGGCCTTGCATCTGTCTGAGGTGACCTCCTTGGCTCACCGTCTGTAAAATTCATGCAACATAACAGGTAAATACAAAACTTTGACAGGGAATATTTTCTAACATTGCACAGTCATCAAAAATACACATTGTAGCTCAGTTATAGGATACTTTAACTTGCGCCTCAGGTTGTTACATTAACATCAACTATCTTAGATGGGACGCAGAGGTGTTTCCAAGGCACCAGGGCCAGGTTATATACTGGCCAAGACCTATTGACGCGTCCTCGTCGAGCGTCCTGGGAAACAGGTCCTTTCGGGGTCCTGGCTAAAGTCAGTAGGATCGCCGATTCCTCCGAAGTCGGAGAGTGTCTGCCTGTACGGCGAGGAACCACCAGTCTGCACACCAATAAGTCAGACACGGGACAACGGATACTCACGCAAAACTCAGGTCCTGTATGACATCACACTGATGTTGGACAACAGGATGTCTTCATCCGACATACAGGCTTTCGCGTTAGAGCTCAAGCCAACGAACACAAGCAAGCAAGCAAGCAACTATCTTAGATAATGTTTACTTTAACATCGACTGTCTCAGATAATCGTTACTTTAACATCAACTATCTCAGATAAAGGTTACTTTAACATTAACTATCTCAGATAATGGCAAATAATGGGTATTTTAACATAAACTATCTCAGATAATGCTTACTTTAACATCAATTATTTCAGATACTGGTTACTTTAACATTAACTATCTCAGATAATGGTTACTTTAACATCAATTAATATTATTTCAGATACTGGTTACTTTAACATTAACTATCTCAGATATTGGTTACTAACTTACTTTAACACCAACTATCTCAGATAGTGGTTATTTTAACATAAACTATCTCAGATAATGGTTACTTTAACATCAATTATCTCAGATACTGGATACTTTAACATTAACTATCTCAGATATTGGTTACTAACTTACTTTAACACCAACTATCTCAGATAGTGGTTATTTTAACATAAACTATCTCAGATACTGTTTACTTTAACATTAACAACTATCTCAGATATTGGTTACTTTAATACCAACTATCTCAGATACTGGTTATTTTAACATCGACTATCTTAGTTAATGGTTATTTTAACATTAACATTCTCACACCGTCGGCCAAGTGGTCTAGGGGTATGATTTTCGCTTCGGGTGCGAGAGGTCCCGGGTTCAAATCCCGGCTTGGCCCAAAATTTTTTTTTAGTGAGACGTAAGATGATGCTCTCCGGCTCCGTGGCTAAAGCCTTGCGAACGCGGTTCGTGAGCCGGGTACCAGGCGTTCGAAGCTCATCTGCGACCGATTTGTGCAGCAGACTGTGTCGCGTTGTGTTATAACGTGCTGGTATGGGAGCCGGTCGTTCAGAAAGCAATGGCAAACTACTGAACGTTTTGCCTAGTACATCAACAACAGCTGAAAAATGCTGGTGTTGACTGCAACGTCCCGTAAGGGATACGCAACTTTAAAAAAAAAAAAAGATGGTGCGTGATGGTGACAATGACTATGCGTTCACAGGCAACCACTCTGGACGGACATTTGCAGCGCGAATAGGTCTAATCAGTCGCATTCGCTACCTCCATGGGTTGTAGTTATGCCATTTTTGAAGCACAGTGTAACAAACTATCTATCGTCTGTCAAGACGGCAAGGTGCCAATAAATCTCAGTTAAAGGTTAATTTAATTTGCACCTCAAGTTGTTACTTTAACATCAACTGTCTCAGATAATGGTTACTTTAACATCAACTATCTCAAATAATCGTTACTTTAACATTAACTGTCTTAGGTGTGGTTCCGAATGTTGGACAGACAATCGTCTGATTGTCTCAAAAATAAACATGCACATCAAACCACCACGGCGTCATCTAGGGGTAAAACTGCAACAGCAACAACAACAACAACAACAACAACAACAAAATTAAATAAATGTCACCCGCCTAAACAGTAAAAAAAAAAAAAAATGCAGCTGTCGTTTGAAAATATGCTGGAAGACCGCCTCAAGCCCAGTGCCGCAGCTAACCAAGATTCGGAAACAGAGTGGAGAGCCCTAAAGGACCAAATTTACAACACAGCTATGGAAATCCTGGGTCCACCCCCCCCCCCCTCCCCGAAAACATAAAGACTGGTTTGATGAACATTCCGAAGACATCAACCAGTTGCTGGCTGAGAAACACCTTCTCCACAAAGCATACTTGAACGACCCGAAGTCAACATTAAAAAAAAAAAAAAATGCGTTCAATAACATTCAGAGAGTAGTGCAGCAGAAACTTCGGCACATGCGGGACTCCTGGCTGAGCAGCAAAGCTGATGAAATTCAGGGCTTTGCTGACAGACATGATATGAAAAACTTCTACGACTCACTGAAAGCGGTCTATGGTCCTACATCACCATAGTTTCCCTCCTCAGTGCAGATGGGGGAACATTGGTCACCCATAAGAAATAAATCCTCTAACCTTGGGCAGAGCATTTTAGCAACGGCTTAGATACAACTTCCTCCATCGATGATTAAACCACCAACTGCCTTCCTCAAGTTTCCACTACTAAACCTCTTGCTGACCTGCCAACCATAGTGGAAGTAAACAAAGCCATCCCGCAATTTTCCTGCGGTAAGGCGCCTGGTCGTGACTCCATCCCGGCAGAGATATACAAGGCAGGTGGACCGGTTCTAATATAGCAGCCTAACCAAGTCTTTACAAACATATGAGTGAATGAGACCATGCCACAAGATTTCAAGGACGCGTCAATAGTCCACCTTTACAAACGTAAAGGAAACCGCCAATCCTGTGACAACCACCGAGGCATCTCCTTGCTTTCAATTGCAGGGAAGATACTCGCCAGAATCCTTCTCAATCGCCTAACAGCCCATCTCGACCAAGGTCTTCTTCCTGAGAGTCAATGTTGCTTCAAAAAAGAACGAGGAACTATTGAAAGGAGTTTCGCTGTAAGGCAGTTGCAAGAGAAATGCCAGGAACAGAACTCTGAAATGTTCTCCACTTTCATTGATCTTACCAAGACTTTTGATACAGTCAGCAGGGAAGGACTGTGGATGATTATGGCGAAATATGGCTGTCCACGAAATTTTGTCCAAATAGTGCTGTTATTTCATGATGGTTTGCAGGCAAGAGTTCAGGAAAATGGTCAACTGTCTGAACCCTTTTCTGTCACCAATGGAGTGAAGCAAGGCTGTGTCCTGGCACTAACACTGTTCAGCCTCATGTTTTCAGCTATGCTGACGAATGCCTTTGAAAACAATGACATTGGAATCGACATCAACTACCGCATGGATGGAAAGTTGTTCAATCTCAGAAGGCTGAAAGCTAAAACCAAAACTACCAGAGAGCTCCCGTTTGCTGATGATTGCTCTCTATATGCCAACTCAGAGGCAGACATGCAACACAATGTTTCAGCTTTCGCATATGCCTGTGCTAACTTTGGGCTTAATATCGACTTGGAGAAGACTCTAGTCACACCGTGCCGAATATCAAAGTGAATGGTCATAGACTAAGTGCTGTGGACAAATTCACCTGTCTTGGCAGCACTGTGTCCCAAGCTGCCACAATTGATAACGAAGTGAATGCAAGAATCTCCAAGGCCAGCGCGGCCTTTGGCAGACTGTACAAGAATGTGTGGGACAAAAATGGAATAAACCTGCAAACAACGCTGAAAGTCTACAAAGCAGTCGTATTGCTCCACACTCCTATATGCTTGTGAAACCTGGACTGTTTACCAGCGACATGCTAGGAAATTAAACCACCTCCACACAGTCTTTCTTAGGAAGCTATTAAAGATTAAATGGCAAGACAAGAACCCAGACACTGAAGTCTTAGAAAGAGAGTCCACGCTCTACTATTGAAGAATCAGATTCGTTGGGCTTGTCACTTGACTCGCATGCCAGATCACAGGCTCCCTAAATGAATGTTTTACGGCGAACTGCGTTGTGGTAAACGCTCCCAAGGCGGCCAGAGGAAACGCTTTAAAGACACGCAGAAGATCTCACTAAAAACTTTTGGAATTCATCACAACACTTGGGAGACTGCTGCCAAAGACCAAAATTGTGGCGTACATCATTACACAAGGGTGCATTCACTTGTGAAGCTATCAGCAAGAGCTGTGGGGGGAAAGGCTGGAGAGAAAAACCACTGCAAGAAATCCTCCTCCTGGAACGTCAAGCGTTCTTTGCCCATTGTCAAAGAACATTTCCAGCCAAAATAGACCTTACCAGCCATCATAGAACTCATGGCTCCATACTTCAACCCCACTGGATGAAGCGAATGGTCATCATGAATCTTGCTGGACAAACAACAACTGCCTTAGATGATGGTTACGTTAACTTGTGTCACAGGTTGTTACCCTAAACAAATTTGTTCGGGGTTGGATTCACACAAGGCTTTCGTCAGTTGGTTGGGGCAGTTATTGAAGGTGACGTCTAAAGCATTTAAATGTATGAATGAGTGTCTGCGCGCGCTCGCGCGCGTGTCTGTGTGGGTATCTATGTGTGTATGTAAGCCATGTGCCAGTCATTCAAGGATGAATGACTGACAGAGTGGGGAGATTGAGCCACTCAGTGAAAAAGCGTAGATCATGGCACACAGAGTGGGGCGATTATTCAGTGAAAAAGCGTGGATCACGGAAAGTTGTGAACCATGTGCAACTGAGGCTGAAGAGTGAAAGTGAGACAGTGTTTAATCAGTGTGTTCTAGTCGCCGATCAGGAAGCATAGTCACTAGAGGGCTCCAGAACAATCATATGGCGACCACTTGTGACAGTGCGCTGTTAGCCTTGTGTTACTAAGGCTACTGTTCTCAGTCGGCTCTACGGAGTAGGGATTACGAGTGCAGTTCGTATTCCCGCGTACCGCGTTTGAAACACAGTTGTGGGGGATTTTGAAGCAGACCGCCTGGCGTTGGTTTCCATACAATGGTATGAATGCTGGTCGTTCAGAAAGCAATGGCAAACTACTGAACATAAACTTGCCAAGAAATCACAGTAAAAATGCTAGGATTGACTGCAACGTCCTGTAAAAGATATGCAACTAACTAACTTCCTCCACATGTTTTAGGCATTTCATTGTCAAACAGAATCCAACCAGATGCCCAGAGAGGATGGCAATAGGCGAGTACCTCCAGCTCATCAAACACCAAACCTTTATACTTTGATGACCACCTTTATGCTCCGTTCTCTTCCTAACTCAAACCTGAGTCTGGAGAAACTCAGCTCAGTGCACGAACTCCGTAGCACCGGCGAGGCTCCTGAAATACATTGGGTAGATTTTTAACTCGAAATTTTGCCCGGGCAGCGCCGTTAGGCTACTCTTTTTCGATTTCCAACTGCCAAGGGGTTTTTTACGTGCGCAACACTACACACGGGCGTCCGATCTCACTATCCAGAGACCAGGGGGAATTTTATTACTAGAAGTCCACGTGAAAAAATCCCGGTCCTCACCGGGGCCTGAACCCAGGACCTCCAGCACTTGAGGCGGACACTATACCTCAAGACCACGCAGCCTCCCAAGTTAGTCTTTCCTCTTGAGCCTAAGGCGGCGCATAGGGCAGAAGTCATGGCTATCCATGTCTGGCGGTTCGCTGCTACCCGTTGTAGATCCTGGATGTTCACTTGGCCGTTGAATGAGCCTTCTCTGATGATGGTTTTACGCAGGGTCTCTCTCGGTCTTCCCGTTTTCTTTTCCCTACTGGTGACCATATGAGGGCTTGGTAGGGGAGTCTTGTCTTGTCCATTCTGAGTACATGGCCGATGTAGTTTAACTGCGTTTTCTTATAAAATTGGATACAATATCTTGCTTAGTCTCTTGTCTTATTTGCGCATTGGTTCTGAAATCTGTCCATTGGAGGTTTAGAATTCTTCTAAGACATTTGTTCTCAAAATTGTCTAATTTTTTTTTATCTAAAGCTACCGTTCATTTCCAACTCTCACATCCATACGTTAGCACTGGAATCACACAAGAGTCCTCCACATATTATTAATCTGTTACTAGTTCGCCTATCCTCCACATATTATTAATCTGTTACTAGTTCTCCTATCCTCCACATATTATTCATCTGTTCTCCTATCCTCCACATATTATTCATTGTTACTAGTTCTATCCTCCACATATTATTCATCTGTTACTAGTTCTCCTATCCTCCACATATTATTAATCTGTTACTAGTTCTCCTATCCTCCACATATTATTCATCTGTGTGCTTCTGTCCTCCACATATTATTCATCTGTTACTAGTTCTCCTATCCTCCACATATTATTCATTGTTACTAGTTCTCCTATCCTCCACATATTATTCATCTGTTACTAGTTCTATCCTCCACATATTATTCATCTGTTACTAGTTCTCCTATCCTCCACATATTATTCATCTGTTACTAGTTCTCCTATCCTCCACATATTATTCATCTGTTACTAGTTCTCCTATCCTCCACATAGTATTCATCTGTTACTAGTTCTCCTATCCTCCACATATTATTCATCTGTGTTCTTCTGTCCTCCACATATTATTCATCTGTGTTCTTCTGTCCTCCACATATTATTCATCTGTGTTCTTCTGTCCTCCACATATTATTCATCTGTGTTCATCTAATGTTATCGTCCCCCAATGTTGATTCCTTCCATATCTTCTATATTTCTGAAAATATTTTCACTGTACAGGGAAAACAGATCTGGAGACATTACACATCCCTGTCTCACACCTCTCTTAATAGGCTGATATTGACCTACATCATTATCAACTCTTATGGCAGCTTGTTGTTTCCAATATATGTTTTTTACAAGTCTAAGGTCTTTTCCATCAATTTGTAGATCTTCAAGCATCCTTATCATGTTGACATGTCTCACTTTATCGAAAGCCTTTGTATAGTCAATAAAGCAAAGGTGTAGATCTTTGTTTACGTCTATCGAACTTTCAATTACTGTTCTCAGCATATACACAGCATTTACTGTACCCTTGCCTTCTACAAACCCACATTGTTCTTCTCCTATTTCAGGTTGTATTTTCTTCCTAACTCTTTGCATGATAATTCTTAGCAAAATCTTCATGATGTGACTCATTATACTAATTGTTCGATGTTGATCACAGTTGATTACAGTAACAGCAAACATGAATACAAACTCAACAAAAACTACAACAATTGCTTCTCAAATAAGAATATAATGGGTAAAACATAAGCTGTGTATATGAAATAAATGGTAAAGAAATTTCTATATTGCAAATATACAAATAGATTTGTACAGGAATCAGAGAAAATATGATTCAACAAATGCTACAAGACAAGAGGCAGTCGTGTGGCAGACTTGCCAGCTTGGATTAAACAAACTGTTTAAGTACTTAATGCTGCATAGGTAAAGAAAACTATGCACAAATCCCTGTTAGTTGTATATAAGCAGCCTGTATGTACAGACAGATGAGTGGATTGTGGGTAACCAATGGGAGGAAGCTAAAACAAAGGGCAATTACTCTTCTTGTAAGACTTCTTTGTTCCTTTGTTTGAGGAAATTCATCACACCTAATTATGAACCTCAAAGGTGAGGCTTTCTGACTTTGGCATGCATTTGTTTGTGTCAGGTTTTCTTCCTCTAAACAGATCCAATCCCCAGGAACGGGCTCTCAATTAAAACTACTACAATATCCGCTTATGTATTTATAAATGTCAATCAGTACACTGATCCATGCCAGATAATTGCCAACCAGGCAAATAACCAGTATTTTGTAGCTGCAGGCATATTCTTTTTTTAATATTTTCAAATAATTTCCTATTATTAGACATAAACTTCAAACATGCCATGTTTGATTCTCAGAAAATGACTATACATTTTTGATTTCCATTTACTATTTATCATTGTCAAAAAGCCAGTACAAATGCATTGTTTCCAATTATCATCAATGGTAATAAAAAGATACATGACAAGAAACCGTACATAATTTCCATTTCCATTTATGATGATTGATTATCATGAAATCAATACAAACTCAGCACAAACTCGTCATTTACCAGAAAAATCTATAGATACATATCACCTTCACCTAGCTGGGCATCCTTATCAGGAAACACGTACACATTCGCCAAATCTAGGCCAGTTCACATGTTTCTTCTTCATTCCTCTTTTGAGGGCAGTGCCTCACACCTAGTTGTGCATCGCAAAGTTTAGCGTATTGACTTCAGGTAGGTTACCTTCCCACAGACATCCCATTCCAAACTTTATCTACCTATGAGCAGAATTTCTTTTCCTAACAATGTTACCAGGACAGTACTAGCCTTGTGGCCTACTATTTACAATTTCCAAGGGCAGTGGGATTTTAAATGTGCACAACTTACACATGGGTTTTCTCTTTCTTGGCCCTGTCTGAGAAAGTTATGTTATCAGATGCCAACCCACAAGATCCGAGGGACATGCAATATCATTATATACCAATGGTTCTTGGGAAATATGTCCAACCCAACGCTAATGTTCAAGTCAATGCTACCTGAGCCTGAGGCACACACCACAGCCTCTCAGCCAGGTCCTCCCGGTTAAAGTGTCTTATAACTGGGAAATAACACAAATACCATACCCCAGCACATGACTAATTATCGGAACACCATCTTCATTTACCATTACTGATAACTAGAGGCAAATAATTTACCATTACTGATAACTAGAGGCAAATAATTTACCATTACTGATTACCAAAAGCAAATCATTTACCACTACTGATTACCAAAAGCAAATAATTTGCCATTACTGATTACCAAAAGCAAATTATTTACCACTACTAATTACCAAAAGCAAATAATGTACCATTACTGATTACCAAAAGCATATCATTTACTACTACTATCTGCCAGAAGCAAATAATTTATCAATGTTAATTATTATGAAAGACTTATTCATAAATAATGCAGATATGTTTACTTTAATGTACGAATACAATGAATATTTACATATCTTTATTTATAAGTCTGTGAACTGTTTCACATAGTTGACTGACAAGGCATGTTTTGAAATTGAGCAAGAAGATGTGTCGCAGTTTCAGCAGTCACAAACAACATTGTGGAATGGTTCTTTTCTCCTACTTCTTTCACCCATGAACCCCCATTGGAGCACAAGTCCTCGACCAACTCTCTCCAAGCTGTCCTACCTTTTGCTACCTCATGTACCTCAACCATGTCCTCCTCATATTAATCAGCTTTGTATCTAATTCTATTCTCCATATGTTTTTAAGTCTCCATCTATTTCATCTACCCTGGGGGTGTCAGACAAAGAGAAATGTCTAGTTATACTAGTTGCAGGTTTTCTCGTTATGTGTCATATCTTGCAGCCATGTCTTTTCCTCACTTCTTGATTCAATGGTATTTGCTTAGTTCTTTCCATGAGCTCTGTATGAATGATTCTGTCATGCTTTTGATCCTTCCATTCATACCAGGTTTTGCCTCATGTAAAATGCCTTGAAATAGTTACATAAATGTATCAACACCAGGCCCACATACTGTTTTCTCTATTATAGGACTACTTTTTTGAAAAAAAAGCAAAATTCCTCTTTTTACATCCCTAAGGCATTGGGTACTAGACCCATATTTATACGGACTGCTTTAACTGAAAGACATATGTTGTAATATTTTGATTATCACCATAACCAGGTGCTTTGATGACTGGCATGTGCAACCATGTTCCTCCACATCTCACAATCTCCAACAGAAATGTAACAATTCATGTGCTAATACTTTTCCATGCCACAATGAAAAGCTCTTCAGAATCTACTCTCTCTGTCTTTCTCTCTCTTTCTCTAGATCTTTCCAGTTGTTAGAATAAGTTCCAGTTCTTTCCTCCTAAACTGATCAACAAATCATGATGTGTCCTGATGTTTGAGATCAGTTGTTATGTCTGACCCTCTTCCAAGACATGTAGATTACTCAATTTGACTGTGAAGGTATTTTTAGTGCTCTTCTGCTTATTTATTTACTATTTGAAGGATTCATCTGATTGCTTTATTTTATGTTGTGTGATTTCTCCAGTATGTACCTGACAAGATACAGTGAAATATGCCAGGCAATAAATCGTGCAACCTATTGTTTGTGTCTTTGTTATCCAAATATTTACTAAATGTCCAGGATTCACAGCGATATGGTAACATTGGCTGTATATAACATGCAGGCATTTTCAGTGTCAAGGATTTATTGCATAAGATGACCTTCATTATATAATATGCAGTTTTTGTATGTCGTATATTTACTTTTTATTTCCCATCTCGTATCCATCAGATTCCATAAGATCATTTCATTATGATTGTTCATTAAAATCTGTCTCTAAAGGTCACCAGAAAGACAAGATAGAATTATTTGTAGCTATAGTCCAGTAACAGGGGGGGGGGGGGGGGGGGGGGGAGAAACAGATGAATGTCTGCAAAAAACACATAAATGTTTAGAAAATAACACGTCTGGAAAAAAACATATGAATGTCTGGAAAAAACACATGAATGTCTGGAAAAGGTAACTATGGAGACATGTACCAGGAAGCAGAGATGAGAAAGACCACAATGTAGATACATGCCAGATGCGACAGATATTTACACTTGACAGCAACAGGGGCAGAACATCTGGCTTATGAGAGACATTTCAAAAGACTCTTATAGGGACACAGTTCTGCATCGAACAAGCCACTGGATGATGATGATAAATTCAGTATAACACTGAATATTTTTAGCATGTATATCTCTTTTATGGGTGTGGAAATCCAGGGAAAACAGCGACATTATTCTGCCAAGAAAAAGCTGATGAACAGTCACATGATGGTGGTGTGACATACTGGCCAAATTGCACACTAGTTTTCAGACTCAATAATCTCAAGTGACATAAAACTGTTTCTGGAAACAACTTAATATGTAAATAACCAGATATAAACAAATGTGAATTATTTACATGTGGCTTTAGATTGATATGACAATGCCAAGATCACATAAATGACATTCATTAGGAGTACATTTAAAATTTAATGTGACTGATCATTTCTAAAGTACAATTAACAATTATGTAATCATATATCATTACAATGCCTTTGTGACTATTTGAAAAAGTACTAAAAATACATCATTCAGTTGTCAAATTACCAAACAAAAGTTAGCTGCATGTCCTTTACAGGACTTCACAATCAACTCCAGTATTTATCAGCTGTTTGTGATTGTCAAGGCAATTTTTATTCAGTAGCTTGCCACTGCTTTTTGAACAGTAGACGCTCACAATATTGTAAACATCAACACAAAGCTATCTGCTCCTAAACTGCCTATGACTAACTTGGAACCCTGTTTATCAGGACTGTGAAACTGCATTTACTACCCAACGTCACAGATACCGACCAAATTAACAGAAGTACTTTAACAAAAGGAATATTTTCTACATATATGAAAAATAAGAATGATCACAGAAGCTGTGGTGTTAATAAAAGGAGGCCCTAACGTAATGTCACATGGAAATGTCTGGTCTAGACAGAAACATGTATTTATTAAATACTACCTATACAGAAGACCAAGTGAACATCCAGGATCTACAACAGGTAGCAGTGAACCGCCAGACATGGAGAGCCATGACTTCTGCCCTATGCGCCGCCTTAGGCTCAAGAGGAAAGACTAACTAACTAACTAACCAACCAACCAACCAACCAACCAACCAACCAACTAACCAACTAACTAACCAACCAACCAACTAACCAACCAACCAACTAATTAACTAACTAACTAACTAACGAACTAACCAACCAACCAACCATCTAACTAACTAACTAACTAACGAACTAACCAACGAACGAATGAACGAACGAACGAACTAACCAACCAACGAACTAACTATCTATCTAACTAACTAACCAACCAACCATCCAACTAACTAACTATCTAACTAACTAATGAACTAACTAACCAACCAACGAACCAACTGACTAACTAACTAACCAACCAACCAACCAACTAACTATACAGAAGAGAGGTAGTCTAATGGCTAGTGCACTTGTCTGCTGCGGTCTTGGCTTTCAATTCCCTTTCAAGATTGGATGTTGTCCATGAACACTTGGCTGTGGGATCATAAACTGAGCTCCAGGAAAGATCTGGGAGATACGGCAGCTGGCGCGACTGGTCAAGAAAGTATGGATGTAATGTTTTCAACATGCCATGCTGGCGATGGGAGCAGTAGGAGCACAATAGCTGCCATGCCTATCTCTGACCCTGTAGTCATATGAATGAATCCTCAGTGATGTGGGAATTTTAAAAAATCTGACCCAAGCTTCTAGGTCGATGCAGCCTAAAATGGAAATGGCTACCAGGAAATGTTCTGAGAATAATACAAGTTCTTCCTCTTCTTCTTTCGTTCGCTTGAAATATGTCTATAACTGCAATGCTGTCTCTTGTATGAAATGAACTGTCTTTTTCAGTTCACACAGCGGTCCATAGAGTTTATCTTCCACTGTTGTCTCTCTAGGCCAGAAGGTTTGCCTAGATATGTTATATTTTGGGCAGTCTTGGAGTATGTGTTCTGCTGTCTGCGAGGCCAATCCACATGTGCACATGGCTGTTAATAATACAAGTGACAGTGACCACATCACCCACGGAGTGCCAGGTGATCTATACTAGCATGGGGTTATCACCATATACCCCCACACCTCCAAGTGGGGGAGAGTGTCCTTTACTGTTTCCTTTCACTTCAATACTGGGGTGGGGGGATGCGTGGTGAACACCTCGAGTGCTGATGTCCCAGGTTCAAGCCCAGGTGAGGGCCGGGATTTTTGTATGTGGACTTCTAGTAACAACATTTTCCCTGGTCTCTGGGTAGAGAGAGCGGACACCCGTGTGTAGTGTTGTGCACGTAAAAAATCCCTTGGCAGTTGGAAATCGAAAAAGAGTAGCCTAAAGGCGCTGCCCGAGCAAAATTTTGAATTAAAAACCTACCCAAAGTATTTCAGGATCCTCGCCGGTGCTACAGAGTTCGTGCTGAGATTATCCAAACTCAGGCTTGAGTTAGGAGTAGATAGGAGCACTTATGGGTTACACTCTTGTACCATGATGTTGATCCACCAGCTAAACTAAAACTAAACTTCATCACTGATCAATGTAATGACATCCAACAAATGTTTGACAATCTTAAATGAATGATTGTTACTGCCAGAGAAAGGACGCAGATAGCGACCAAATTCAATGTACAAGGCCAAAGAAAATGATTGATGGACAGTGTAGATTTATATCTGAATGAAAGGAACATGCTGAAGCAATGTTGTACAAGGATTAAGCAAGAAATAGATTGGCTGGCTCAGGAAGCCAAAGAAAAGAAAGAATATGGATATGAGAGATAAGACTGAACAAGTTCCTGAAACACTTCATTTAACATTCATTCTAGATTCACATAAAAATGCAAGTGAGAACAAGTACACAAATGATTAATTAACTCACGATGAAGGACAAGTGTACAGAGCTGATAGCCTTTACCAAATTGTTTGCTTCCTTTCATAACTATGTTATATTCCCGTTATAACCAAAAACAAAACGAGTAATGTTAAAAGTTGATGAAAGTAATGAAAAAAGGCAAGTGAAATACTTCAGCAATGTTAAAAGCCTTAACATCTCATCTCATCATGTTCCTCTTGTACCTTGCGGTGTCGAGGTGAAGTATAAACTTCGTGAGAGTGCCCGATTATGGGCTTCATATATCGACATTCCCATGGATTCTGTTATTCCCTCCGTCCAACGTTTACGTGGTCGGCCTCTTCCTCTGTTTCCATCTGGTCTGTACATCATTGCTTGTTGTGGCATGCTGTTGACTGGTAACCTACTTGCATGGCCAAACCATTTGACTTGCTGCTTTCTAATAAAATCTAGAGCAGCTTTAACCCCCACTTTAGTCCTGATTTCTTCATTTCTGATCTTATCTCTTCTTGATACGTTGAGTATTCTTCTCAGGAACCTCATTTCTGTTGTTATGATTTTTCTTTTCTCTTTTTCTGTCATTGTCCAGGTTTGGCATTGGTAGCACAGAGTTGGTAGGAAGATTGTGTTGTAAAGTGCTTTCTTAGTAGTTATTGATACATGTTTGTTCTTTAGTATTGGTGCCATTTGTCCAATGAGTTGATTTGCCTTATTGCACCTATTTTCGATTTTCGAGTGGTGTGCATGTCCTTTCGATATTGACCAAGTGATGTGCAAGTCCTTTCAATATTAATAATCGGATTGCTACTGGTACTATTGGGATTGGAACTCTTCGCTGGCTTCTGAGGATGGGGACGGAGCGCTTATGGGAATGCCCCGAATGCTGTAATGTCGGTTCCTAAATCAATCAATCAATCAATATTGATTAAGTGGTGTGCAAGTCCTTTCAATATTGACCAAGTGGTGTGCAAGTCCTTTTCAATATTTATATATTGTCATTAATGCTGTTATCACACATAATGATGGTTAATATCAGTGGGAAATATTTATGACAAGCAATCCATGTGAAAATAAAAGCATATAATGGGCACAAAACACAACTAACTAGAAAAATAGGATATGGAATCTCTACATAAATTATAGTTAAATCAATCTTAACTAGAAAAGTAGGGTATGGAATCTCTACATAAATGATGGTTAAATCAATCTGTATAAACATTGCCAGGCCAGATGTATTTACACTTAACATGCAGATAAAGCATCAACCTTGCTGTGTGAATTAGTCAGATTTATTCCTGCCGTAAGTACCATTGTCCCTGATGTGACAGATCATCAGTTGAGAAGCGTACTTATTTTAGATTTAATTATATTCTCTGAGTTCCTACGGCAGCACAAGTGTAAATTGGGCCATGTAAGTCACAATTAATAACTTCTTAGTTTGGCAAGCTTAACTGGCATGCGATACATATTTTGCAGCTCTGGTATATCATTTATGTTTAGTTTACGAGCACAGTATACACTTCAGCCAAACTGGCACGTGATAAACTTGAGCTTAATTGGTATAATTCAATATTTATTTAAATAAATCCATCGATTATATTTGATTATTTAAATCGATAAATACCTGTTTTTCATTTGGATATGTTTGATATTTTCTATATTTCCAGAAATACGGATGAAGAATAAAAAAAAAAAACGTAATCATTCTGGCATTGTAGATCATAAACAAAAAAGCTGTACACATCTGGTTGCACAATTTGTTGCCTGGCATATTTCATTGCACCTCATCAGATGCATAATGCAGAGAGTTATATGTCATATGACGTTAACATATGCATCACATTCTGGATGAAACACATAGTCATTGACACTGTCTGAATGGGGAGCATTTATTATCCCCACAGTAATCGCATATTCATTATAAAAGTGAACACTGTGTTGTGCAGATAGAAAGATTTTATAGTTCATCTATGATTACTGTAGGGATAACAAATGCTCACCATTTGAACAGTATCAATAACTATATGTGTTAGTGTTAAGTATTTCAGCCAAAATATGATTCATCTATCTATTTCATATGATATTTAACTCCAGAGTATGCACTTGATGAGATGCAGCGAAATATTCAGAAAACCGATTTTTCAACCTATTGCTCATGATTTATTTGTTTTAATTATAGATTACACTATGCAAGGATTAATATCTCAGATATCATGCTCATTCACAATACATGAGGAAACTGCCTGCGCTATCTCAAACATTGTTATTGCTTTAATCCTAAATGAGTGCAACTTTGGGTCACATAAATGAGGAATTGTCTGAGCTATCTCAAACATTGTTATTGCTTTAATCCCATATGGGTACAACCGTGTGCCTCATAGATGATCTTTCATTATGTAAACATTGTATAAACAAAGAGCATTCCCAAACAAACGTGGAATGAAACAAGTGATGGCATACACAAAGGTGAGGACACAAAACCCTGTCACTTCAGACACAATAAGGCACAGATATGATGTTCCCTACAGTGGTACCCATCCTCTTACCTGATTAAGTGCCATGGGCTGATAAATTGTCTTCTTCAAATTTAACTGCCATGGGGTTGTAATATAAATCAAACTATAGTCAAAATATCAATATAGTATTTCCACTTTTACAACTCCCTTTAATTTGAAATATAATACAACATGTCTGCTACCATATTAACAACTTTTAAGTCATAACTGTGACACACCCATGCTTCCCATTTTCCGCCATCCATTTTTGTTTCGGCCCAAACCTACTTTTTCTTTGCTACTGAATCAGTTACCAAATGGTACTCTCAAGCCTTCCATCATTTCTTGCTGGTAACTTTTAAAAAAAAATGCTTTCTTATGGAGAATTATGGGCAAACTCCACAGGGTTTGAAAGTAACAGATTACAAGGGCTCATTCATCATCATCATCATCATCTCTACACTGGGCCATCACCACAGAGAAGGTCTGCGATAATGGATCTCTGGCACTTCCTATCTTGAGCTGTGGTTGTACATTCTGCCAGGCTGTAACCTGCCCACATCATGATGATGTCTGTTCATTTATATCACTGGAACCCTCTTTTGCCTGTAAATCTTCTCTCCTTTATCGTTCTCTGTGTAATGGTGCATCGTTTGATATGAACAAAATATCTTCTTTAGGAAAACAAGAAACAGGGATCAGTAAAGAAATTGTGTCTCCAGTCATGGGCTAAGATTCGATTCCCAGACACTACTGACCAAAAGTAAGTGTAAATACACAACTAATCACTCTCCGTGTGAGGAAAGTACCTCCAGTCATAGGCTAGGGTTCGATTCCCAGACACTACTGACAAAAGTGTAAACACACAACTAATGTCCCTCCCTGCGTGGAATGTGCCTCCAGTCATCAGCTGGAGTATGATTCCTAGGCACCACTGACCAAAAGTATTTATATTGAAGTAACATCCCTTTGAATAATGACTAATTAAGACATCACAGATACCAGCCCAGGCAACAGGATTTGGTTCTTTCCTATAATCTTAAGCTGCTCCCTAACTGCTCAATCTAAAAATGTACTCAACCATCTCACACGTTCTCATTTCATGCAACACCTGGACACCACAAACTTGGCATCATTTAAGTAAATTTACATCACAGCATTTAGCACATCATTTTAACCACAAACTGGCAAGTATAATAAACAGCAAGAATAAAATACTGCTTCTGCATTTAGCAAAAATGTATCACACCCGATTATTTACATCTAGTATTTAAACATGAAATGGTATAATCTGTATAAGAAACAATACCGTGTGAATATAAATATATATATATTAATCTAAGTTGTACTTCTACTAATGCTGATAAACATGATTGACAATGTGCTGTACCTGCGAGTACATGGCTATAATGTTACATTTAAATGCTTTTCATTAATCATTAACTATCATTCCTGTCTTGGTTACCTTGTTTACAAACAACAACATTAAGACAGGGGGGCACTTCCAAACTATCTGACAGCCATCCTGCTGCAGACAGATTCAGCCTTCAAGCACCCAGTGTTAGAATTGATCCCCCCAATCGAGCACTCACTCTCAAAAGATGCATATCATAAAGCATGATTCAGACAGTGACGTAATCACATTACGAAAGATGCATACAATCAAACTGTCACTATAAGAAAGATTCACTCCTTCACACTGATACAGGAAATGGTGGATTCCGTGAAAGATTCAATCAATCCTGGGTTCTACCAAATACAATGCTGGGTTCCAGAATAAAAAAAAAAACATGGAATGAATGCTGGTGCTCCCAAAGACTGCAACCAATATTGGGTTCTACCATAGATTGTAATCAATGTTGTGTTCCACCAAAGACTGCAACCAATATTGGGTTCTAGCATAGATTGTAATCAATGTTGTGTTCCACCAAAGACTGCAACCAATACTGGGTTCTACCATAGATTGTAATCAATGTTGTGTTCCACCAAAGACTGCAACCAATATTGGGTTCTACCATAGATTGTAATCAATGTTGTGTTCCACCAAAGACTGCAACCAATACTGGGTTCTACCATAGATTGTAATCAATGTTGTGTTCCATCAAAGACTGCAACCAATATTGGGTTCTAGCATAGATTGTAATCAATGTTGTGTTCCACCAAAGACTGCAACCAATACTGGGTTCTACCATAGATTGTAATCAATGTTGTGTTCCACCAAAGACTGCAACCAATACTGGGTTCTACCATAGATTGTAATCAATGTTGTGTTGCATCAAAGACTGCAACCAATATTGGGTTCTAGCATAGATTGTAATCAATGTTGTGTTCCACCAAAGACTGCAACCAATATTGGGTTCTACCATAGATTGTAATCATGTTGTGTTCCACCAAAGACTGCAACCAATACTGGGTTCTACCATAGATTGTAATCAATGTTGTGTTCCATCAAAGACTGCAACCAATATTGGGTTCTAGCATAGATTGTAATCAATGTTGTGTTCCACCAAAGACTGCAACCAATATTGGGTTCTACCATAGATTGTAATCAATGTTGTGTTCCACCAAAGACTGCAACCAATATTGGGTTCTACCATAGATTGTAATCAATGTTGTGTTCCACCAAAGACTGCAACCAATATTGGGTTCTACCATAGATTGTAATCAATGTTGTGTTCCACCAAAGACTGCAACCAATATTGGGTTCTACCATAGATTGCACAACCCAGTACACTTGTTCCTGCAGCGAGGCACCGGTTCATTTGGATGTGAATGGTTTGAATCCAGGTTGGTAACTATAGCTTTCAATTTTTGTGTTGTCTAGTGTGTCTTCTAGTCTCTGCTTCCTACTTTTCACTTCTATGAGTGCCAAACAATACTATGTGTGTTTATTTATGAACTATAATAATAAAAGACACTACCAATGATTGTTATCAAAGCAGGGTTCTATAACTAGACAAATGCAATCATTGCTGAGATGTATAATAGACTTGCAATCAATGTTGGGTTCTACTAAAAACAAATTGCAATTAGTTGTGGATACTAACAAAGATTACAGATAATAATAGGCACTACCAATGACGAAGATCAATTCTGGATTCTAAAAGTAGCAAAAACAGTCAATTAGCCTTGAAGCCAACTTCGTTCTGACATCATCTGGTGCCGCACAATCTTTAGAAGTTCCACCAATTATGTTGTGATGTATGGGCAGTATCATCTGATGCAGTCAAGCCCTGGGATCATGGAGCCAAACACAGTTACTTACATACAACACCAAACATACTGGCAATTCTAAAACCATAATGAAGAAGATACACGGCCACAATGTTCAAAGAGTAGATATGATCACAACTGCTGTGCTTGAATCAGCCTGAGCTACAATTGACCCTCACAAGTTGCCTTCATCCATGAGGGTGTTTAGGTCTATCACAATAGATTCCATGAGAGCTTTGAATGATTGGTCTGTGAAGACAGCGTCCAACAGTTCTGGCTCGTAGAATGTATGAAATACCAAATCCACTCTCGACTTGGACTTATCTGTCAAATGTCTTTCGATGATGGTTTGCAAGAGCTGCCGGCATTCTTCTACACTCTGTCTCATAAAGGATTTATCATATGTGAAATCAACCTGCAAATGCAGATGACAGTTCCCTTGTTAAAACATTAATGGCAATAATACATATTAATTATTGTAACAGTTTTAATATGAATATATATATCTATATATATATATATTTCTATATTAACTATTGCTTCTGACTATGAGTTGAAGTAAGAAATCTCCATAGAAATCTGTCTTACAAAATAACAACAAACTGCTACAGTATCCTCTCTTATCACTTCTCCGTATGAGTTGAAAATATCACCATAGATCTCCGTCTAACAAAATAACAACAGAATGCTATAACATCCTCTTCTATCACTTGTCACTATAAGCAGAAGAAATCACCACAGAACTCCATCTAACAAACTAACAACCAAATGCTATAATATCTTCTACTATCATGTGTCACTATGAGTTGAAGAAATCACATCAGAACGCCATCTAACAAACTAACAACCAAATGCTGTAATATCTTCTACTATCATTTGTCACTATGAGTTGAAGAAATCACCACAGAACTCTATCTAACAAACTAACAACCAAATGCTATAATATCTTCTACTATCATTTGTCACTATGAGTTGAAGAAATCACCACAGAACGCCATCTAACAAAATAACAATACTATAACATCCTCTTCTATCATTTCTCACCATGAGTCGAAGAAACCACAATAGCTCTCCATGTAACAAAATAACAAAACACTGCTATAACATCCCCTTCTATCATTTCTCACTATGAGTTGAAACCATCATAGACTGCCATCTAACAAGGTAACAACACACTAAATAACTTGATTTCATTGACTGGCTAACTGATTAACTAACAGACAGGCCGACTAACCAACTCACTCACCAATTCTCTAACCAACTAACCAATTCATCAACTAAGCAACACAAACATAAATGACTGGAATCTCTAACTGACTGACAGAATGACTAACCACCAACAAAATATGAGGGCGAGTCAATAAGTAAGTCACACAGTTATGTGAGATGGCATGCAAATGTAGTTGGTGTTTTCTACAGGTGACATTAGGTGACAACAACATCGAACTTTATATTCCTGTTTGACAGGTGGCGCTAGGTGTCTCATGCACATGCGCAGCGCATAAACAAAATGGCGACTGTACTTACGGAGTGTACAACCAAAGAGCAATGTGCTGTTTTTGTGGGCAAAAGGACTACCTGCAAAGGACATTCATAAGGAAATGCTTCCTGTTTATGCTGACAAATTGTTGTCCCGTAAAGCGGTGCATAGCTAGGTAGAAACATTTTCTCAAGGACGCTCTAAAATTGTTGACAAATGGTTGTCCGGTAAAGTGGTGCATAGCTGGGTATAAAAAAATTTCTCAAGGACACTAACATTATTGATGAAATCCGATCTGGTCGTCCTGTTGAGATTGCAACAGAAGCATCCCTGCAGCGAGTGGATGAGATGATTAGAGGTGACAGGCGAGTAACGATAGACTCTGTAGCATCTGCAATAGGGTGCTCACATGGTTCAACATACAGCATAATGCATGATCGATTGAAATTTAAGAAAGTGTGCTCAATGTGGGTACCCAGACAATTGAAGGAGGAACACAAAATGAACCGATTTGGCCTGTCCTTGCATCATCTCTGTCAATACGAAGATGAAGGAGAAGACATGCTAAACAGGATTGTTACTGGGGACGAATCTTGGGTGCATCACTACCAGCCTGAAACAAAGCATGCTTCAATGCTATGGAAACATCCTTCTTCGCCTTGTGTCAAAAAGTTCAAGGTTACGCCATCAGCAGGGAAGGTTATGCTAACAGTGTACTGGGATTGTCAAGGAGTGCTTTGAACCAATTTTAAGAAGACAGGTGACAATGTGAATTCTGAATCATACTGTGAAGTTCTATCGATGCTTCATGGTGCAATTCGAAGAAAACGTCCAGGACGGCTGACTAGAGGAGTTTGCTTCATCATGACAATGCCAGACCACATTCGGCTCGATTAAGTCAAGAGAAAATTAACCAACTAAGTTGGGAAGTTCTGGAACATCCACCTTACAGCCCCGACTTAGCCCCTAGTGATTTCCACCTTTGTGGTCTACTGAAAACCCACCTTGGCAGGAGACATTTCGCGAATGATGCCGAAGTTGAATGTGAAGTGAAAATGTGGTTTAGAAAACAGAGCACGCAATTCTATGCAGCCGGTTTGGGAGGACTGATAAAACGATGGGATAAGTGCATCAATGTTGGTGGAAATTATTATGTTGAGAAATAAAGGGACAATGTATATATAAAAATAAACTGGTTTCAAGTTGTTATCATATTTAGTTATTTTTCTACAGCCATTTGTGACTTATTTATTGACTCCCCACATATTTGCACGCCAAAAACAAAACCATTTCAGGTCTTTATTTTAAGCCCCCTCATATCTAAATGACAGAAAGGCTGATTAACCAACCCATTATCTGTCTACCTAACCACAACTTTACATATAAACTAAATAACACGT